>CM061537.1:26485157-26983596 GCA_030545055.2 Neoaliturus tenellus | reverse complement strand
TATACATGAAAAACATTCTTACAGTTTTATTAATTTTATAAATCTTATTGGATGGAATTTGTAAGAAGCTGCTATAGCCTCAAAGCTCATGTCTCCATGAGTAAGCAGAAAGAGTGCTAACCAATATGCTAACTCATTCTGCATTCATTAGTGATGAATTTCCCTAGGAAAGATGAGCCTGGGACCACCATTCGTGGATGTAGAAGTTCCTTGCTAGATTAAAGTTTTACATTCCAGGACGTATCATGATGTAGGGATAATTTTAATTAGCCTATTCTCGCGCATTTTTTATTTTACCATTCTTTGTGAGTTTCGACTCCTGTCGAATTTTGCAACGTTTTGTTGAATGGCGACGGTCCAAACCCCAGTCTTGTTACTATCTAATGTCGACTTGTTAGAGCCCAATGATGAATGTCAACTGGGTCCAATATCGAACCTTCAAAAAGCTATTAACTTTTCTCATGATGGAAACGGTAACCTTTGGATTCGAAGGCCAGCACTATAACCAAACAGCTACCCTACCATTTTATGGGTCATTTGAGTGTCTGAATAAGGCGTACAGTATTTAACATTATAGGCCTAAGCACATTTTTCGTACAATGAAATTATACTTTATATAATTTTCATGATTATATTTGAAGCCGCGTTTACACTGGAGTTGTCAACAAAAGTTGGAATTTTTGTTGGCAACAAACGTTTCCAATATTTTTTGATGGACTTTATTTTGTTACCAACATTTCCCCCTCCCTACCACCAATGTAAACATTTGAGACCAAAGCATGTTTCCCAACTGTGTTGAGAACGTGTTATTTCCAACAAAAATCTTGATCGAGATTTAACGTAGGCCTAATTACAGCATAAAAATGTTCGATTTGGAAATCGTTCTCTCACGTCAGAGTGCGGTGCTGCGTCCAACACTCACAATTCATTCACGGTTTTTAGTCCCGGAACTTTTAAACAGTAACATAGTGATATACCGGATACACCGAGCAACCACGTGATCCGGAAGTGTGATTCACCCCCGAAACTTTCTCCACACTGGAACGTCTTTGTCCGCGGCGGCGCCTGTGCTCCATTTACGACTCAATGTCAGCAATGTCAGCATTTCTGTGACAGTGGGCGGCGGAAGCTCCTGCTACTGCCCTGGAGGTGGGCGATGTAGCGTGGGCTCAGGTCAACCATATCGGGTCGGAGGTCAAGTGACCAAGAGCGGCCGAATTTGACTTGGAAGCGCGAGAGCCTCCTTGTATTAGCGGCATGGTAGGATTTTTTTATGGTTGATTGGATAATGGGAAGTAAGCCTAAGTATGATTTTATACTGTTCACGATCATAAAACGGAAAATTCTAACTTTTACCGAGCTTCCTCGGAAAACGCTGCGAAAAATTAACTGCAAATGACGATTGCGTCTTGTATTGTTGGTCGAAATTTACGATTCTACCTTTTAGACATTTTCTGCGTACCGGAACTAATAAAAAGGATTCTATAGTTACAATGAAGTGTTCATACGATGCAGGAGCAAGGCAAAGAGGGGTGTCATGGTTATGAAAATGAAGGTGCAGCGAAAGATAAATCCTGATGATTCGTTGGAAATTCCTAGGCAAATTTATGATGGATAATGGGATAATTTACGCTATTAATGATTACTGAATGGAATATAGGAAGTATATTTACAGCACTTTGCCGGAAAACTCGTAAAAACTCTTAAAACATAGGAAATTCTATCACAATGGCGATTATATGTCTTGTGTTGTTAACGATCGTAGGTCTATCGATTAAAAAGTCTGTACAGTATTAGTTAATAACATTCTGAATAGTGAAATAAATTGTTCACCATGTATGAGCTAACTAAAGAGGCGGGTTGATTTCGAAAATGGTGATGTAATGAAAGAAAAATCTTCTGTTTTCGTAGAAAATTTACTGGCGAATTTATGGAAGTGTCACAAAACTAGTTCGAATGCGATATAGTTCTTGGTAGCAGATATGTGTACGGTATTGAAAATGGTAGTGCAATAAAATAAAACTCCTGTTATCCATAGAAAATCTTTCATTTTATCTGCGAGTTTACAGCAATGTCATAATGCACTAAGAAAGGAACTAGAGCAATAAAATAAGTCAATAAAACTAATCCCTCTTACCGTTAGAGACCTAAAATAGAAATTCACCTAAAGTGTGAATCCGTTTCAATATGTTACGGAAATGGTAAATTTACCGGTGAGTTACGGAAATGCCCCGGCTAAGATAGAATTTAGAGCAATAATTGCGTCAATAATAAACCCAGTCTTCAAAACAGTTTCACGCAAATAGAAAACCACTTTATCCTACAGTGAACCTGTTCAAAAATGTCGAAGCTTAATTGCTGTAACCCCCTGTAATCCGGACGTCTCACTTTACATTGTAAACCGATAAAACCGTAATCGGATTGTTTTAACAGTTCCAGTTACTTTATAAGAAGCCCTCGAAAGTAACCGTTTCCGGTCGAGGCGTCTCCACGAAGCGTGATACAATTAGCATTGCATTAGCGGCCACCGGAAGTGGCTGTTACACCAGCTGACCACCGCCTCCTGACCTTACACTTCCGGTTGCCCCACGGGCCCTTTACACCTTTAAAACCGGCCTGACGTTCAGGTGGTACGTTTAAACGGACCAAATGGCCTTGTTATAGCGCTATTAGTGAACTGTTTCATTGTCAAGGTCCACGCTTTCTGGCTGAGATCTCTTCTGGGCAGTAACTTTTTGATTTTGAAAACCTTCTGACTCTGTCTCGCATCTTTTCGTTTTAACCAAATGTGCCACATGATTAACCTTATAAATTATCTTGCCAAAACGCCTCCTATTTTAATGTGATTATAAGACTTGGCTGTTATGTGCCATTAACTAGGCGCTGAATAATATTATGGCGCGACGCATGGATTGCGGACAATAAATAAGGTATTGTATCTTCTTGTAACAATTTCAAAAGAAATCCGGAGGCAAATAACTAAAATGATATTTCGAGCACAGCACGAAATTAATTCAATTTGATGAACTATCTTGAATTAATATCTCTTACGTGAATTAGTTTTGTGGCTGTCAAATATGAGATAAATGTTACTTTTGTAGATCAGGCTATACGTTTATGGTCTTTTTCGATTTAATGTCCTCTAAAAAACACTTTGTGGTATTTTATGTCCAAACAGATTTTTTTTGCTAATAATTCATGCTCTGAAATCACTACAATGTGGTATAGATCTTATGTCTTAGAATATTTCATAATATTCTGAAAAATTCCCATAATAATTACTTACTCTTAAAATTGCCCATAAAAGTCATGCCCGAAAGGCAAATCTCCCAAAAAAATCACCAATTTACATCTCCAACGGTAAGAAAGCGTGTTGCAGTATACCAAAGCCTGCGAGGTAACTTGGTGTAGTCTAGACGGGGGAGGTAAGGTGGACACGAAATCGATTGGTGGGAATGACCCCCGCACGTGGCTCTATAGTGATAACAGAGATAACGACGCTTGTAAAGTTAATCTCACCTGTGGTGTGCTTAGAGTTAATCTTGGGTCTACCTTCCTATCGAGGGGGCTCTACCTCGGCTTGGAAATTTCTTCACGGCGCAAGACAAATCGGTCAAACATGATAGGAGCACGGACGTGAAAAAATATATTAGAAACGCGCAAAAAACTATCGGTTTTAGATAATTTTCAACTGAAAAATGAATGTGTATATCGAAATAAACCGCTTTCATTGTGCAGTTTTTAAAAATAGCCATGTATCTACTGGCTGGATTATTTTTGAATTTTGTGAAATCGGGAATTCTTCCCGAGGTCGAGAAAACTCATTGAACCTATAACAACAATTCAAGAATTTTTTCATGATTTACAAACTTAACAAATTATTTTAGAGAATTGTACCAAAATACGGATGGTGAAGCTAGTATTTTGGTCGAAAATTTTCTGAAAAGTAGTTTGATAAAATCAATAATTTCATTTGTGACATTTTTGGTAGACACCCTGATTGAGCACTGTAGGTTTATATTGGTATTTTTCCGTAACGGGACCTCCATCCTAATACCCGACCTCACTATGATGTACGACGTAGCCTACAGCACGCTGCGGAGGCGGCAACACACCACCGGACCGAGCATCGGGCCGAGCACCGGACCGAGCATCGTACCGAGCGCTCTTTTCTAGCGCTCTCACTCACTCTAGCTCTCCCTATGTCTCTAAACTTCCTTCACCTCGCTCGTGGATTTGTCCTGTACGTTGCTCGGTCTGATGTGTTGTTCGGCGAAATGGTTCGGAGTCAGTTTACGTCCCTGTACGGTGTAATATTCGGTCCGATGTATGGCCCGGTGAAAAGTCCGGTAGTGTGTCACCGCCTATAGGTTATTGTGTAACATGAGAATATTATGTTATTTACGAGAACCAGACGTATATAACCACCGCAGAAATACCAAATTAATTCACTTTTAACTCAAACGATACATTACGGTGCCGTATCGTGACCTGTCGTCGCGTATGGTTTTAGAAATGCAGTGCTAACGCGGATAAACCAATGCTGGAAGCGGAATAAATTATCGTACGTAAAGTTTCTAAACGGTGAGAGCTTTGGAGGAAGCTGAATTCGAAATTATCGTACAAGCACGATAATTATCGTATGGTAACATGTCATGTGGGATACGGTTTGTTCTGCCGCCAAGTCCTTTCCTCCTTCCTCCAGTGACTGGCTCGCTCTTCACCAGGTGCCGCTAGCGCTAGCAGTTCAAACCGGTTGCCCTTGAGGGGGGAGGAAGCTCAGAGCGCCGCAGAAACACGCAATCACGACCGGCCATTACATTCCCCTGGTGGAAAACCAACAGTTTAATCGTTGGATCTAATTTATTTTATTGGCTGACTCAGACTCACTCATTTCTTCCCTGTGTTCTTCGAGGATTAATTTCGTTACGGGAAATGGGATATGTTAGGGTATAGGTGAAGAATATTGGAATGGCTCAGTTTTCACGGTACGGTGAAGGAATGCAATGTTTTTATAAGTACTGTGCCTCTACGAGTAGCTTACGTCTATCAGAGAAATTACATAGATTATAAAAGAGGGAAAAAATTTAATAACTAAGGAATTTTCTTTTTACTCGGGATTAATATACCGAGAGAAGGAGGCTGTAGGAGTGTGTGCCAGCTTCTATAAAAAACTTTGACGAGGGTAAGTTTATGGACCATAGTGGTGCGGCTACTGTGTCAGCTTTCGAGAGAGGTTGGAGAGTCGAAGGGGAAGGAGGGGCGGGAGAAAGGGCCAGATACAAATTCGCCAAAGATTGGAAGGTCGACGTAAAGATACAAATTTGCCAGTTCCCAAACCGGTAGAAAGTCGGGGCCGTCAAAACATACAAACATACAAAAGATACAATTCGGTAGTTCCTAGAACTACCGTCCATCCCCTCGGGGAACTCAAGAATGGGCACATCTAAAAAGAGCTAATCCTTCAGGTCATTTTCGGGGCGTTGTAAAATCTCCCCTTCCAACTGGTAGGAAGAGCTAGCTCCAGCCAGCCGTGTTAATTGTGTAATCAGGCAGACATAATAGGATTATCCCAGTGCACCTGAGCAGGATTCGTTGTCGCCAGCACAGGCCACCAAGTTAGGCCTACATGGATATACAGTACTGCTCAACCCAAACAATTCTTTGTAGTCTTAGTAATGTCGGTCACAGACTGTGCGCTACAATGCCAAGCCCGAAAGGCTCTTTTCTATAAGAAGAGCTCATTCGCTCCACTCACTCGCCTCCTCGACAAGCTCGTGCATTTATTATTTTGTTCAGCGACAGTTAATGGATGTTGTGGAAACTTTAACCATTCATTAGTCTAATCTGGACAACTTAAAATACGACAAAATAAACGGTATCAGATAACTGACCCATACTTTCAGCTTTCTCTATAGGCCTATACACTAAGGTGAATTCTCATAGTATTGGCGAGTTTTAAACCTATTGCCGGTGGTGCGATCTTCTGCGGCGTACATGAAGTACAAGTGGCATATAATAGATATTACCATTGTATAAAGAACCGAATAAGTAGGGAAGTGAGAACGCCACCCCCTAAAACACAGATAGCACCACCAAGACGTAATTTTTATTCAAGGATCATGCTGATTGGTTGAATGGAAACAGATGACTAGACGTATTGGCAGACGTATTGTTAAAATATAGTTCTCAATATTATTATTAATAGTGCAACATTAGATTCGTTATATTAGTGACGATAACATTCAATATAAAATCAAACACAGTAAGTGGAATAGGCTTGTAAACTTCTGCTTCACTCTTCAGTGATTTCAAGGGTTGAATAACTAACTCTTTTTGGATGTGGTCCGGGGGGCCAGTCTTAGGCCGGTTCCTACGTGGGCGACAGATGCGACGCTACAAGAGCGACAAAATTTCAAACAAATGTATAAGCATTGGAGCGTTCTTAGTGGGCGACAACAGCGACAACAATTTACAATGTATAACGTTATGGCGATGCAAGCTTGTCGCTGGTGTCGCTCCCGTCGCTCTCGTCGCGTCGCATCTGTCGCCCACGTAGGAACCGGCCTTAAGCCTCTAGCTCATTTTGGATGTGTTTGGAATGCGGCGCAGGTGGATCAGCTCATTTTGCCAGAGCCCTCAAGAATTTAGCCGGTCGGGCACTTCCCCTTTGAGTTGAGTGTTGAGTGTTGTTTCCAACTTGACCGAGTTATAAGCTATATTTCTAAATTGTATTCTTCCTGTCAAATCTCATTCCCAATAATATAGTGCATGCGATAATAATGAAAACTAAAATGGTAACTGAACACTTTATGTACATATAAGGCCAATGTGAGATTGATTAGTATTGCAATTAATTTAATATCATTAAATAATAACCCTATATGATAAAAAATTATTTTAAGTGTCTAGAGATGGAACTACTGTACTGAAACGTATTACACTGGGCCATCCGGTCCCTCTCCCACCCCCATCCCCAACGCGTTGTCTTCTCTCTCCTCCATCCCCAACGCGGGTCTACATGGCTACTGGCTCAGTAGCCGCGAAATGGATTTTGACATTTTTATGACCCCAACCGATAACGATGAGCTGGCACAGTGTCCGTTTCCCAGAGAAGGCGTAGCCTATAGTAGCCTAGTAATTGACTTTGTTTTAAATAAACTAAAACTTGGCTATTTATTTACAAATGAAATAAAATTTTGCAAACGCAGTGTATTAGTACCTACTGTGGCACAGTACCTAAAATACAATATACAAATAAGTAAATTTATTGTTTAAAAGAACCCACATCGCTGATTTGTTTTTACCTACTGATGTTACCACGGTTTGTTTTATACCTTCTTCTCAATAAGTAATGATTAACTAGACTAATTGTGGCAGAAAACACATTGTGAACTCGGTTTATTTGTGCTATAATGAATAATTCCCAATATTTCAACGTATATAAATAATTTATTAATCCCAACTCTTATTGGAAACAACTTCCGCTGCGGTGGTATCTAAACTAATCAACATCCATTTGTTGTTTACAATATCGTCAAGTTGGTCTGATATTGCGTCCACTCATCCTTTGTCTCCCCATCAGCACGGATCAGCATTCCAGTCCCAGCTGATCGCCGGCGCTGACGCGATGTGACGTCAGAGACCTTGCTGCAACCGCTGCATCGGCGCTACGTAACTCAAGGACTCCGGCTGACCTCCTTAGCTTACTGCTAGCACAACAATGCAACTCTCGCAGCGAGAACAAAGACGCTTAAAGTTACGCCGCGATTAGTTTATGAAGTGGAACTGGACTGTTTCACTTTCCATGGCTACGGAGTGGTTATGGTATTGATTGGTTTCCCTCGACCAGAGCATACTAGTGCACGTGTTGCTCGACATCGAGGAATTTATTTTGATACAATACAAAAGTTATAGTCCTAAATCAATGACATCCGACCAATCCTATATTGTGAATATCAGTGATCACCAAAAACTACAGCTGTACGTTAACAGATGTTTAAAATGCTTAGGCCAAAACCAATCTCAATTTAAACTTCAAATTTAATTTGTGTAGTACCAGGGGGACCGAGCTTAAGCTCGGTAAAATTATTACTTTCGTTTCTCACACAAAGCTCGTTCGCTCCGCTCACTCGCCAGGCGGAAGGTTTGCTGCACATTGGTATGATTTTCCTAAAACCACAGGTTAAAGATGTAACACATTGGTTTATTTTATCTACAGTTATCAGCTGATTTTTGTTCAGTTAAAAATTTCCATAAGGATAACATGGGATCTTTGAAGGGCTCTAGCGCGAAAACCGGATTTTTCCCAGCTATGGGGACCAACTCCAATCGATTTCTGGTGGCCAAAACCCCCATATTCCAAAATTTGAAGGAAATCGTCGGAGCCGTTTTTGAGATAATTGTGCAAGCAAGCAAGCAAGCAAACAAGCAAACATTGCTCGTATAAGAGTATAGGATAGCGCCCTTATTTTATGTCCGATTCTCATCAATTTTTGGCGGAAACAACTAACTACAGGCCAAGCCCTATCCGACGACACGAAAAACTTTAAAATCGGTTGAGAATTGTAGGAAAACACAAAAAACACACAAAAACCTACAAAAACCCCTTAGCGTATTTAAATAAGTATAGCTTTTTGTGGATATCTGCTTTGTGACATGACAGCTGAGGCAAAAACTAATTTTTAAACTTTTCTATATAGATTCACAAAGCTTGCACTTAATAATTTGCTTGAGACACGTTTAGACTTTATTTATAAAATGTCACCTTAATTTATGATTTGCTTTGTATAATAGGCTATAAGTTTGTAAACTCATCTGGGCGACATCTAAGAACTGGGTTGCGCTTGTGTCGCCCAGTGACAATATCATGTTATTTTATAGTAAATGATTTAGTATGAGTATCGACCCTCTATTCTTAAAATTTTTTATTTTTTATATGAATTTAATGACGGAGGTGGTACGTTTAGCTGTGAAATATCTCCCCAATGAGATAGAGATATACGTATGGAGATTGAATTAATTTAACTAACTTCAAATTTGTTCAGTTTTATAATGAAGGTCCACTGTGAATGTTATGCCAAAAGGCTTACCAGTGGTCGGTTTCGAAATACGTGAAGATTTTAAAAGTTATCCATACAGTATGGTAAAAAATTTGGCAAGCGTGACTTCCGAATCAGTCAACACACATGCATCAGCACTCATCTATAACGCATACCGGCAGATGGATATTCATTCCTCTTACCACGCAGTTCCTAGACCAGCATTCCGCTTCATTGGAAACAGTCATTGTTGTTGATCTATTGGCAGCACTGTTAACTGTTCGCATCAGCTGATTTGGACGTTTCCGCTTCCGCTGTACCGTTGCTTCTCCCGCCGTTTCGGCGGCTGGATGCATCAATCTTCTGTCTCTTTTTGTCTGTCGCGGTTTTTCGCCCGGGTGCCTCAGTCGGTGACCGAGGAAGGTTTTTGACTCGCCAAATGGCAAATGACTCGCCATTATCTCGATTCCGTCCTTTGCGTGAAATTTTGAAATTGGGCTGGGGAAGAACTGAAGTAGGTTTTTGCCGGACCACTACTTAAAACATTGTTGTTTAAACACTTTTATCTGTACTCTTTTTAGGAGCAAATTGACTCCACTTTTCTGGATTTGCTGCGAAAGAAACTCCATTGAAAGGCTTAGCAGAGATAATTTGCTGAGAACCCTGTAAAAGATAATTTAGAGTAGGCCTATTTGTGTTTTTCCGAAGCTTGCGATGATTATAAAGTTTCTCTAAAAAATTCTGTTTGGAATTGAAGCGCAACAACCTGTTCTCAAGTTTAGCAATTTACAAAAAAGTTGTGTAGTTGCAAGGTAAAATGCTGTTTTGGTTATCCGATATGGATCTGAATATTCATAGTTTTTTCTGGAAATCTAGGAAATCTGAAAAAGGGACTTGTCTTGATTTATCAAGAGACCATTTGCCTCAAACCATTTTTTTTTTTAATTTTGAAAATTTTGTTCTATTACCAGAGGGAGAAATGATATGTCAGGATGAGTGAAGACCACAGAAATGTCCTCCGAAAACTTAGACCACAATATGTTCGGGATTACTGTGGATTTGATTGCAAAACTGTTTGATCATGGTTGTTGACCCATGGTGGAAGCTCCATACCCATCCCGGTCGTTCCCCACGGTGCCGATGAAGCGCAGTTCCGCATAGCCCGACATTGACAGTATCATGGGAACCCATGGGACTGGTCGATACGTCCGTCCTGGGAATGAAGCATTCATCCTCAACCTTAGTCTTAGTTAATTATGAGAATTTCAACATTTCTTGATTGGAATAACCAATGATCCGATGTTAGTACCTCCCCCTGTCCTTTATAAACAGCATAATTAAAAAATAAACAACAACAAGAATAAAACGCGATGACTTTGTTAACCCATTATGACCTAGCGTTACCATTTGGCAACACAAATATTGCGCAATATTTAAACCAGTTTTGGCATGATATTCCATAGTTTTATTGGCATTTTAGTGTACAAATTTTAGTGGTTCAAAGCCGTAGTGGCACACACACAGTAAACAGTAGTAAAAAGTAGCAAAATCAGTGTTGAGGTGCAACTCTCAAAGAATTAACCGATCCCGTCAACTTCCACGCAAGCCTGCCACCGTTTATTTAACGTGGGCCCTCCCACCATCGTACAGTGCGCACTCCTAGCGCGCAGTTTTGTTCGGGATTACTGTGGATTTGATTGCAAAACTGTTTGATCATGATTGTTGACCCATGGTGGAAGCTCCATACCCATCCCGGTCGTTCCCCACGGTGCCGATGAAGCGCTGTTCCGCATAGCCCGACATTGACAGTATCATGGGAACCCATGGGACTGGTCGATACGTCCGTCCTGGGAATGAAGCATTCATCCTCAACCTTAGTCTTAGTTAATTATGAGAATTTCAACATTTCTTGATTGGAATAACCAATGATCCGATGTTAGTACCTCCCCTGTCCTTTATAAACAGCATAATTAAAAAATAAACAACAACAAGAATAAAACGCGATGACTTTGTTAATATACATTATTCTCAATCAGTTAGATTGTTTCCCCCCAAAATTCTCACAATTATCTAGAAATTTCCCTTAATTCAAAATGGAACGCGGTAACAATTAAAAATTTGTAATAATTGAGTTATGTAGGGTTAGTTAAGCTGATCAGCTACCGCGGAGATGAGTTACCAATCACTCGCGAGACCGGTTGCGTTGTCCGTCTCAAAGGTAAGTGTACCGTCGAGAAAATGTACCTTTCAGAAGGAGTCCCATTCAAAATACGTCAAATGTATAAATTCGCTATATTATATTTTTCACCTATTAGTCTTTTTTCTATACTTAAAAAATCCACCAATAAAAATACTCCCGTCACAGCAGACCTGCGTACTCAAAAAATTTCCAATGGAATTTGGTATTTTTTATTTTCCCATATATACTATGGGAATGAGGATGAAAATTTGCTGCCGCATTAAATTCTGGTAATACTTATTATTTTTCGCCATAAACCCCATAGGGGTGTGTACTGTATGTAGGGTTGCCTCCATATTGGTGCAAAGCAAATATAAATTACACTTCTATCTAGTGGATGTAGGCCTACATTCCAAATTTTATCAAGTTATGTCAATAAATAAGTGAGATAAATAGAGAGATTTGTTGATTCCCCATAAGAATAATATGGAAAACATATTTTGGGATTTTCCCCTGTAATCTGTAAAGCTAGTTAAAAATTCAAAGTACTAAATTGTCTATTTTTGAGCTCTTTTAAATAATTCAAGTTAAAATTAATTGTTGAATTAAAAAAATTAGATAAAAAATCCCAAAAACCCACTTTTTACCACTTTGGCACCCCATTAAACCCTTGTCCGATCATGCTCGTTTCTAAACTTAACTTGATGAACGGTGCCTACACCTAAAAAAAAAACATTTCATCAAAATTGGAGGTTTCGTTCAAGAGTTATCGTCACTGTTGCAGGTGTAGATGTTCCCAAAATCTATCCATGTAATCATGTCGCCGACCCAACGGTGAAGTTCAAGCCTGAATGTCATTAGGGCAGGATGCTAATGGATATGACGTCAATTCATTGCTCGAAGAAAGGGCAACTCGGGATAAGCGCCCCTGTCAGTCAATATATCATCGAGCTACGCTACAAAATACAACGCAACAAAATAAACCATCTACTGGATAGAATTAACCTCAAACTCAAACACTATTTCAAGCTTCGAAGAAATAAGTTAATATATTGTCATTAAAACCCTTTGAGTGCCGTGGTATATTGTTAATTTCTTATGCATAAATTGCCGGGCTGTTTTCAAAGCAAAATGTAGTAGTTTACAAAAACGTTCATAAAATTTACAATTTTAGAGGTGTGTATGTAATTTTTTTTTTAATCTTGTGCACAAATAAATTCTCTATAAAATGGTATAAGATAACAATATTTGTAAACTAAGTTTAAGGCATAAAAAAAATTTTTCTTCTGAAAATGAAAAAATATTTATACATTTTTTCAACTTTGACTCAGTATAACTTGTGCTAAACAATTTTATTTATTTTTTTCAACTCAACAGTCAGAAAGAGCAGGAAATAATGATCAAAATTGATGTGTAAATCATCTATATAAGCTCAAAATATGTTTGTAAAAAATCAAACGAAAATTGTTACAATTCAAAATATGTGGTTAGGTTAGGTTCGTTATAAACATGTTCCCGAAGGACACTGGAGTCGTTTAGATTTATTCTCTCACTCATTTTTACCCACCATATTAAATAAATAGTAATTAAAGAAACACTATAAAACACGTAAATAACTTATTTTGTTTACCGGGATTTGCCGCACATACGTACTGACAACAAACAACAATCAGACGACAGTCAGATGACATCAACGAGGACTAAACTTGTAAACAGTGTCTGTAAACAGACCAAAGGCGGTGAAATTGCTACAGAACTGATAGCTGAAGACCTTGAGATCAAAACTGCGCATATTTAAAGCCAGTACGTAATCTGGATGTAAAGCACTATATAAAATACTGAGAGTCGCCCTCAGCGACGCTCGGCAATTCTTGCACAACTAACCTGCGTCGCTGTGAGCGACGCCGCGGCACTCAAAGGGTTAGTTATAATATTCTAGTCAATGCAATGCTAAATACATCGAATTATTGGTGATAAGTTGGCTAATTATTTGACAAGAGATAATTATCAAAGTTTCTGCCATGGGTAAGCCTATCGATGATCTGTACGTTGGGCTAGGGAAATACGGAAACGGAAGTAAATAAAAGTTATATTGCTCTTTCATGGTACTGTATAATCATTACCAACCTTTTCACTTTTTTATACTCATAGACCGGTCTATAATTTTTATTTGGAACTGTTGGTAAAACGAGATGACACACTAGACTTTTGTGTCCCCTCGCGCCGCCGGCGGCATGGCGCAGTCACTTCCGGTCAGGGTGGACACCGGAAACTGTCGCAGCCTCCTGAATATCCCGCCCGCATTGTTGGTTGCAATTATATGTACTGTAATAGGTGACATGTTTACAACCATAGATGTTCGAATTGTACCGTTATTACAATTATTTGTGATTTAAAAATCATACCTTTACTGACATTTGGAAACTAGGCATAAAGAAATTTTAACATACAGTAGACCTTATTTCTTTGTAATTGAGTTTACCGTAAGTATGTCGTGGTTTCCTAGTTTGGTGAACATTTCTATCTTGAGACGATTTTACAGTTGATTCTCAGGAATTGTGTTTTGTAAAAATTACTTTAAATTAGGTAATATATTGTCTGGAGATTGCAAGAGAGGGTGGACCGATGGGTTTTGGCAGGAAATTGATGCACGCATGATATGAATTGAATACGGTAATTTAAAAATAACTACATCACCTGAGTTATACAGTGATACCTTTTCTACAACTCTAATTCTGTGCGGTTACTTCTAGGAGAAGGTTTTAAAAAAATCATTTTGAAGGTTTTAGCTGGGTTGTCAAATAAATTACAAGAGACATTAATCTAATGTAGGTACAATTCTAATGTATAACAAACAAAGTATGCCTACTTATTAAATAATTAAGTTTCTTTTTACATTTTTTTCTGTCTTGACGGAAGAAATTTCATTTCACTCTATGAAAAAAAACTCGTCATCGTGCAATAAGATATTTTAATTCATTAAACAAATAGAACGGTTAATGCTATTGCTAGCTTTAGTCCTACCACACTTCACACTCCATGTCGTAGACCTTAGTAGGCCACTATAAGTTGGTTGTAGGACATGAGTCACACCATAGTATTTCTAGATTGTTGGTTATCAGCAGTATAAGTAGGTGGGAGTCACAGTTTCGTGTTACATTGCGACAGACGTTTTCCTCAATGGATGACTCACATGTTCACGTTTGACGGTTGACCAGTCCCCAGTTCCGTAACTGTGCATGTCAAGTTGCCTTCATTACTCTCAAGGTCACATGCCTTGGCGTGTACGTGTAGGTGGTTTGATGCATTTATGCATATTGTTGAATTTGCATGATCAAAGCTTATTATTTGACTCCAATGTTATTATTAGGCCTACTAAGTCAACTACAGGATATGAAACGGGCACGGGTTTTTAAGTTGATTTAGCTTTTAAGTTGATTTAGCGTACAATAAGTTAGATACAGGATAAGTTAGATTCGTTATGAATGCAAATAAATTTTCAACTTCTCAAAACTGTCTTGTTTATATCGTTATATAAATAAAAAAAAACTGTTATGTATGTATGTATAAAAGGGTTTCTTATAAACTAAATAATTTGTCAAATCTGTATCAATTTTTAAAGTTTTAATTTGTTTTTAATTATTCAAGTCTTTTTCCCTCATTTTTCCATTTACCGTATCTTTTTTTTCTATTTCCCATGTACGCAGTTTTTTTACATTCCCTTCCATTCACTCATTCTGTTTTGAGTGTGGCACATCATATATAATGATGTGTGCTAAGTAAAATTTCAGTGTGCTGATAATACTATAAAAAATAATGTATAAACTTTATTTTGTTAATATTCTAAGTGTGGTAAAATTATATTACACACTTAAATTTATTTAGTAACGTGGGGAAAAAAGTGGAATTATTATTAAATTGAAGGAACTATTTAGTTTATCAGACAAAATATAATATTCTCATAAAATATGCTTTTAAAAAGTATGGCAAATGACAATAGGCAATAAGATTTTAATTGTACTGTATACTATTATTAGACATTATGTTTGTGCTACATATAAATTCTAGAAAATAACATATTATTTTTCATGAAAAGTTTATAGGCCTAAGTTTAGTTTTTACTACATGGAGGCTTTTGAAATTCCCATATGTTAGTAAAGCAATTTAAAAACATAAATAAAATATTGTTTCATATGACTCGGAGTGTAAAATATGTTCAAAGTTTTCTTATTACTTTAAAAAAAGTAATAAGAAAATTACCGCAAAAGTAAACCAACCTCAAACCAACCTCGGGAGAGAGTGCCTCTCCAAAATACCTCCGAATTTGATGTGGTAGTTTTCTAATTTCAGCAACTAAATTATCATAGGCTTGTATGTTACTTTAGAACAGCCAATTATTTTCCTGCCTTGGTTGGACAAAATCAAAGCTAAATAGCTTCATCATATCAAGTTTCAGTATTATTCAATTAACCTTGACTTCCTTGTTAATATCCGGTTCCCTTGACTTAATTAATTGCCAATTAACTGAAATAACATTTAAATTGGTCCTAAATTTGCTATGTAAAATGACATATTGTAAGCCTTCAAATTAGTGTTTCAAATTGATCACACATAATACCTTCATAAATAGCAATAAGTAATCTTAAATCTGATATCATACAGTAAGGATTTTTATTGAGAGCTGTACAGAAGTTGAATCTGTGTAGGCATCAGAGTGTTAAAGCAAGCCGTTTGTTGTCTTTGGAAATGTTTTAAAAATTCATTAAAATTCATAGTGTTAGCCCCTGAACTGCGATTTGGCATATTATGAAATTAATAATTTACCTCCATCTGCAGTTCCAACTTGTAGTGTTTACAGCGACACGTGTCGTACTCCTCTTTGGACACAATGTATATGATGTGTACAATAAGGTACTTCTCAGCATCCTCTTCGTGCGTGCCAGGCGTGTAAACCGGACAGATGATATTCACCTGGTCGTACTCGAAGGGATAATTCCCTTTGTTCACATCTATTATGTGATCTGTGTTGTCTATCCTGAATCTCCGTCTGCAGTTCCAACTTGTAGTGTTTACAGCTACATATGTTTCGGAAATTCTGCCATTATCAAGCTGTACAGAAAAAATAATCCGCTTCAAGAGCTTTGTTAGATGATTTAATTTAAATCATCTAACGACACGTGTCGCTGTAAACACTACAAGTTGGAACTGCAGATGGAGGTAAATTATTAATCTCATAATATGGAATGTTTTTGTTGGAATTTATTTGTTTAATTTTGCTATGAAAATGATAATTTGCAAATTTCAGGATTGCTAACTCTACCAAGTGTCCCAGACCACCCGTTTAAGAAATTAAATAATTAATTTTTCTCAAACAAAAATTGTGCCGTTATAGGTGAACCAATTACGTTTTGTCGATTGGCAGTAATTTCGATGTACAGGATGTACCAGAAGTAACTTATCCAGACCGGAAGTCGCTAATTAAAAAAAAAAAAAACCCCTCTTCGTATGACATTTTTGAATTCTACTCTGAAATTTAGTTTTTCCACAAGAATAACAAGGGAAAAATTTCAAATTCATAATCTCTGAACATTTTATGTTAAACTGAATTGTTCTAACTTAAAAATGTCTTTGAACTTCATTTTAAATAGTATTCCATAGTAAAATATTGATTATCACGTAATTAGCTTTAGTTTTCCATACATTTTCAATAGGCTCTGCCATATTGTAATTTTTATTGAAAAATAAAATAATTCTTGACAAAACTAGTAATTATTTATGATGGAAAAATATAAAAGAAGATTCTAAGACATTTTTGTGCTAGGATTTGTTTGTTTAACTGAAAATGTTCAAGAATAATGGAAAATTTGTTCCTTGTTATTCTTGGGGCAAAAATCTAAATTCAACCACCATTATCTCCTAATTATTAAGACTAGGGACACATTAAATTGTAAAGTTGTCTTAATTTACTTGTAGAATTAAAAAATGTCATAAAAAGTGGGGTTTTGTATTTAAAATTAGTAAATTCCGGTCTGGAAAGGTGACTTCTGTTCCACCCTGTACATTGAAATTACTGTAAACTGATAGATCGTAAGTGGTTTACCTATAATATCACAGTTGTTTTTTTTTGTTGAAAATTAATTCTGTAAATTTTAAAAGGGGTTTACGGGTAGTCTGGGACACCCGGTATATACATGACTCAGTTTCCACTTGGTATTCTACTTTTGGTGCCACTTTCATTACAATTAACCTGTGGCATGCGGCTGCTATTGTTTACATGTTCCAAACAGCTGTCCTCCGTTCACCCTCCTTCCCATCATTGTTGCAATGTCAAGTTCATTGTTGTATTCATTAGTGGATAAAAACCCTAGTCAGTGTCAAAGTGGGATTTAAAAATACAGTGTAAGAATGTTTTTCCTTCAGCGGTTCCTCTCAGTTTTAAATCAACTTCTATAAATTGAGGAAAGAGGCAGGCACAAAGTTTCTCTCATTTCTTTGTTAGATATGTATCTGCTACTCATTATCACAATGTGTGTGAAACTGCAACTGTTTTATACACATCCTTTCTTTCTTCATATTACAGTTTTACAGTGTAGTGACCAGCTGACATTTGTTGTTTTAATATTATTTTATTTTTATGGTTGCTATGGAACTTGTTTTTGTTTTGGAGAGAGTTTTTCTGATATTAAATCAACTCATTTATATTGAGAAATAATTGTGATCAAATATGTTAAATAAATAATTTTCTAAAACCAATTACATTCTCTTTATCAACAACTCACTCTTAATTATATATTCTATCAGTATTACATTATAAACTTTTGTTGTACAAGTGTAATCCTGTACTACAGGGAATCACTGCCGAAGAAGTCTCATCAGCCCTTTTTTAATTGCTGGATATCACGATTCGGTGTTCCCCTGCGCATAACGACTGATCAAGGCAAACAATTTGAATCTTCACTCTTTGCTGAATTGGGAAATTTGTGTAGTTTTTCCAGGCTTAGGACAACAAGTTACCACCCCTGTGCAAACGGCATGGTAGAAAGATTTCATAGACAACTGAAGGCAGCGATTATGTGCCACTCTGCTTCCACATGGGTTGAGTCCTTGCCTGTGGTTCTTCTTGGAATTAGGAATGCTTTCCGTGCTGACCTCAATACTTCTTCAGCAGAAATGGTTTTTGGACAGGTTGTGCGCCTTCCTGGAGAGTACTTTGTTCCATCAACAAAGTTGGCTCCGTTGGAGGACCCGACAAATTTGGTTTCTCGCCTCAGAATGTAAATTTCTGCTCTTAAACCTACACAAGTCATGAGACATGGCAAGAGAAATAGCTTCATTTTTCGTGATTTGGACAAGTGTACACATGTTTTTTTAAGAGTGGATGCTGTGAGAAAGTCTTTACAACAACCATACACAGGACCTCATGAAGTTAAAAAGAGGGACGAGAAAACTGTAACAATACGACTAAATGGTACGGATGTAAGAGTCAGTCTTGACAGGGTTAAACCAGCCTTTGTTCTTCGTGATGACAAACCCGAGCTTCTAATCGGTTTTCAAGAACCTATGAAGGACAATAGACAAATATCCTACACTACCAGATATGGAAGAAATGTCAAATTGAAACAGCCAGTTTCAGTATGATCTATTTTTTTTATCACTGTGAATTTTGTTACTGTTTCATTCGTGGACTAGCATTTGGCTTTTACCTGGACTCTATGGACTTCCAGTCTCCGCAGGGGGCTCTTGTAGTGACCAGCTGACATTTGTTGTTTTAATATTATTTTATTTTACTTTCTCCCCCTATTACTTTCTCCCCCTATACCATAGTATATGGAGAAAGTATTGTTTTCGTAAAACACTTCGCATTAGTTTGATGATGTATATATCCATTTTGGAGCCCCTTTCCCCCCTATAAATGTATATATGGAGAAAGTATTGGTTTCGTCAAAATTTTTAAATTTGAGTTGTTGGTAAATTTATCTGTTTTGGTTCCCCCTGAGTCCAAAAAAGTGGTTTTCGAGTGATGTCTGTCTGTGTGTCTGTGTGTGTGTGTGTGTGTGTGTGTGTGTCTGTGTGTCTGGATGTAAACAGAGCTAGAGAATGCCCCAATGGTCCGATTTTGGTGACACTTGGTATGTAGGTTCAAACCCACGATAATTCCAGGCGTTTTTTTCATTTTTTTAAATTTTTGATTTTTAAGGGTAGTTTACCCCCAAAAACCCCCAAAAAACGTAAAAAATCAAAATTTCTTAAAAACGGCTCTAACGATTTTGATTAAAATTTTGTGGTTTATTAAGATTAAAAAGCTGAATAAAATGACACCACCCGCATCTCCGGGAAAATGCGCGTTCAAAAGTTATAGAGCAAAATGTGTTAAAAAACTCAATTTTTGGATGCAAAAACTCGTGCTGCTCACCTGGTGCTGGCTATCCGACTGAGCCATCAAGACATTAATGTTTTGAGGCTTTTAACACCTTTTCACATTCTTGGGAGAAAGTATGTGTCAGTTATCTGATACCGTTTATTTATGGTTGCTATGGAACTTGTTTTTGTTTTGGAGAGAGTTTTTCTGATATTAAATCAACTCATTTATATTGAGAAATAATTGTGAACAAACATGTTAAATAAATGATGTTCTAAAACCAATTACATTCTCTTTATCAACAACTCACTCTTAATTATATATTCTATCAGTATTACATTATAAACTTTTGTTGTACAAGTGTAATCCTGTACTAAACAGCTTTGTTGTTAGATTTGGCAAATGTTATATTAAAGTTTTTGTATTTTGTCTAGCAACTTGCTTTTAAAATTATTATGTTCTAATTTAAAACTATTCTTTAATTTTCAAAAGTTTTCCAACCAGTTTAAACCATCAAAATTATTGTGAATAAGGTATTATTTTTTTTAACGCAAAAACCTGGTGGGTTTGTTCAATTGATCTAATTTTAACTATTTATGCATGTATTTACATACAATCCACATGTATTTATGTACCTGAACACTGGGTTCTGAGTTTGTATGGTAGCCAAGTATTTACACTGCTTACCTCACACCCTTGAGGTTGTCGTTTTGATTCCCTATGGGTCGCTTCCTACACTTACATCGTATAACATTTGTTATTGAGCCACAGTAGAACCTCGTATTCCCTACCCAGTACCTTCCCACAACCGACTCCTCCAAATATCCAAACTAGTGTCTGACCGTCACAAAGGCTCCATCGGCAAGAACGCTCAGACTTAAGAGTCATCTTCACCCCTGGGCCCGTAGCCCATTGTTGCGCAGTCGGCAATGTTAACCATACGGCTTTTATGCTAAAACATGGTATTTTATTCCCCTGTTTCGGACGCCGTTTTTCAACAGATTTTCTTTAAACTTGGTAAGTGTTTAGTTGAGTAGTTATATTATGCCCCTTATACCTCGAAATTTTGAAAATTCAATAAATATTACTCTTTGTGACCAAGGGCGGATCCAGGATTTTTCCAAGGGGGGGGCGCAGGGGGATTTTAGAGGTGTTTCATACGTCTACGATATGAAAAAGGGGTGTATAGGTAGCTAGCCTCTTCTCTTGAACTTGTTAGGCCTACATGGAAACTTTTTAATGGCAAAGTAACGAAATCATTTCTTTTGAATAGCTACTTTAGCTTGGTATTTCTAACGGAAGATCTACTTTTCTCACTTCGTTCGATTTACCAAATCGAAAAACGCATCCTATATACCGCTCCCCGGCGGTGGCCCACGGAACAAGACTCTACAAACAAACAGAATTGCACGCCCATCACTCCTTCACAACCAAACACCAGCGAGGATTTACGATAATGTCCGAACGAATTTTGTGGAGCCGACATCACTAATGTGAATAAGTTTTTTACCATACACCCTACATCATCGAAGTCACCGTAAGAAGCGACCTCATTAACAGAGGCCGAAGTCACCTCCACAGTCTAATATAGGTTATTGGGAGACAGTCACGACACTCGTATCGTAGCTGCATGTTTAATGTTGTCCGCGGTGCAACTAGCGCTTTAAGCGGATGGAACCCAAGGTCTGTAAAGGAAGAAGCATAACTTCTTCCCAGGTCAGCCGAATAGCTTTTTTTGTGTTCCGGATATGAAGCGTCTAAACTAAAACGGAAGTCAAGTTACGTTATAACATTTACCATTACACATCTGATTGAAAAAGAGAATGAAGCAGTCTTGCCATGGGTACGATATTTATCTAAACGACACCATATTACTCTTTTTTAATTTGGATTATTAGTTGATAACAAACCATTAGGTAATGACCAAATTACAAATTATCAATCAAGGTAAATCTAAAACCATAAATTATACCCTATTTTGCTTTGAAGTTCCTTATTTTAGTAATTATTGAGACAAAAAATTCCCAATGCAAACGAGAACGATTGTTGTTTGCTGTTGGGTTGGCAACACTTGCCGGTAGGCGACATCCATGGATGTCGCAGAAAGTGACACCATTGCTCTTATGGGATGCGGCTCACCTGGCCCTGGCCTACAGTCACCTTGGATGGAACCGTAGTGACTGGAGTCCCCGGCCGTTTTCGCTATAACTTAGGCCAGAATGTAACTCCAGTGAGCGGTAACCAATTGGGAAAAACATTCCCGTCTTAATCATTCGATTGGGATTAAATTTAGACTGTTATCAGCATTTTATAGTATATGGCATTATTTATAGCTGTGTTTCTGTTAGCTGCGATCACTTGTGAATGTGTTGTCATCTCAGACCCCAACCACTATGAGCGCTAGTAAATCCACGCTAGCGCTCCAAGCCACTCTTGCGTAAACTGGAGTCCTCGGCGGATGGTTCCGACGGACAACCTAAAAGTGATGGAGTGTCACGACTGTCTCCCAATAACTTATATTAGACTGTGAACTGTGTCATCTCAAAACGAATAATGAAATGACCGAGGATTGACAGTGATAACCTGAACGGCGAGTGGCGCTGTGTTTTCATCTGCATCTGCATTCAGCACACGGTTTAATGAAAATATTATACTGTCAGTTAAAATTAACTAGATACATTAGTATATAATTGATCTGTAAGCATCATTTTAAAGTATTTATTTCTTTTGTACTTTTTAAGACGGTTTCAGCAATCGGATTACAGTACTGTACTTCGGAATCGTTCGGCAAGGTTTCGTAGATTGCAGCTCGGTTACGTTCGTAATTCCTTGACAACGCTCGCGGACCGTGAAGAGAAGTGATGGGGGGGGGGGGGGGTTGCGAGTTGAAATTCTGTCCCTTGAGTCGAGTGCGTACGGACGCATCTTTGCGCCAAAATAGCGAAAGATGCATAATAATGAGGATACACGCACCTCGACGTTGGGTCGTCGGGATTCACAGACCAGTGCTATACCAGATAATTTCTTTAATACTATTTATACACATTTTTCTTTGGCTGAGGGGGGGGCGCGCGCCCCCCGCGCCCCCTGTCTGGATCCGCCACTGTTTGTGACATTGCAAAGTAACTCGATTTTCCATAGTAATATTAGTTAAATTTTCAAATTTCGAGGTATGAGGGGCGTAATATAACTATTCAAATAAACACTTACCAAGTTTAAAGAAAATCGGTTGAAAAGCGGCGTCCGAAACAGGGGAATAAAATACCATGTTTTAGCATAAAAGACATATGGTTAACATTGCCGACTGCGCAACAATGTGCTACTGACCCAGGGGTGAAGATGACTCTTAAACGAATTTGATATACATTAAGCTTTCTGTTTTTGTCACAAACTATTAGTCCAACCATGTATGATGATGTGAAACATATGCTCTGACTGTAATCTTGCACTGTAACTTTCTGTTTTTAACATCAATTCTTTATTTCATCATTATTTATTGCTCCTCCTGATAACCGATGTTTTGGCTGTTAGGACCACAGCCCGGTCCCGTCATGGTCCACTGTACGATGCTATATAATGCTATCTAACCACAGGTGGATGTTGATAAAAAAATCCCGGATTTAAACTGTTATTCCCTATCAAAACATAAAAATATATCATGTGTGTAAATAAAAAAAAATTCAATATTTTGAACTAGGACAGCAATATGTAATCCCCTTTCACTGAAAATTTGTAGCTTGATCTTGGCTTCAGTGTGGCTGAAATTGTAGCTTCATTGTGGTAATTTTTTGATTTATCTCATAGAATGCTTATGCATTATCCTTAAAGTAAAAAATTTTCTTACTCCCACTATTGCTGGTGAACCAAAATTACTAGGCCTAACAGCCGAAGAATTTCACGTTGGTAGCTGAGGATGATGTACTGAAATTGACATTGTTTAAAATATATTGTTTATCTATTTTGATGGAATTTGTAAGCAATTTTGTCTGACGTTCAGGGTCTGCCAGAGGAGCGGATAGTGCTGAGGAGTCTGACGGAGCCGGAACGCAGCCCCGCGTTGCCCCAACTGCGGCTGGTAGACGGACCTTCGCCACTCTCCGGCCGGCTGCAGATTCTTCACAATGGAGCCTGGCGGGACGTCTGCTCCAACAGCAGAAAGTGAGTGTCTTGAATCTCAGTCGATGAACAATGTTCTTTGGTTGTCAAAATATTGTTTAGCAATTAACATTCACCTTGGAACATAGCATTGGCCACAAAAAAATTTGGTCTACTAAAACCAACCAAATGTGAAGATAGCAATTAAAATAGTCAGACTTGTACTGTACCTACCCTGTGGAATAAAGACTGGAAAAGGTAAAATATCTTTAAAATAAATTAATTAACAAAACTAAAACTTTGCAAACTGATTTTTAGTTTCAAATCCTACTTCCCAAAGTGCTTATTGTCCTTGAACCTCCTTCAAAGGGGGACGGCCCACAAGGAGTCAGAAGAAAGTCTTAAATGTAAGCGTAGGTCAATATGTACATCCAATTAAAGGTCTCTACGAATAGAGAACAATGCAGCAAACTAAACCTCGAAAGTACAACTTAATGGTCATTAACGGCAGGCAATCAAACTTTTGCATAAAAATCATATTGCCAAAAATAGAAATGTAATAACTCCCAATACATTCGACCATTTGAGTTTGGGTTTTGGCAAATTTCTCAGAATGTAAAACCCATTTAAATATCATATGACGTTGGCAATGCAGTTTCCTTGACGACTTTCACTACGGACGTCCCCAAAGGAAGTTTTGGGAATACCTTCATTGGCCTACGCAATATGATACATAATTTCAAAGGACTTTGCATCTTGAGCAATTAGCTGCAAACCCTACATCATTAAGTTAAATGTTTACATTTAAGATTTTCTTTTGACTCCTCGTGGACCGTGTCCCCTCTTGGAGGTTCAAGGATAACAAGTACTTTAGGAAATAGACTTCAAGACTAAAAATTAGTGTGTAAAGTTTTAGTTTTGTTTTAGTTAAATAATTTTAAAGATATTATACAGTTTCCAGACTTTTCTACCCTGTATATTGGTTTTATGTAAGTTTTGATACTTACTAGTGAATGTAAATTCAAATACTAATATACTATCATAATTAGTCCATAGCTTCTATGGTACCTGAGCTTCGTCACAAAATGTTAAGTGGAAAAAGAATTAATTCATACCCATCGTTATGAATGCAGAATTTTGTAAAACGAGTAATATAAACTACTCGGACTATCTTATCTATAATAAGCATTTTTTGGCCATGTACATGAAAGAAACAGTTGTTATGTTAATGATTTTCATATGTAGAATGTTTTACGTTGTATGTCTAACACTCTATCAGCGAATTTCTCAGTAATTTTTTGGACATATTCATATGGAGTCTCTGAGACTAAGGCCTTAACTCTCTCCCATTATTTTGCAATGTTAACAACATCCACAATCTTATAAAAAAAATTCTTGCAGAATATTTGTTTATAGTTACATTCTCTAACCGTCCATGTGTTCTCATCACAGTTGGACGAGGGCGGACATGGAGGTGGCGTGCCGACAGCTGGGCTGGCAGGGCGGGGCGTGGGGGGGCTGGTATGACCGGCGGTGGGGGGTGTCGCGGCCCCGGCTGCTGTTGGAGGCCCCCGCCTGTCGGGGCAATGAAGCTACGCTGCAGGAGTGCGACTGGAACAGCCGGCAACTCGGATCCGGCGTTTGTGGTTAGTATGTTCTGTGCAAGTAAGAAGGAAACATAATGTGTATTTAGCCCTGTACAAATTTTATTTGTGTAAAGTTTTCTATACATTACAAAGAATTTTTTACATTTAAAAGTTTTTATCATAAGCAGTCAGAAGCAAATAATTGAAAAGAAAGCAATTTATGCTCATGTTAAAGCAACTACTGGTGTATTGCTGCAGAACAATTTGCCCATTTGAGCTGACCTGCCTTTTTAAATCCTTATAACTACAGTAAACCCCTACAAACTCCTACTCCTGATAAGTCGACTCTCTGGATAACTCATCTCCATATGTGCCTATTCGGTGCTTAACCATGTATCATTAGATTTGCGAATTTCTATTTGCAGCATTTTCGCGTAGCCTGACCATGAATATTACAGGAAATTTATGGTCATTATTCTGTCGCTACTGCAGCTGCTTTTCTGTGTTACGAGTGTGGTTTATAGATAATATTACAATGATCGATCAGTATTTCCGTCCATTAATTTAATGTGATTCCGTAGCTAGCCTTCGCTTTTCCATCGTCCAATCACGATTGAAAACCAATAGACAAGAAAGACCTCATTGTGTAAATGACCGGAGTAATATCGGCTCTCGATTTCCACCAAAAGTGCATAAATTTCCATTGAGTTTGGGAGATTGTCCTGTTTTAGAAAAATATGCACTTTTAAAGAATCAAAGTCCACAATAGTGCTTACATATCTTTGAAGTACAGATGTGCTTAAAATAAGTAACTGAATAAAACCCCAAAACAATTTGCTTATTTTTAACTTCAAGGGGTAAAAATAAGTGCTTCCATTATTTATTAGGATGAAGTAAAAATACTTTCTTATAGACAAATCTATTAACAATCAAATCAAATGTTTCTTTCAAATGTTACAAAAAATGTTTGTTTCAAATGTTACAATCAAATGTTTTCTTTTTGATTTTCTTTCACCTGCATTCACTCATATTTTGTTCCCAGATTTCCATCCAGACTTGGGCCTGCAGTGCTTGCCTTATCACGAGACGACCTCCTCGGTGGTCCAGCACTGGAGAGGAATCAAGTTCCAGTACGCCCGACACGGCGAGGTCTTCGCCTACTCAAACACTCTCAGGCTTCTCGTCTCACTGTCAGAGCTGGCTTTTTTGGACATCAGGTGAACTTTAATGATGGAAAATATGAAATTAGCTAGATAGGTTGTGTTGTGATTGTACTCTGGGTTTAATTCTTAAGAGATCGCTCACTGGCCTAAAATTCGACCAACATCAGAACCGTCTGGAACCAATTAATTTTTTAAAATATTTTATAATTAAAAAAAAAATTTTTAAATTTCGACTATCTGTTCCTCCTGATTTTAAAGAATTTTTTATTACAACAGGTGTCTAATGATTCAATCAATCACCCTTCTTCAATAAGACTAACATTGAAACTTTGAAAGTCTGGGCATAGACCTGGAGGGCCCATGAGAGTTATAATGAGATTCTGCTCATCTACAGGACACTTAATTTTTTAACGGTATGCGCGGATTTCTCCTTGATACAAACAAGTTTAGAAAAAAGAGGAAAAGAATCATGCTTGTCTATTGTATAGATGTATGGATTCACTTATGAAAATTGTTAATGGAGCTACCTTCACAAATAGCTAATTTCAATACCTAACCTAAAATCATCAAATGATTTCCCACATCTCTGATTATTGTATCAAGACAGAGAATTTTGTTGTGTGATGTTAGGAGGGAGGCGGCAAGATGTAAACTTACAATTTTCAAGTCTCAGTTTCTCACAGTATACTACACCTATTCAAAGTTAACACTTGAAGTCCTAAGCCTGAGTATAGCTCAGGGCATCATGACCATTCCGTAATCGCCATGACGTAAAATATTGATAAGTGGAATTAGGAACAGTTTTATTGGTATCTTGGAGTAAAATTATGATTATGTTCCATAATTCAAAGCCGTAGTGGCACACATACAGTCAACGAAAGTAAAAAGTAGCAAAATCAGTGTTGACTAAGGTGCAACTCTCAAAGAATCTGTCAACTTCCATTCAATCCTGACACCGTTTATTTTACGTGGGCCCTCCCACCAAGCACAGATCGGCTAACCCTTTAAAAAGTTGCACCACCAAGTCAGGTTAGGTATGGTCGTGAGCGGGAATCGATCCGGCCCCGGCGTAGACATCCTGGTCAAGGTGCCTACGCCTTAGCCATCTCAGCTATCATGTGTGGCTGCCTAGGCACAAGAATTTGGGTTTTGAACGGTGTGCGTTCCTGCAGGGAAAACTGTTGGCCGTTGGTAAGTGAGTTTGCTACGAGAGCGCAACACAAAACCTGCAGACCTGAACATACTCGGGCGTAGGACTTAAAAGTGTTAAATATTAATTGGACATATGAACAAAACATAGTCAGATTTTTTACAATAGAAGTAAGTAAGGGGTCGTCCACAAATTACGTCATCTGAAAATAGGGGGGGAGGGTCCAGATTGAAAATGACGGTAAGGTGATGTGCAAGGGGGGGGGGGGTCGGCTTTGATATGACGTCATTTTAAATATTATGTTTTCTTTAAAATTTTAACAGTAAAACAATCATAAATTCTAACAAAACTCAACTATTATAAAATAATTATCTATAAAATACATTAGACTATTTTAAGGCGTTGTTTTATAGTTTATTTTTCCATTGAGAAAGTCATTTTGGCTTTATTTCTGAATGTAAATTCAGATTTGATTGGTTATTTTTTTTGGTTTATCATGTAGCGTTTAAAAAGCATTATTTTTACTTAAAACGGAGGTTTGTAAAAAATTATGTCATTTTTCCGAGAGGGGGGGGGGGGTTAGACAAATTATGATGGTAAAATGATTTTAGGGAGGGGGGGTCCAAAAATGGCCAAAAAGCGATGACGTAATTTATGGACGGCCCCTAAAATGTTTTATTGTGTTTAAAAAGTAGAGCCTCCTACATATTTTTTTGACTAGACTAAAACTTTTTAATGTTTTTTTGCACTTATTTCTTTTTCACTTCTAGAAGACCAACATATTGAACTAGTAGGTGTTAAATCTTTTACAGTACAGTATTATGAACAAGAGTTCTTCACTTGATTATTAGCTCCTAAGCTTGAGTGGATATTATCAAAACTTTTCTTTCTAACGATGCAAATGATTGCTTATGACCAATTGCACTTTAACAGGAATTTGATAATTCTGACCTAGCCATCTTGATAACGTAGAGTCTACCACATAATTTAACGTTTTTATTTAGTTGGCAAGCCATTATAACGCCAGTCACTGTCTTGTATAGATTTGCGGGCTCTGGTAGAGACTACAACGCCAGCTCGGCGCTGGAGGTGGAAGGTATCCCTCCGAGACTGGTGTCCGTCACCGTGGCGCAGTCTGCCTACGGCGGCGTCAACTTCACCGACCCCCAGGCTCCGTTCAGCCTGCACAACTGTTCCGTCATCAACAACAGAGGTACATTTTGTGTTTAGGAAAAAATAACTGATGGTTCAGGGAAATCATCAATCAAAGTGTGAATCATGAACAAGAAGTGAAAATTATTTTCAAGTTTACCGCCTTTAGTAACTTTGCAAAGAAAAAGAGTCGAAACTCTAAAAAGACCACATTCTCAAATAATGTTTAGATGCTTATTGTTTGGCAGTTTATAATTTTACTTTGCAAAAAAAACTACTTTCTTTTGTCTTTTTTACCGTACTTCTTTTTGTGGTTCCTATAGGTTTATAATCCACTTTATTTGGGCAAAAACCCTGCTCTGCCAATCATCGTATTATTGTCAGTAAAGTTGTCAAAGGAAGGTATTTAAATTAGACCCTACAGATTGTAATAGAAATATATTTTTATAAAAAAGTAAATGGACGTTTACAGCCAAATTACTAATTGCTCTGTTAAGAAGTACCAATTTCATCACGTTGTTTAACGTGGTTTCTTATTGCAGACAAGACTCATAAAAAATAAAATTTGACATTTTTTATAAAAATTACTAAAACAATGACTTACAGTGGAAGTCCTCTAGTACAGCCTTGGATGGTTCGGATGCCGAATAATTCGGCCAAGATCCTCCGTAAAAGCCTCATTGCTTCGACAGGATCTTTGTTGACAGGCTATATTCGTATTCGCCTGGTATTCATTCAATTTATGCAGTTTCATCCATCGCTAGCAACCTCTTGTCCATTGTCTGATTGAATTTCGGCCCTATTAAAACGTCTGAGTGAGTAAATAATGACTCAATCAAATAAAATCAAAACTTTCTTTATTTATAAAAATATTGAAAATATTCATGTTTTAACTTTAAAGGTTAAAGTTTATAACAAAAATATTCATTTTAGATGTGATGATATTCTTCATAGTTAGAGACATTTCAATAGTTCATCTTTGGAACACATAAAGATCCTAGTTAATGTATGTAGTTAATGTTTTATAAACCGCCAGTTGATCCGACCGTTTTTTAATCCGGCTGGTGGTTCAGTCACCAGATGACTGTATTTGAGGGCGTCTACTGTAATATTTAAAACATTTACCCTCACATTTAGTTATCACAATGAACCCAAAACTACAATCAGTCCATAATTGTGATTCGATGTGGCTGTTGTAGGCTACGGAGTGTACATCAACAGTTCGATCGGAGGCGTCACTGTAAGCGGGACCACCGTCTCCGGGAACGGAGCTGACGGCATCAGGTGACCATGATAACCATTTAGTCTATTATACAGGGTGTCTAGTAGTCTTGAAAATCTGGAAAGTCTTGAATTAGTATTGAATTTAATAATGGTCTTGAAAAGTCTGGAATTAGTCTTGAATTTTCAGTCTAGTCTTGAAATTTACAAAAAATTTAACTATGGAGACGCTTGCAATTGCCGATTAAGGTGCTCTGATAAAGATTGCTAACCAGAGACGCCTGTAATCCCCAATCAAAACGCTTGCAACTGCAGACCGTAAACAAACGCTCACGATTCTATTAAATAATATGTAAAATTCCAAAATTTGTTTACAGTAGACAAGAGTAGAAAATTAATTTTATTAACATTTGCCTACAAGCTAAAGAAAACAAGGAAAAGCAACATTTTAATAATTACCAAATAAATGCAATTTTTATGTGTTCTATAAATTTTCTATCATATTGAATTTTTGGAAGGATTTATATAACCCTATTTATTTTAATAAACTAAACAGAACACACACCCTATGAAGGACGGACAAAGGGTTAAAAAATAGAATTACAATCTTGTGCATTATTTTAATTCAAACCATTTAAATTTTCAATGTTGTTGAAGAATTATAATGCTTCTTCTAAAAAAGTAATAATTTTGTAGTTTCATTTTAATAGTCTTGTTTTGACAAAAAATATTACAATTCATTATATTAGCCCCTAAACTGCTACTGAAGACTAAAATAGTATACAAATGACTAGCTCCTTTGAGTAGCTCAAATTTTGTTGTTGGACATATTCACTACGGTACATGTTTTACCGTGAATATATGGCATTGTCAAGTGATATGGATAAGAACATAGCCTTCTATCGATCAAATGATTGGTCAAGGATAAAAAAAAGACAACACACGGTAGAAACACAGTTAATTTTGTGTATTTTAATCCTTGACCAATCCTTTGATAGATGTTATGTTCTTGTATCACTAGACAATGCTGTATTCACAGTGAAACATGTAGTGATTATATCCAACAACAAAATTAAAGCTGGTCAATGTAAGGAATGTGTGTACTATTTAAAAACAAATATATATAAGTGACAACTATGTAAATAATTTTGTTAAATGTAAGATAGATATTAATATGTTGAGTAATGCGGCAGTCTTGATAAAACTGAAACAGTCTTGAAAAAGTCTGGAATTAGTCTTGAATTTTTAAAGAGAAATAAACTAGACACCCTGATTATAGTAGGCCTTACCTGAGACATTACAGTCATTATGTTTTGAGAATCACTGAACAGTAACCACACTTTTCAAAGGAAAAGTCAGTAGGGCCTACTCCAATTAGTTCAAACTTTCTTGTAGATATAAAAATTATTACGATATAAATTTTTAAAAGGGATTTTTTATTGGTTCTGACACTTTATTCATTATTTATGAGTTATGCTTGATTCTGGCTTGTTTACTCTATGGAACATTAAAAATTTTACGTTACACATATTCAATTATAAATTCAGTGATGACAGTGGGTGAGCTAGAATTCCTAGTGATTTCAATTGGAGAGTAGAATCAACTGATCTGTAAATCAACTATTGTAAGATGACTATGATAGCTATAAGTCATGCCACATAAGTTGACGAATGGCCAAAAACAGCTGGGTATGGCGAGGGGAGGAGAGGGAGTACTTTTCCAAAAACATCGAGCTTACTTTACATGCAATTCTTTATGGAACAGCTGATTATCCAATCATTTTAACTGAATAGTAGTGAAAATTCATTCGTCAAGTTACGTGGCGAGGGTTATAATGAAAAGGATAACCTTTTACTAGATGTTACATAGTAACATTAAAGTAAACAAAATTTCATTGACCAAAGCTTTAGAAGTGCTAGAAAGTATAAAATACAAATGGATACAAAAAATAAGGTCATTCTTTATGGGCGATTTGGTATTGAAAGTTTCCTCCGATATAGTTTGGCAGTTTATTCGTATATAGTATATATAGTTTATTCTTCAGAGAGCAATTTACTATCTGACTTTGTTGCAACTGGTCACCCTCACGGATTCTTTTTGCCTGCGAATGCACACTCACAAAATCAGAGTAATTGATTGCAAAGTTTTGTTTATTTTTCTAAACATATGATTGAATAAATTATATCCTTAAGAATTAGACTAGAAATTTAGAAACTTATCACCTTAACATTTAACTGGTTTAATGAATTGAAATAACTATTCTATCTGAAAAAAGCTTATCAATGATATATAAGCTAGGCAAATATTTGTTTGAACAAGTGTGTTGAACAATGCAACTCTGAAAAATTCCACATCTCTTTCTCGCATTATGGTTGCATTTTGGATTCTGGCGCTATCTCTTGTTGGAGTGCGAAATTTTAGTTTACAGCTCTCCCAGCAAAAATATGATGGCCAATTTTTAACATAGGCAGTGACCTTTATTTTTTTTTTTTTGCATTCATTGAAATTACTGTGATGAGGTGACCCACCGTTAACTCCTTTTCTCCTAACTAACCCACAAGTCATCCCTTCAATAGCTGTGACTGTACCAGGAAAGAACTGTAGAGTTGTATTATAAACATCAAAGTGTAGCAATCAAAAAAACAATTTTACTAATCAATGTTTTAAACTTGATTTCAGCAAGTATTTTGTGCAAATATTTCATTAATTTTGTTATTGACACCTGAAGAGTTTGTCAGCTATTACTGAGTTGATTTCCAGGTATGTTCACCACGACCAGACGCACTTCCTGCGTGATGGCATACAGGACATCTGCACGTTCCCGTCAACACTGCACATGATCTTCCCCGTCACCATCTCACTGGCCCAGAGTCTCTACGGCGCCTCCAGGGAATGCCATAAGGTAAATAGACTCAAGGTCGGCTTTTAATTAAAAATATCTATTTTCATAAATATAATTTAATCGGCTTTAAATTAATAATCTGAATATATAAGATAAAACACTAGGAATTTATATTTTTTTCTTACAAATGACCCTGATTTCCACATTAAGGCAGTTATTTGTCGAATGTTAATGTGAAATTTGATAAGAATTTCAATTTTCCATAGTTTTTCAGTAGTAGTTTTGTGTAGGCCTACCTAGGAGAATATATCTTCCAACTCACAAATTCGGACAAATGTGAACTGAACAAATGTTCCAGGTTCATGAAAACTCTGGGTAATCGAGAAAGGAGAAAACATAAGAAAAAGTTAAAATAGTTTTCTGTTATAAATAAAACAAAAAAAAAAAAAAAAACACACACACACATATCCATTGCATAATGTAAAAAATATAACTAAAAACTAAAATCCGCCCTGGCAGCCTTTTCGATTTATCCAGAATTCCGGATTATTAAAGTCCGGGTTTGCGGGAGTCTCCTGTGTTAAGAAAATGGTGAAGCTTAAAGGAATTTATTCATTTGTTCACTTAAAAGAAGACAATTTAATTCTTTTCAACTTGAGCTTTGGCCAAAAATACCATATTGAATATTTCTTACGATTGTAAAATGATCCAAAAACTCAAAACTAGTAATATTTTAGCAGCAATCAGTAAGTTTTCATAACAATTGAATGAATGTTCAAAATCTTATAAAGTTGACCTTATTACGACATAAATAGTTCAATTTAAAGTGCTTCAAAGGATTTTCATGAACTTATGGAAAAAATCTGAGGGTGTCTGTTAAGAGAATGTTACTGAACTTGAGAGTACCAAGTGTTAAACTAGTTAATGGTATTAATCGGCAGTCCAAAATCTGGTCTGTTTGGCCCTATCTCCCTCTATTTTTGTGTTCTCATCACAAGTCGTGTTCTCATTGCAGACGTTCTCCACCACCAGTGACCAAGTTCTGACAGTCCAGTTCCTATACACAGTGACGGATCGCAACGACAGCACTTCTCTGCTGATGTTCGACGGCCGAACCGCCTCCAGTCGTCTGCTCGGCAGTGTCAAGTTCCGCAACTCCAGCCGGCCCCAGAGTGTCACCACGACGCGGAACAACCTGTTCCTCGCGTTCTCCGCGGAGCAGTTCACACAGACGGAGACGTTGATTAGGATAACTACGGAGAAAAGTGAGTGATGTACTTGTGATGGTTGAAAGGCTGTGGTTTATTACAAAAGATTTGATGAATTTACATTATTTTAACAAGAGTGACATAAATCAATTAAAGAAACGACAAATTAAAAAGAAATTTTAGTAGGTCTTAATAAACTAATATAGTAGGTAGCCGCGTCCACTGTAAAAAAACATATTTGTAAGTAGACTAAATAGGTCTTTTTAACTTTAGTTTGTTTATTGGTATTTTTTTACTATAGATCAAAATGATTTGGTAGGTAGTTTTGTTTTAAACATTTTTGAAGAAGTTTTTGTATTTGCCTATCAAGTTAACTAGAATTGACTGGTACGGTGGCGTCATTTTGTAATCCAGTTACTTGGAGGTCACGGATTGTGGATAGTTATAAGCGATGACTTGTGGATGCTATATCCCCTAGTGGGGATTACCTCTGCACTAGTGAATACAGTTCATTCATAAAGACCATCCTCATAATTAGACCAATTCGTATATATAGAAGATCGAAATTGTGGTTCGGATCCCACAAGATACCATTGGCTGTTGGGCTATTAATTAACAGTCCTGTCTAATGTGAATGTCGGCCTTAGTAACAAGACTACAAGATCACGCCACAATCATCCTACACTCATCTTTCATTCGTATTCAGGTTGAAATACCCTCTATTTGAGGTCGCTATCTAAAAATAGTGATATATAGTGATAATGTTTGGCCAGTGCAGACACACCTTACCTTTTTTTTACCTGTCACAAATAATATTTTTGTTTTTGAAACTGGCTAACGATTTCAAATACATATTACCATCACATGTAATCCTGTATACAAATGAATTGGTTTAACTTTGGTTGAACTTAATTACAGCAAAAAAAAATTAAATAACTTATGTGTTAAATGTGTAAACTCATATTTCTTTGTTTGTTCACAGGGAAGTGGTTTGATCTGACTGTAGTAGACGACTCAAAGGTTGAAGACAACAACGGTAGAGGAATAGCTCTCGAAGGTTTCCGAAGTCAGTTCCATCTTTCTCAGAGTGATGTTTCCCATAATAATCACATAGCAGGTAAGAACTAACTGTCATTCTTATCTAACGTTAATGTTGTTTTCACTGTTGTGAACAATTTATGAAGAATTGTAAAAATAATCCGCAAACAAATTAAAGTACATATAATTAAATAAACAAATAAAAATAAAACACAAGTAATAAAATATATCACACAAAATTAATGTGTTAATTGTTAACAGTAGAAGCTCTCTTAACCCACCCCTATAGGACCAGACTATGGTCGGAAAAAAAGGTCAAAAAAAAAGGTCAATTAACGGAATATTACCAGAAATTTTAAAATCACTTAAACAAGTGATAAATGTTAAAAAAAAATATAATGCAAGTTCCTAACACAATCAATTAGTTAATAAATTAAACATACAGTTATGGTATCAAAAATGTTAAATAGCAAATTTAGCAGTAAACAATGCCTGCACAAAATTTAGAGAGCAACTGGCTAAATTTGATTTGCCACAAAACGTATGATCTTCCTGTTGAAACATGAAGGTTATTTTTAGATCATTCTTGCAACATTGGCTCGCACGGCGGAGGTTCGTAAATTCCTGGAAAACGGTCAGTTAATTCGTCGGGCGGTTGATCCGAGGTCGGTTAATAGAGCTTCCACTGTAATATTATATCGATATTTCTAACAATTTTCTTTCTGTTTAAATTTATATTTGTTAAAAAATGATAATTGTCTAGGTGTCCATGTGCTGAAGGGGACGGGATACGTCAACATCTCTGACTCCAGGATCGCCTTCAACATCGGAGATGGAGTGAACGTCAGCTACACGGGCGGAGTGGTCAACGTCACCAGGTCCTCTCTCTCCTCCAACCAAGGCTTCGGAATGGCCGTCTGGTGAGTCGCAACTCAAGGGGAATTTTGTAAGCTCAAGTTTGTGGATTATGTACCGGTCCTTCAGTCAGATCAGCCGAGAAAAGGCCAGACTTTATCGACTCATTCATTTTTATTAATTTTCTAGATGGTTACAGTTGTGCCAATATCGTTTTTGTAATGGTTATACTGTATCAGATGCAAATAACAAACAAACTTTGCAATGATATCACCTAATCAACAATAAAATTATTCAATACTAAAATAACAATAAAAGTCAATAGTCTTGTGATTTGACTGGCAATTGCATCGTCAAGTTCTTGTTGACCAAAAATCAATGAACTAAATACACAGCTCTTCCCAAGCTGTCACCAAATGGCTGGATGGTAAAATTATAGTTAGGACGCTTCTTGAAGAGTTAGGTTAGAGGAGTTTTTAAAGACTCATTTTCTGACGTGGAATAGGTGTAATAGGCTATCCACAGTTGAAGTTTTTAGCGTAAATATTAGTTTTGTCGATTTGTTAGAATTATATATAACTTTTTGACACCATCAACTCCTCTTGATGAAGAATTAATTAGTAATTGGTACCTAGAGTAAAAGTGTTTTGTGTCTAGGTTGAATGACACCAAGGAGCCAGAGTACCAGGCGTTTCAGCAGGAGACCCACGTGGCCTACAGCGAGCTCTTCAAAAACCTCGAGACTGGGCTGATGATCGGTAACTTTTGCGGGGACTCCATCGTCAACATCACTGGAAACTTCTTCAACCACAGCCTCAACACTGCCATCGAGGTAAGATCTTTCAATAAATGTTGATTGGTTTGTGGTCAATGAAACATACTTAGGATGTTTAATACTCGTTTATTTGTAACAATGTCATAAGTAACAAGTCATTGGGTGAGTCGGTGCCGTAGTGGTTAGCGCGCTGGACTTCGGGACCATGACAGGGATGTTGTGGGTTCGAATCCGCGTTCCCCCAGTGACTTTTATCAGTACCTTTCACCTTGTACTGTAGCGGCTCACCCCCTTACTTTGTCTAATACGATCCACGCTCAGATCAATAGTCTATGTGGACGGGGCAAAGTAAGGCAAAAAAGAGGTCCGCCAACCTCTTAAAAAAGTAGCAATCTGTTTTTAATATTTGTAATCTTTAATGTAATAGACATATTAGTTTTCAGAAGGAAGTTTTTTTATGTAAATGTGTCCATCTCTGGTGTTTCAAAAATATGAAACCTAAGGGATTCAGGGATTCCTTTTTAAGTTTTCAGGTCACACTGAAATTTTTTTGAGAACTACCATACATATTAGTTCAACTATTTTTAAAGCAGTGTAAGATTATTTTTATTAAAAAAAAATACCATTTACAGAGTCTGTTGAGTACAAACAAGTTAACACGTTGACTGCTGAAAATCATGCAATATTGGTTACCATATGCTGAAAACAAATTTTATTGGTTTTACTTACATTTAGGTGTGTTATGACAGAAAAACATCTAGGAAGACCATCCGGTAGAAATAAATTGGATTTTCGGCCATTTTAATTTGCGTCCACCATCGTGGACGCGCCGCAACTGGGGACGTCTTTCCACGCGATCAGTCACTAACTAATTTTTCAGTTTTGCACAAAACTTTGCTAATTGTTTAGATTTAACACAAGGATAGTAAAACCATTGTAAAATGTAAAAAAACTTGTAAATTACTACGTAAAACCGCACCAGCCCACCCGAAAGTTGATCGTTTACCATTGTGGCGCATTGGCCTCGTAGTCAGGGTCATCGTCCTCCCCCTTGTCGGTGTCGTACCGTACCCGGTCTAGATCCTGTTCATCTAGGTTTTCGTCGTATTACCTTTCTTCAGGCACTAAATTAAAACAACTTGGGCTAGGAGGCAAATCCTTTTTGATAAAAACTAATGTAAACACTATTTACAAACAAACAAAGTTTATATAAACATATGTTACTACGGAAACGCAAAAACCGAAAACGGCGTTGACAAAAATTGATGAAAACAATCTCCCCACATGCGCAATAACAGCCATTCACACCGCACGAATGCTGGTGGAACACTGACGTCGCTTAGCAACAGCAAATTTGCGTCCACCATGGTTGACGCACGCACCTGGCGGCGCCCCCCTGCGTCAACGATCATGGACGCTCGCCGCCAATGTGTTAATAAATTATTTCCATGAAAAAGAACAGTGATGGTAATAACTAAATTTAGTAGTTATAATTTAAAACTTTATGAATATTAAATATTTTTTAGTATATACAAACAGTTTTTTTGGTTCAGCACCAAAGTTATAAGCTATCTGGGTATTTTTTTTAGGGTTAGTATTTAGCTAATAAATTTTTTCCGTATTCCTAGATGTAAATGTTTATAAAGTATTTTAAGATCAACATTTACAATACACAACGATGTAGTAAGACTGTCAGATTCATAAATTAATCATTGTGATCTCCTTTCCCCCAGTTAAAGTCATGCTGGAAGCTGAATGCTCCGTCCACAAAACTTCAGATCGGCCACAATACGTTTTCTCAAAATAAAAAACTGGGCATAAAAATCCGTCCGGCTGTGAATATTGATGGAGTGATCGAGTTCAATCGGATGACTGGACACAATTATGGCGGAATACTGATAAAGAACGATCCTGTCGAAGAACTGGAAGTGATGCCGAGCAGGTTTCTGATAAGGAACAACGAGTTTGTAGAGAACAGCGGAGTGTACGTTGTGAACATCGGGTTGTCAGCGTATAGTGAGGTGCACTACATATTGTTCACTTGGAACTTCATCAGGAGGAACAGGATACGAGAACCTTTTGATGGTAATTATTTTAATCCAAGTAAATTAATTTACTTACAGTAGACTCCCTCTTAAAAAGTCATTTTTTAACTAGTGTCTGCTTTAACTGGAAACAACGTCTTTTTAACTCAGCATTTTTTATCTCAACATCGCTTTAACCGGCTGCGTTTTGCCGGAAACGTTTTCTTATAATTCAATGCAACATTATATCACATTGATGTTCTCTCAAACCAATTGAAATGTACTGTCCTGGACAGAAGTGTATGTCAGCGGAGATGAATACGTTTTGACCTGCTATCCGGCCCACAATAAAGAAAAGAATTATTATTATTACTTTAGTCGCAGATTTCATGGGTATCAGATATTACTATCTTCAGTTGCTACCTCACACCCAACGAGGCCGTGAAGGACTTCCGCGACAAGATAGATAGCCTAGAGGAGTGCGTTCTCGGCACCACCGGGCATGTCGTCGTTGGTGGCGATTTCAACGCCAGGGCCGTCGAGTGGGGAATGCCCTCTACCAGCTCCCGGGGGAAATACATCCTGGATTTCATCGCCAGGGCCGGTCTTGTCGTCCTCAACCAGGGCGACACACCTACTTTTCGGCGCCCCGGGCTGAGAGGCACGATCCCTGACGTCACCTTTGCGTCTGAGTCGCTCCTTCTGAGGATCTCTGGCTGGAGGGTTGGGAGGGTTGTGGAGGACTACACGGGTAGCGACCACCAATACATCGTTTTTGACCTGCATGATCAGGCAAATCGTCGAGTTTCCGCATTTCGGGAAGGGCCACGCCGGTGGAACACCAACAAACTGGACGTGGTCAAGTTCACCGAAGTCATCTCTCGGGGAGCGCAGGGGAATCCTGGTGAGGCTGGGGCCGAGGCATTAGTAACATCCACGATGGAACTGATCGTCTCGGCCTGCGACCAGTCTATGCCGCGAAGGAAACCCCGACGCGACAAACAACCCGTTTACTGGTGGACTGAAGAGATTGCGGAACTCAGAAGAACATCTTTAAGAACTAGACGAGCCGCCACAAGAGCGAGAATTCCCGCAGACAGAGTTCGTAAGTCGGAGGCCTATAAAGCTGCGAGAAAATCTCTCCGCCAGGCGATCAACAGGAGCAAGGCAAATAGCTGGAGGAGACTTCGTGACGACGTTGACTCCGACCCGTGGGGCCTGGGGCCCGTGGGGCCTGAAACTTGTAACACAGAAACTCGGCGCCCGCTCTCCATTTTCTATCATGGAGGGCGCCACCATGGTGAGGATCGTCGCTGCGTTGTTTCCTAAACATCCACAGCGACCGCCGGTTGACTTCGGACGGGTAGAGGACGTTCCACTTTTCACTTTCGAGGAGCTGGAAACCTCCGTTCTCTCCATGAAGAGCAACAAGGCTCCTGGCCCGGATGGGATTCCCAGTGAGGCTTTAAAGAAAGTATTTTCAATCAACGCTGACTTGTTGCTGAGAATGTACAACGCCTGTTTGGTAGAAGGGGTGTTTCCGGCTCCCTGGAAAACAGCCAGGCTTGTACTGATCAGCAAGGGCAAAGGTGATCCCGAGCTGCCGTCGTCCCACAGGCCTCTCTGCATGTTGGACACGGCTGGGAAGCTGTTCGAGAAGCTGATCCGTTCCCGCCTGACTTCTGCCGTGGAAGCTGCCAGGGACTTATGCCCCCGTCAGTACGGCTTCAGAAAGGGACGGTCAACGATCGACGCTGTCACCGAAGTTCAGAGAGCTGTGGAGAGAGCCGAGAGCCACAACCATTTCTCCCGCCGAGTAGTGCTTCTTGTTACGCTTGATGTCAAGAATGCCTTCAACTCGGCGAGGTGGGTCGATATGTTGGATGCGCTTCGCAACACCTTTCGTATTCCTGCATATCTGTTGCGGCTCATCGAGGATTATCTACGCTCTCGAAGCCTGATTTATGACACGAGGGACGGAATGCGGACGATGGAAGTCACTTCTGGTGCCGCACAAGGTTCAATACTCGGCCCGGATCTCTGGAACGTTGCCTATGACAGCCTCCTGAGGTCCGAGATGCCTGAGGAAACCACTTTGGTTGGGTACGCCGATGACGTCGCAGCTCTCATTGCTGCACGCAACCTTGAGCTGGCCCAACTAAAGTTGAACCGAGTCATGCGTGTGGTCAACACCTGGATGTCAGATCACGGTCTCTCGCTTGCTCTCAGTAAGACGGAGATTGTGATCCTCACGAAAAAGAGGATCGACACCGTCGTCCCACTCCGAGTGGGAAGGGAGGTGGTCACATCAACTCGTGCCGCCAAATACCTTGGGGTTATGGTGGACACCAAGTTAAGCTGGAGGGATCAGATCTTCCGTACGGCGGACAAGGCCGCTAAGGTAGTCACTTACCTTAGTAGGCTGATGGCCAATCTCGGGGTCCCCGATCCAGCAGAAGACGTCTGTTGATGTCTGCGGTCCAGTCCGTGCTCCTTTACGGGGCAGAGGTGTGGGCAGGCGCTCTAGATAAGGAGTGCTACAGGTTGCGACTCGCCCGGGTTCAGCGTCAAGCTGCGCTCAGGGTGTGTTCCGCCTACCGGACAGTGTCCGAGCCTGCCGTCCTGGTGGTCGCCGGAGTCATCCCTGTCAAGCTCTTGGCAGGGGAGAGGAAAGCGATTTATCAGAGACAAGGCGAGATCGGCAAGGACACGGCAAGAACAGAAGAGCGCTCCCGAACCTTCCAGCAGTGGCAACACAGCTGGGAGCACGACACCCGAGGACGATGGACTGCGCGACTTATCAAGCAGGTCCAACCATGGGTGGAACGGCTGCATGGGGAGGTGGACTACTACCTGACCCAATTTTTGACAGGTCACGGCTATTTTCGGTCGTACCTGAACCGGATGGGAAAGACCGGTTCACCGGACTGCATTTATTGCCCGGGCGTTACCGACGATGCGGAACACACATTCTTCCGCTGTCCCCGTTGGGAAGGGCCCCGCCTGGAGGCCACACAAATCTTTGGTGTATTTTCGGTGGACTCGGTCTGCCAAAAGATTTTGGAGGATGAGGGCAACTGGGATTGTTTGTCACAGTTCGTCCGGGGCATCCTTTTGGAAAAGAAAACCGACCTGGACCGCGAAGTGGCCCAGATCCCTTGATCGAGCGGCTGGATAAGGAGCGAGCCCCACGGGCGTAAGCCAAATTTAGGCCTAGCCTGACGTAATGTGACAAACAATTCCAGGTTAGATTCCTAAAGAGTAGAGGAGGTTTTTTGGTGGGTAAACCCGTTTTTAGGGGAGCCCCACACTACAGGCTGGCCACCTGTGTGCGTAATGCATTTTTCCGCCTCTCCCTCAAAAAAAAAAAAAAAAAAAAAATGGGTATCAGATATTAGTTATAAATAATTATATATAGTAATATATTTAGAGTATTTTTTCAGGCAATAAAATTGTAGGTTGGCGTTTTTAAATGTACACTTGGATAACTGTCCAATTTATTATCTGGCCTCGGACGGTTAAGAGGGAGTCTACTGTATTGGACCATCAAAACTGAGCAGTCTTTAGATATGTTAGTTTTGTGATGACAAATAGGGGTGAATTTTAGTGAACATAATCTATAATTTTCATTTTACAAAAATTAGTTTTTGTTGTCAGTTTTCTGAAGTGTCAGTTTTTGTTAGTTGTAAAATTACAAATCATACTCAACAAAAATATTCTGTTTTTGAAATTCAACAACTTTTACTCAGGATTGTTATTTGTTATTTTCAATTTTAATTTTGATCCAGGTTCTTCATGGATCTTGAATATGTGATTTTTCAAATGTTCCCTTAAAGACTTTTCTATAGAAAAAAATGCTTAAGGCAGTAATTGACAAAAGCTTTCAAGCAGAAATTACTGTGAAGCTTAGTGTGAATCCAGATAAAATTGTTGTAGTAAATTTAATTCACATTTTTTGCCTCATTGTTCCTGCTCCTCCGTAGTCTGATAGTCAACACTTGAGTTAAGTCTGCATCAATTGTCAAGTACAAGTGAATAAGAGGTGTAAGAGGGTGGTGAACTTAAGCCTAAAAATCTACACATGGCACCTTTTTATACAAATTTAAGACTGTGCGGTTGTAAAGTGCAATATTCCGTGTATAAATAAAAAAGAACGCTTTTGGACATTTGCTATTATGGGTATTGTACAAAAATAAATTGAAATTTTGGCCAAACTTTTTCTCGATTCTTCTTTAAATCAACAAATTAAAAATTGTGATTTGTGGTATATTTTGCCAAGCAATAATAATTCCAAAACTATTAGTCTGAAAACTCTATTTCCAATGGACCGTAAACTTTTCTATTGCCTTTAAAAGGAGAACTTAACTTTAAGTACAACAAGTTGTTTACCAACTATTTTCTTGTACCTGTGTTGTCTTAAATTAGCGCGCCCTTTAGCTTTCATTCTTCATTTACATTTGCAAATTTCGACTGTACCACTTTAACGATGATATTAATAGTTTTCCTCCTTGTCCTAACACATCTGTCTGTGTGTAACGCAGGAGACGCAGAGGAGGCTCGGCTGGTGCCGCGCAGCCGCGTGGCCGCGCCACTGGTCGTCTCCTCGGCCAACGTGGACGTGTTCCGCAACATCCTACACAACCCGGAGTCCGCGTACGAGGTCGGCTCCCACCTGACGGACCAGAGCCAGCTGATCAACTGCACCTACAACTTCCTCGGCTCCACCTCCGAGGAGAAGATCTTCGAACGCCTGTTCGACAGGTGGGTCCAGTCACATTCTGCTGGCTCAAAAAAAGATTTGGAAAAAATTGATTTTTTGGTTATGACTATTTTTTTTTTTTTGTTAATGAGTTCAACCATTGACAATATCTTGTACTCTAAAACAAGCAATGTTTGTACGGTCAAGATTTTTCCTCTCAAAGGATTTTTGAATTTTTGGTCAAATATGGGGGTATCAGCCACAAGAAATTGTTTGGAACTGGTCCCATAGCTGGGAAAAATCTGTTTTCCCCCTACGGCCCTTCAAAGTTCCCCTGTTATCCTTATGGATATTTTTAAAAGCTACTAAAATTGAGCAAAAATCAGCTGATAACTTTTTTTAGTGTTTTTACGCCATTGGCATTTTTTAACGTTTCAACGGCGTTGGCCGTTTTGGGGTTTAAGGGTTTGAACGGTTCAAACCCCAGTCTTGTTACAATCTTACATCGACCAGTTGTTAGAAAGCATCATTAATTTATAGCCCAAAGACAAATGGCAACTGGGTCCGGAATCAAATTTTCAAAAAGCTACTGACTTTTCTCAGAATTGAACCGGCAACCTTTGGACTCAAAGGCGAGCACTATAACCACTCAGCTACCCAGCCAGTTTAAAATAAAAAAAAAAAAAAATGTTCAATACTTTTGAAAATGTCAAATTTTTAACCTGTAGTTCAACAAATTTATAACAATGTTAGCACAATTTGGACCAGCCAGAGGGCGAAGCGAATAAGCTTGTCTGGGGCCGTGTGAGCGGAGCAAATGAGCTCTGTCTGAAAAGGAAAGTGATGCTTGATAATTTTACCTCGGTCCCCATGGTACTACACACCAAAGTGAATAGACTTTTCATATAAATACATTTGATTAATACCAAAATTTGAAAGGTTTGTGTTCGCTATACAAAATATACAAGAATGGTGACAAATGGTAGATTATTTTTTTATGATTGCTAACTACACAAATGTAATTTTGCTGGCTGGTATCAAATTATTTGATTAAAGGTCATCCAGAAGGAATATACAGCTTTGTTGATAATAAACATTTTTTAGTTTTTCCTAAATGCAGATTGACCGCCAGAGGACATCTTCTGAAAGTTTCTAATAAAACTTTGTACCCTTAAACTTTAAAAATAAACATACGTTGTTTTTTTTTATATAATTCCAGTCCAAGAGAATCTAGAAACTCCCTCTCCCCTTCAGGTTCTTTTGATGTAATTATGATTATCTCCTACGAATTTAAAGTTTTATTTCGTGACGATAAAATAGTTTTAATTTGATTCAGTTTTTTAACAGTTGAAACGTTAATTTCCAGAAAGGACCGCTACAACCTGGCCAAGATCCGGTTCATCCCGTTCCTGCTCCACAGCAGCAACCCCGGCAGCCGAACCATCTCCCAGATCACTCAGTTCGTCCCGCAGTTCCACGTGGAGGGGATGGACGTGGTCGGAGGGGAGGTGGACGGACTGGAGAGCCTGCGGCCGGGGGAGTACCGGGTGATGCGGGACATCAACATCCGACCCGAGGGCAGGCTCACCCTGCAGCCCGGCGTCGTGCTGAGGTAAGTAACTGTGGACTCGTGCAGACAGGCTCGTCAAATTAAAAGGGCAATATTGACAATAACCTCCAGTAGTTCAGCGCTTTTCAGTCATCGCTAATCACCATTTGCAACAAATTTTCACAGCCCAGTTTGCAATATTTTATGAAACGAAGTTCATTAAATGTGATTTGTCGCTGTTGCAGCCATTTTGTTGTTAGTTGATTGACTGACTACATTACAATTTGTCATTCAGTACTAAAGGCCGTTAACCTTGCTTCCATGGATAGTGGCTGCTTATCCTTGGGAAAGTTATTATAGAGAACCTTTATCACACAGCAAAAATTGTGGAGGAAAATCAGCCCTGGGTAAACTTATATTTTCTATTCTGTCTGATTATAAAATATCTGCTGTACTAATAACTTTGTAAATACTACCTATAGTTGATAACAAGGGTAAACATTAGCTGCCAAGAATGCAAAACAGTAATTAAAAAAAAAATCTTAACCAATTTTGTATAGCTATAGAGTTTGGTTGTGGACAGGGTAATCGAAATTTTAACAAGAGTTTTTTATTCTTGGTTACATTTTAAACAGCTGACTCCTACCCTATGATTTATAAGTTTAGCCATTACCTCTCCACCCTCTCGCCGTGCTCAGGTTTCCGCCAGGTGTTGGCATGATGGTGGCAGGCAAGCTAGAGGCCCGAGGACGCAAGGTGAACAACGTATTGCTGACACTACAAGAGGAGCGAGTAGTGGAGCAGCAGACGGAGACGGAAACGGAGGCCCCCCTCCCCCCCGCCGACCCTACACCTGTCAGGCTGCTTGGGGGACGAACAGAGAGGGAGGGCCGGTTACAGGTAATGCCATGGAACATTCCTCAAATTGTTCTTTGACCCTTGAACTCTGAAAACCGATAACACTACCTTCTTCAAAAAAACACTACCTGGGGTTTTTGCAAAAGAACATGTTTAAAACTTTAAGCTTATTTACTGAATTAGTGGTTAAAAATACTGTAAAAATCAGTTTTTTTTATTTATTAACCAAGTTTAATTAATTGAATCTTTTGACTTTTAGCTCATTGATGATAGATGTCAAAGCAAAAAATTAATACAGTAGAACCTTGATAGTTTGACACTCCTTATAGTTTGACATGCTCTATGACAACTTAACATGTCACTAATGACCATGTTGGAGAGTGTCTAAGGTGAAAATGTAAACAAAGTGGCGAATGATTTGAATGTTGGTTGTTTTAAAATTGCATTAAGTTATGATTTCATTAAGATGTGGTATTTTATAAAAATTCAACCCCTGCTTTTTATACCTCATATGTTAATATTTCCCATATACTCCCTATAGTATATGGGAGTACATTTCAATTGCTCAACATTCTCTAAGTCCACAAAGTGTCGAACTATCAAGGTTCTACTGTATGCAATTACTGACTTGAGATAGAAAAATTTACTCGGTACTCTCGTCTTGAGTAAGTTACAGGATCTACTTTTTTTTCACAAGCTGATACAACATTTCAAACCAATAAATTATTCCAAAGTACAATAAATGTCTGTTACCCTGCTCACATACTACTTTCACACTACCATGCCGACGGTGTATCGACAGGTCAAAATCGGTGAGGAGTGGGGCACGGTGTGCAACTACGGATGGACGATGAGAGATGCGGCGCTGGTCTGTCATCAGCTGGGCCTGGTGCTGAACCCTGACGACTGGTACCTGGAACGAGCCGACATCCCGGTGGCTGGCACCTCGGAGAAAATCATCATGAGGTAGCTACTCTAGCCATTAAATCAATAAAATGTAAATAATGTAAAATTTAACATGGAATTTTTCAAAAAAAGAAGAGAGTGATTAGTTAATCATTCTTACAACGAGATTTAGCAACCTTAAACTGTGACATAAGATATAAATATCAGCAAACAACAATTAATTAAAGATCAACGTTTTTATTTAGATATGCGCAAACAAATTTTAAATAACAGGAAAAATATTTTATGTGTAGTTTATTATAAGATTTTGACATACAAAAAAATGTATGATATATTTTATTCTTTTAAATTTTTGATAACATTAATTCAGTCATGTTCTTTGACGTTGTGTTTACAAATCCTCACCAAGGACTACAGTTTAAACCTAATGGATGCAATAGCAATCATAAATTAAGGACTAAGCATTTCAGGTGCTATATATTACTGCAAAATAAAGAATATAAAGTAATTCAATAAATCACAATCCTAGAAATAGCGTACAAAGTAATGGTAGTTTTTGAAGCAACTAATATATATTTCAACCTGTAGCTCACATTTTTGTTTAACACTAGATGAACTGTTAACCTATTCCAAATGCTCCATAACACCCCTACGTACCAGGACGTCAGCCTGCACGTCTCCGAGCCCCACTGGGCCCTGAACATAACCTAACCTCACTGTTGCAGCAACGTCCAGTGCACAGAGGAGGACTACGACATCACTGAGTGTCGTGCCGAGCGGTTGCCGCACCTGGAGCGATCGTGTTCACACGACCAGGACGTCGGACTGCGCTGCTACGAGCCCCACTGGGCGGGGGTGCGGATGGCGGGGACGGCTGAGCGAACGGACCTGCAGTACGTTACCGTGCAGAAGGCAGGGCTGCTGGACTACGCGACCAACACATTCAAACCTGGTGAGGCTACAGTCGTTGTTGGAAATTAACTTTTATTTTGTCTCAATGATTTTTTCAAGGGTATAAATTAAGGCGTAAGCCTGGAACCAATAATACTTGTTCTTTTTAGGTTTCTGGAGAGTCTAGAAATTCCAATAGCTTTATATGTTTAATGTATGTAAATGTATAGGGTCGCGCTATTCTGAACTTGACAATTCTAAAAATATTATTATTTGGAACACTTTGTCAAGAAAAAAATGTTTATCTACTTAAGAACAGAGAAAATTGGTTTTACAATTTTTAATCAGTGAATTCACTATTTGGAAATGTTTCATTAACGATCCACTATTTTCCCACAGTCAGGTCATCGAGTGCTGATATTATAATATCCTGATCAAGTGACGGGATTAAATGTGTCTTTTTTCTTGCATTGTTCATGAACTGAACATATTTCAAAATCTTCCTCCTCTACTGTAAACTTAATATCAAACAATTTCTAAGCTTAAATTTGGAATAAACCTTCAAGAGGGAGGTTCGATGAAAATAACTTACAAAACTCTAATGACAGCAAAAAAATCATACTCATTGGAAATTCGCTGAATATGCATGTCCACTGATGGGTGTATTATATGAAATATCCACCAAATTTTGTAATTTTATTTCTATCCTGCCTTCAATACTGTCCATTGAAATATCCATTTTTGTAAAATTCCTCTTTACACATCTAAACCTAGTTTTGCTTGACTATTTGTCTCAATAAGTTAGCCAAATTAAGTTTTTATCTGAGTTTGATCCTTCTCACATAGCATTCTATTCTAGCCATCCAAGTGGACGTTTACCGACACAGCCTGGACAACGTGAGGGTGGTAGACAACGTTCAGGACGGCCTCGGAGTTATCTACTCGGACATCTACAGCGGCGCCCCCAACATCGTGCACAACTCGGAGTTCACTAATAACCGGGGCAGCGGCATCGCTTTCAAACAGCTCGGCCTCAAAATCACTGGTCAGTTAACGTTTACACAGATCACTAATTCATTTCAGTCCTGTATTACTCGTTAAAATTCTAGATTTTACAAAATACATACTTTAATTTTTTCTAGCAAATTTCCACAGGGGAATTTCCTACTGAGAGAAGCTAATTTACTATTTGGGGCTGACATTCTAATATTTTTAAAAAAAAGGAAGACCAGGATTTCAGGGAATGAACCTATATTTATTACATTGAAATCAGTACTTTTTGGGCTTTGTCTGGAGACATATTGTGTTTGTTTGTCATGTAAATCTGTATACAAAACTTTATGGTGTCTTAGTTGTGAAATTTTAAGTTTAGAAGACAATGGGGATACTAAAATTTTTTTCTCCACAAGATTACATGTTTTTATTCAGATTTATGCAGGCACAGGTGCATTTTCCTAACGAATTCAATTTAGACGTTTGTTGTAATTTTTCTTGGTGGTTGCCTGAGATTACTTCAAAATAAAAGTAAAATCCTACTCGACTCCCAATAACTGGCACTCCAGATAACTTGACAGCTTCATATGCACCTTCAATGTTTGACTTTACTTGCATGTCGATATTTGCGCGTTGTGATCATTGATATTAGATGGAATTAACAATTTTTGGTTGCAATTTTGTTGTGGTTGCGAACAATTTTTTGCTTTATGAATGTTGTTGATAGCTGAAATTGTAATTTCTGCTCAGTTTTAATGTGGTTCTATCGCTAACGACCGTTTTTCCAAAGTCCATTCATGAGAGCTGATATTAGATTGTTTGAACGAGTAAACGATAGGAGTAAAATCAACTCCGGAAAACCTGACTTTCACCAAACTCCAAACACCAAAAGTGTTAAAAGTTCACAATATGCCGAATTTTTTTGCGTTTTATTGAACGATCTACGGTAGCCAAATAAATAACTGATGTCTTTCACAGGGTTGGTGATAGAGAACAACCAAGACCTCACTACATTTCAGGCCGGAGTCACCCCCTCCACTCGGGGCCTCTACGTCACAGCAGTGGATCGGCTCGAGCGGTGCAAATGCATGCGCTTAAATGGGTTTTTCACGACGCGCGCTCGAATAATCGAAGCTGCTTGCTTCATTTAAAAATTAAAATACAAGTATCTTATATCACTGTAATCTGCATTAAATGGCGATCACTATGGTGTATCACTTGACTGAGATACTTCTCCCTACACTAAGATACAGAATATTAATTCGGGCGATATGCAGTTTTTATTACAGAAATCCGTTTCTCTTTTGTCTTATTTAGTAAGCAAGTTGAAATATTGTTATGTAATTCAATAGAACCTTTTTAATACAATCAGTGAAGGATCTAACCATTATAAAACAAAGTTAAATTACATTTATTACAAATTAAACAATTTTATTTCCTACCAGTTATTATGAATTTAATTAATTCATCTTATTGAACTAATTCTATTAATAAATAACTAATTTTAAGTCCAACCTTTAGGATACATTTATGAGAACAGAAGTTATTTGACCCTACGTAATCAATTAATTAAATAATTACGAATAATGCTTGTGATTAATTACTAATTATTTACCAACGAAAAAACAAAATAATACAACTTAAATAACAAATCCGAATGTATGAATTTGCAATACAAAAAAAGGAAATGTCTATACGAATGAAATGTTTCATTGTTTAAAAATATTGTATTTATTAGATTATAATAAAAACTTATGTCAATTAATTGGATTATAAAATATTTAATATATTTGCAAAAAACTAAATGACCATCAGATGTGCTTTTTACATGGTATTTATATTAGTACGGTACTTTAAATAGTTATTTACTTTATCAGCAACGCATTTCATAAAACGCTGTCAGTGTCCGCAAGTAAGTCATGTGTGGCCCATTGTTCGAAAAACTTCATTATCTCTCCGAACTTCCTGTGGTGTACTCTTATCACGGCATATTTTCCTTTTAAACAGATTATTTTGTTACCAACTACAACTAAATCCAAGCTTTTTATTAGATTTAGTTGCTGTCTGGTCCTTGCACGGTGCTGTCGAATATGTCGGTGAATTCAATTAAATATACCCCCCGTCGCAGCAGACCTGCGTACTCAGCGAATTTCCAAATTAGTAATATTAATTTTGACCAGCTAAACATGTAAACAAAATTTCATCACGTGCTCATAAATAGGGAAATAAATTAATGTCTATTCTCCTTAAGATAATTATAGGGATAGAGTATGCAGGTATGCTGCCATGGGGGACACTAAAAGTAAGTTTTTAGCATAGAAAAAATTTATTTCGACCATATAAAGCCATATAGTAAGTTTCATCAATATCTGTCCATAAATAAAAGAGTTTGCCTATTCTCCATAAGATTAACATGGGAAAAGAGTATGCAGGTTTGCTGCCATGATAAGTAAAAAAACCAAGATTTTTTACCTTAAATGGATGAATCTCAACAAAATGAAGCTAAATACTAAGTTTCATCCAAAAATATTGGTTAATAAGTGAAATATTAACACATTATTATCCTCCATAAGATTAACATTGGAGCCCCAAAAGACAATGTACTGTCTTTAGACTTTGTAATATCTCGGTAACCAATAGAGATAGAACAAAGCTTCAAAATACTAAATTGTGTGTTTTTTTGAGCTAAATCCGATGGTCAAGATAAAAGTTTAAAATTTTTTAAATTTACATATGAAAAATGCAAAAAACCCATTTTTGGGGTACAAAACCCCCCAAAACTACCCCTTCCGGTAGGTCGATATGTCTGGTTTTCGAACTCATCCGAATAAACGTAGGATTACACATCTCTACCAAATTTGGTGTCGATCGGACCATTTTTACGAGAGTTATCGTGTCTAGGGACACATACATATATATATATATACATATATATATATATATATACATATATATATATATATAAAAATTTTAATGACTATTATTTTTGGTCTCTGGGCACCTCAAAACGAAAAAGTAACATGGTCCCGGGCTTAGGTCTTACCATGAGACCTACGGTAATAGCTTATTCCCTATGGGAAATTCGCTAAAATACAGTTATTATCAAATCCGTTTGTGTACATTTATTTTTCTTTTAGACTTTCATGAATAATATTATGATACTAATTGTAATACTTTGTAATTCTAATCAAAATGTAATCAATACTAAGACATATTAGGAAAATGTGTATCATCAATAAAAATTAGTATACTAATTACTATATTAATATAATAATTTACTGTGTTAATTATTATTTTATTAAATAAGCTTATGTGTGATTTTCCGTCCCAATAAAACAAATGTTTTATTAAAATAACTGTTGTGAAGTAATAATGTTATAAAATGAAAATGTTACACGAATCAAACAAAATTACTCAAACTTTGGATTTCACCGACGAATAAAAAAGTTAGTCGACATGAAAATCAATTATAAGTTATACTGTTGTATTCCTTAATTAATACTGATTACAATGATATAACCTACTTGTATAATATAAGCTTTAAAGTGTGAGTGGTGGTAAAGGATTAATGAGCGCGCATCACTGAAATCCCATATAAACGCATGTATTGCCGCGGCTCTGAGCGATCCACTGCTGTGACGTCGCCGCGGCATGACTCCGGCCTGGAGTATAGTGGGGTCTTGGAACAACAAAGTGGCGGGTACCCGACACAACCCGGCGCTCACTGTGTACCAGCAGCGGGAGATCGCAGGGTGATAAATAAATAACTGATGTCTTTCACAGGGTCGGTGATAGAGAACAACAAAGTGGCGGGTATCCGACACAACCCGGCGCTCACTGTGTATCAGCAGCGGGAGATCACGGGGTGATAAATAAAAAATGATGTCTTTCACAGGGTCGGTGATAGAGAACAACAAAGTGGCGGGTATCCGACACAACCCGGCGCTCACTGTGTATCAGCAGCGGGAGATCGCGGGGTGATAAATAAAAAATGATGTCTTTCACAGGGTCGGTGATAGAGAACAACAAAGTGGCGGGTATCCGACACAACCCGGCGCTCACTGTGTATCAGCAGCGGGAGATCGCGGGGTGATAAATAAAAAATGATGTCTTTCACAGGGTCGGTGATAGAGAACAACAAAGTGGCGGGTATCCGACACAACCCGGCGCTCACTGTGTATCAGCAGCGGGAGATCGCGGGGTGATAAATAAATAACTGATGTCTATTAGTGGGTCTTTAAATAACCACTACACAAGTTAAATTAATTAGGATTTATTCAGATAAAATCTTGAGCACAAAGCTATTAACAAAAGCACACAAAGTACAGTCATCGTGACATCAATACATCATCTTAGATACAGTAGGAAGACAAAATAGAGAGAGACCAAACATGGAGTAATTCATTAACAATACTTAAAATATATATATAACATCTTCCCCCTAAAAAGTAGCATTATAATATGTGTGAACAATTGTAAACATAATTAATCTTCAAACCTTCTCGGTCTTGTAATAACTCTACCAAATCTTGTTCGAGATTGAGATGGGTTAGGGGTTGTGACAGGACCTTGATCAGGCGTTGAGGGCGGATCATGGTTGGGTGTTGTGACAGGAGTTAGATTAGATGGGACATTAGGCCTGGGTGTTGCAACAGTTGACCTAGGTGGAGTATTAGGCCTATCAATATCGTTATACAACTGAGACATACTATCTTCACCTGAAACTAATGGGAATTTGTTTAAAGACTTTCTCAAAAATACCCTATTTCTTCTCAACTCATTACCATTATTGGATTTCACAATATAAGATCTTGGTGCCTGATGTTTTCTTAAAACTAAACCTGGTTCCCATACTTTGCCAGACTTAACCATGACATTATCTCCTTCCTGTAAGGGAGGCAAATTGTGAGAACCTCTATCATAATACATCTTTACAACATTTTTGTGATTTTCTAACTTTGACTTAACTTGTTTGTTGTCAACTCGGGTAGGTTTAAGTACAGAACTAGCAGTTGGTAATGTTGTTTTAGTTACCCTACCTAACATTATTTGAGCAGGTGACAGTTTTGTATCCTTTAAAGGTGTATTCCTATACAACATGAGAGCTACATTTAAGTCCTTCTTAGATTCATTACTTTTTCTTAAGATATTTTTAGCTACTGAGACAAACTTTTCAGCGAGGCCATTTGACTGGGAATGTAAGGGACTTGTAGTAACAAGCTTAAAGTTCCATTTATCTGCAAATTCTCTAAACTCAACACTTCCAAAGGGCATATTATCAGACACAAATACATCTGGTGAGCCAAATCTAGCAAAAATTGGTTTAAGTACATCTATTACATTTTTTGCAGTTTTCCCATTTAACAAGCATAATTCAAACCATCTACTGAACGAGTCTGCGACAACCAAGTAATTGTTAGTACCATATTGTAAAATATCGGCACTGATTCTTTCCCATGGCCTAGATGGGACTGGGTGACTTAGCATAGGTTCCTTAAAGTTACTTCTCCTAAATTTTTCACAAGTTTTACACTTCAGAATAAAATCTTCTATATCTTTAGACATGTTAGGCCAGTACAAAACCTGCCTTGCAAGAAGTTTACACTTTTCTACACCTAAGTGACTTTCATGAATTTTGTTCAACATGCTTAGTCTAAGTTTAGTTGGCACTATTACTTTATCATTAAGAAACAATAACCCACCTTCAAAGTTAATATCATGTTTAAGATTGAAATAAAACTTTACATCTTCAGGACACATATTTTTAAATTTAGGCCAACCTAACAAGTGGTACTTTTTCAACACTGTCATAGTTTCATCTTCATCAATAGCTCTAATAAACTCATGTTTTCTTTGTTCAGACATTGCAACATATTTACTAATAGTATGAACAACAAAAGAAACTTCTGGATCATCAGTTACAGGATCTTTCAAATAAGACCGTGACAGTGTATCGGCCATGAACATCAATTTACCGGGTACATATATGAGTTTAAATTGATACTTTAAAAGTCTTAGCAATAAACGCTGTAATCTAGCTGACACTTTACATAAGTCTTTTTCAACAACAGAAACTAATGGTTTGTGATCAGTTTGTACAATAACTTGCCTACCATAAGTTAACTGGTGAAAACGCTCAAACCCAAAGACTATAGCAAGAAGCTCTTTTTCAATTTGAGCATAACGAGTCTCTGTATCAGTCAACGATCTTGATGCAAAACCTACAGGGTGACCATTTTGAAGCAAGCACGCTCTGAGGCCGTCTTTTGATGCATCAACTTGAAGAGTTACTGCTTTAGAACTATCAAAAATAGCTAACGCGGGAGCAGAAACTAACTTACTCTTCAAATCACAAAATGATTTCTCATGTTCTGGATACCATTGCCAATCGACATCATTTTTTGTTAGATTACGCAACGGTGCTGACAAAGTTGAGAGATTAGGAATGTATTGAGACAAATACTTAGTCATACCTAAAAATCTTAACAATTCTTTTTTGTTTTTTGGTCTTTCCATCTCAACAATGGCTCTTACATGTTCTGGGTTAGGCTTAATGCCTTTATTTGAGACTATTTGACCTAAAAACTTAACTTCAGGAACTTTGTACTGAAACTTGGACAAATTAAACTTTACATTTTTTTCCCTAGCTCTATCTAGCACTTTTTTCAAGATTATGTCATGTTCCTTTTCATCTTTAGCAAATATAATGAGATCATCAAAATATATTTCACATCCTGAAATATCACCAAACACTTCCTTACAGTGCTTTTGAAAGATTTCTGGTGCTGAACAAAGGCCATAAGGCAAAACATTAAAATAGTACCTACCAAAGGGAGTATGAAATGTTGTTAACAATGCACTTTTTTCACTTAGTCTAAGATGCCAAAAACCTTCTTTCATGTCTAGCACTGAAAAAACTTTCTTATTGTGCAGCTTACTCAAAATTTCCTCAGATTTAGGAATTAGATAGTGCTCTCTTTTAATGTTTTTGTTCATTTCCCTAGGGTCTAGGCATAGACGCAAGTTACCATTAGGCTTTTCTACAATTACTAGATTTTGAACCCATTCAGTTGGTTCTGACACTTTAGAAATTACGTTCTGTTTTTCTAGCCTATCCAAAGTACTTTTTAACTTTTCATGCAAACTTAAAGGTATGCGCCTAGGTGGAAAGATTCTTGGTTCAGCATTAGGCTTTAGATTAATTTCAACTTTGCCTGGAAATTCTCCTAAACCTTCAAACACATCATGATATTGATTTACAATTTTATCCTTAGGATTTACAAAAATACTATTTACATTATTTAAAACAGGCTTACAACTTAGGGAGACTCTTTCAATTAACTTCAGTTCAACACAAGCTTTAAGTCCTAACAAAGGAACACAGTTAACATCAGCTACTACAAACTCAACATCATTTACATTGTTAGCATTACGAGACGAACAATTAAGAAATACTTTTCCAATGGGTTTAACCTGAGAAGTTTGACCAAACCCTACCAATACAGTTGGTGTACTAAGCAATTTAGGCTTGAAGAGCAAACTATTGAATGTTTTCAAAGGCAGAACATTAGCTTCTGAGCCAGAATCCAATTTAAATGTAACCTCATCATTTCCGCTTAAAACAATGGTTTCATACCAAGCCCTATCACTATCATTACTAGGCCTACATTTTGATTGACCTTCAACATAATCTACACTTGAACTAGTATCAACATCAGTATCAGGTAACTTATTTTCTAAATAATTTACAATCAGATCATCAGATTCTAGGGCTAGGCCTACATCATCATACAAGTCTACAGTATTTTTATCATCAACAAGTGTGTCGGGACTGTCCGTTGCGACTTCATAGATTTTCTTTTTCGGTTTACCACTAGACTTGCTGTGAAACTTAAGTCTATCTTTATTAGGGCAGCACTTCGCAAAATGGTGTTTGTCCTTGCACAAAGCACAGTTCTTATTGTAGGCAGGACAGTTAAACCCCGATTATGGGTGCTTCCACACTTCTTACATAAAAAGAATTCATTGTGCTGCTTTGAGCCTACCTTGAGCGATAACATAGAAGTATTGTTACTAGACCTAGGCCTACCTGTGATTTTAATAGACTCCACTGTATTTTGAAGCTCTCTGACCTGGTTTTGACTTGTTTCACAAGCTCGGCAGAATTCAACGGCTTTCTTAAGAGTAAGATTTGTATCTCGAAGCAGGTGTTCTTGAATGACTTTGTCCCTTATACCTAGCACTAACCTGTCTCTGATCATATCTTCTTCATCTTTGAACTCACAACTAGATGCTGCTTTCTTCAGTTCTGTAACATAGGAATCCACAGTCAGACCTTCTTTCTGTCCTAGCGAATGAAACTTGAACCGTTCAAATATTATGTTCTTCAGAGGCTGACAGTATTTTTCGAACTCTTCCAATACATCTTCCATCTTAGGATTGGACTCCTCAAACGAAAACGTGTTGTATACCTCTATTGCTGCATCGCCAATGGTGGTCAGTAAAATCGCTATTTTTCGCTTTTCTGACATCTTATCAGAGCCTAAGGCTTCTAAGTATAGTAAAAACCGTTGTTTAAAACGCTTCCAGTTTTCACAAACATTACCACTAAGGTCTAATGGTTGCGGCGCTTGAAACGTGGCCATCGTGACTTTAAGGTTAAACCGGTATTCACTAAGAATTTTCCAAACTAGTTATAACTTTCACGCACCACTAGTCAAATAAAGTTCCGACTCTGACACCATATTAGTGGGTCTTTAAATAACCACTACACAAGTTAAATTAATTAGGATTTATTCAGATAAAATCTTGAGCACAAAGCTATTAACAAAAGCACACAAAGTACAGTCATCGTGACATCAATACATCATCTTAGATACAGTAGGAAGACAAAATAGAGAGAGACCAAACATGGAGTAATTCATTAACAATACTTAAAATATATATATAACAATGTCTTTCACAGGGTCGGTGATAGAGAACAACAAAGTGGCGGGTATCCGACACAACCCGGCGCTCACTGTGTATCAGCAGCGGGAGATCGCGGGGTGATAAATAAATAACTGATGTCTTTCACAGGGTCGGTGATAGAGAACAACAAAGTGGCGGGTATCCGACACAACCCGGCGCTCACTGTGTATCAGCAGCGGGAGATCGCGGGGTGATAAATAAAAAATGATGTCTTTCACAGGGTCGGTGATAGAGAACAACAAAGTGGCGGGTATCCGACACAACCCGGCGCTCACTGTGTATCAGCAGCGGGAGATCGCGGGGTGATAAATAAATAACTGATGTCTTTCACAGGGTCGGTGATAGAGAACAACAAAGTGGCGGGTACCCGACACAACCCGGCGCTCACTGTGTACCAGCAGCGGGAGATCGCAGGGTGATAAATAAATAACTGATGTCTTTCACAGGGTCGGTGATAGAGAACAACAAAGTGGCGGGTATCCGACACAACCCGGCGCTCACTGTGTATCAGCAGCGGGAGATCGCGGGGTGATAAATAAAAAATGATGTCTTTCACAGGGTCGGTGATAGAGAACAACAAAGTGGCGGGTATCCGACACAACCCGGCGCTCACTGTGTATCAGCAGCGGGAGATCGCGGGGTGATAAATAAAAAATGATGTCTTTCACAGGGTCGGTGATAGAGAACAACAAAGTGGCGGGTATCCGACACAACCCGGCGCTCACTGTGTATCAGCAGCGGGAGATCGCGGGGTGGTTCAAGTCGTCAACGGAGGAGGTGTCTGGGACGCTCCACCGGCCGCCATTGCTGCTGCCGAGCGCTCCGCCCAACGTGGAGCTGGACGAGGGACAGACGCAGACTCTGATCACCCAGAGGGTCACGCTAGACCCTATCAACATGCAGTTCTACCTCCGGGTGAGATGTCGTCGTAAACTAGAAATCCCTGGATATTCACATCCTGGAAAATAAGGGAAAAAATTTATCACTTAAGGAAAGTCTGGGAAATTGGGTTAAAGTATGGAGTGAAATTTCTGGGAAATCTATCCCAATGATGCATTTCCAATAAAATATATCCTATACTTATACTATAATACGAGCAATGTCTGACGGGATGTGTGTTCCACGATCTCGAATCTAGCAAGTAGATTTTGCTTACACTTTGCAATTAAGAGTGTTTTGGCCCAAAAATTAGTTTAGAAACAGCTTCAATCCCAGGAAAATCGAATTTGGTCTAAATTTAAGTTAAAAAATCGTAATTTTTAACATTGGTCTTGTGGGTTGATATTTTGGTAACGAAATAATGAGAGGTATACTAAAATAAAGGAACATTAATGCTAAGCAGTCTTTTTGAAATAACTGTTAACTGCGAAGAGGTATTTTTGGTTGTTGGTGGAAATTTAATAGCTTCATTACCATTACATTATATCAAAAGTGAATTAAAACCTACGCTCGGTTAACCTGGTACTTAGAATTGAATGCATAGATGAGATTGGAGCAAGAACTTAGGAAGATATGAGGACTTCCTAGATATGAAGATATAGGGCAGGCTAGGTTTTCTTTTGTATGCTATTTAAAATTTTTTTATTTCATATATCATATTTTTGTGATAAAACCTGTCTAGGATATGTATTTCTCAAAATTTGACTGTATAATTTAAGATTAAAGATTGCTAGTTAGTAAAACAAAATAATTCGAGATCAGGGAAAGTCAAAGAAATGGAGGAATTTTGTACACCCTAAGCTTATAAAATAAGATTGTTCTGGAATGTGCATTAATTATTATTTACTTTGTTCTTGGTAGTATTATAGGCTCTTGCATAATTTGTAGTCCACAATTGTATTAATACTTTGAGCAGTTTGGAATGTGCACAAAAGTTTTTATTTAAGTGCCATTATTAAAATCAGTACATAGTAAACCTACGGGGAAAAAGTCACAGAGCCATTTCTGCTGCATTGGGATTGATACAAAGTTATGCTTCTCTCTGAATATGATAATTTGTGTTGCAGTGCAAACCAGGATTTGTCTTAGGGCTTCAACTGTTCAATCCCATCCACAATCGTAGCACTGAAGATATTCTGGTGTACGACGGGCCGGATATGCACTCCGCAAGAGAGGTATACATTTTGATATCAAGTAATTTCACCCAAATATTATTCTATGTTTGCATACATAGTTCTGTCACTATTCTAAGACAACATTTATTTTCCATATTTCACATGTATGTACTCCAATTTCAAGGAGTCTAAATTAAATGTTAGATTTAATTTAGAATGGATCACCTTTGATCCATTCAGTTATTAAAACCCTGAACATATGTTTATGGATAATATCTTAGTGTAAATGTAGTGGACATGAAAGAAAATCTATTGAATTTATCGAGGAAAATTGTGTAAAACACCAAGTACCATAAAAATGACTAACAATGGCAACTGCACCATCAATAGAGCTATAGTAAGGTCCACAAAAATAGTCCGACAAAAATTTTAAGAGCTCCCCCTCACCCCCCTCACCCTGCAATGTTGTAATTTTGGGTTATGTTTACCATGCGTATATCGTATAAAAATATGTTTCTGGATATATTTGTCGACAATACATCAATTCTCGTCGAACTATTTTTATGAACCTTACTATAGTCAATGGTCATCGCATCACATAAGTTATGTTCAACACCTTTGACCTTTGCTCCTTCCGCTGTCCTGGAAAGTTCATGTAGCCCATCTCCCGATATTCTGGAACAACCTGACTATTGTTTTGAATTTGCTTGTGATAAGTCTGCTTCACAGTAACATTCTTTATTTCCCTGCAGCTTGTGGAGAATGTAGTTTTCTCACAGTTTTTTGTTTTATTAAGAATACAATTCATTTTTATACATCTAAGATAATTTTAAAACAGAGAGAATGAAAGCTTGCAGAGTTTTGGCTGCATTGAGGAACGTCTATTAAACATTTTTCAGCTGCTAACGTTTTAGAAACAAATTTGTTTGCAGAAAAACACTGCTTATCAGTGTAGAAGAATCACAATTCATCAGCAGAAAGATTCAGATGGTGAAAGAAATCATAATCAACACTCTGTAGAAGCATTTTGGACTATTATTGGTAACTTTAGATAGCGTCGATGACGGAATGTTTTGCCCCGCAGGTGTGGAGTGTGCGCAAGGACCAACTGGTGTTCCCCACCACCAGCACCTCGTACACCGTCGTGCTGGACTACCACAGTGGTGAGGACGCGCTGGGCATGGCCATACTGGCCGTCTCCTGCCTTCGAGGTGAGCCGTCACACCAACATGTTTTGGTTCTAAGCATAACTATGATCAGTGATGATAGTGAATTGAATTTAACTGAAGTTTTACAACAGTAACGTGAAAATTAAATGGGCCACTTATTAGTTCTTTCCATTAGTTATTACTCACAATATCTCCTTTTTTATATTCTGATGGAATATACCCATAAATGTCTTTTTCAGCTCCTGAACAAAATATAGAGCGCAAAATAGTCAAAGGCCCCATACCAACTTTGACATTGATCAATTCTCGCATCAAAGGCAACGAGAGAGGGATTTGGATGTCTTTCTACAACAGGTAAGTTAATATGCTTAACTTTCCAAAATAAATATGTTTTCTGTTACAGCTGGTCACAACTGTTTTTGGTTGTTTTATACTTGGTTCATGTTAGAACAAATTTTACAATTGAATTTTTTTTACCAACTTTTGAAAAACTTTTCCATTGAAAAAATATTAAAATTAAAGATGAGTTGATTGCAAAATTTATCAGTTTGCTTTCGGTACCGCTTTTCACTGGTATTGGTTGCCAGTTTTTCTATTTTCCCGTGATAGTAACAATGAAACAACTCCAGGGTACCATGTAAAATTGGGCTGAGCAACATTTTAATGTCGTTTATAAATTAACAGTAGACTCCCTCTTACCTTGCTACATTTTAACCGGCCTCAGCTGTAACTGGCCTACTTTGTCACAGAAACAACTTTCTACCCCAGCCCATTTTTTTAACTTAATATCGCTTTAACCTGTTTAGTTATGTTGGAAATTTTATTTGTTCATATATATTTTTAAAATTAATTTCTCATATTATACCAGTTATTTCTAGATAACAATTTATGTGAACTCTCCTGAACGTAAGTGAACACCACCAAAAGGGAATACTCTTCTGATTTATGCATTTTTGAAAAATCCCCATTAAAAATTACCTAAAAACAATAGCAGCATCCATATAACAAGCGAGTGCTGGTTTCGCAGGTACCTGACGGAGAGTGGGGAGCACTACCTGCGTCACAGTAACGAGTCGCTGCATGTGATTGGCTGTGACCTGAGCCACAACGGAGCCGAGGCGGTGCTGGTGGACTCCCCCCACTGGAGCCTGGCCCAGACCAACATCTCCGAGATAACGCTGGTGATCAACAACTCCCTCATCACGGACAACGGCCGCGGCATACTGCAGTTCAGCAGGTGCGCATGCAACCACAGTCACTCATAGAACATTTAAGTTATCTACGACCATTGCGATGATCACTAATTATGAGTAACATCATCGAGAGGGATTATCAAACAAAATTAAAACCGGTTGTTTAAACTAAACTTTATGATACACAAGTTATTTTACGATACAGGTTATATATATAGATTGGCATTCAGTGAAAGTCATGTAGTAATAGAAATTATACAATTCACATGCCAACTGATTGTTTGATTATGATTCAAGTTTAAAACACGTTGGCTACCGATCATCACATATATTTGACGTAATGTAAAAAAGACCAGCGTCAGATATATGTGTCGCTCTTGGTGTTTCCAGTGGACTGATGACACATATACAGGACGCTCTGGTCAAATCCAGTGGACCGACAGCACATATATGGGTCGCAGTCACCGTAAATTGAGGTAGGGTACGACCTCAATTTTAATTTTTTATAGATTTTCAAAGTTGACCATCTTGTCTGCTCACATAATGCCATTATTGTTTGTTTACTACACATTCCACATGGCGTTTTTTATTGTGTGACACATCGTCCTTTATATTTTACTATTATTTAGTGTAATAGAACTATTTTCCATTTATTTCCAAATCATTCAACTCATGACACGTATGTGAGATAGTCGGATTACTATAGACCGACATTATACATACGTGATGCAATAAAAGTGCCAAAATAGCGTTGGTGTAATATTTTTTTGCAACTTTCATGAGTAAATATATATATTACACCTAAAATTATATGAAAATACCGAATAAAATTTTTGGTCTCTGGGTTACTGTTGGTCGCAATGCCTCGGTCTGTGGTGAGAGTTTCAAGTACTAGGCTCGGTCTGCTGGGAACTCCCGGCGACCCAGATTCCCGACCGTCGGTAGCCAACGTGTTAAGTTTGTATATGTGGCTACCTTTGAAAAGGTGTTAAGTAATATGAGTTATTTTTTGTTCTAACACATTCACATTCACAATACAATTAGCTCACTACATCTTTATAACCAAAATATATAAATGAGTTTTTCCTCCAAAACATTCCCAATTTTAATTAGCTTACTAAATCTTTACTACCGAAATCTATAAGATACTAGTGTAGCTTGGAAGTGTAAATACACTCTACTTATTCAATCATTTAGATTTGAACAGTTAGGAAAGTTTTTGTTGCATAACATTGCTTTAGTATAAGTTAGGCAAGTTTGGGTTATTTTAAATTATTCATTTTCATTCAGTAAAATAAAGATTTTAAATTTTAAATTATTTTTCCTCAGTTTCCAAGGTCACCTCCTCTATGATAGCAGTAGCAGGTATTTAAGTACTAAACATCACAGTTCTATAGGTGTTGCTTAGTTTATTATAATAGTGTGTAGCCTTCCCAATAGAATTATACATAGCCTTGCTGCTTGCTGGAGGTACTTTTTCACCTAGTGTTTTAAAATAGGATATATTTTTATAGCATTATTTAGCATGGGTATTGTAAAAAAGTTGGAGCATGCATGTTCTTTGTTTTTAAAAGTTTTTGGTAATTGCATTCAGATTTTGTTTTATTTTGTTTTCCTGATTTCCTCTTCAGTTTGTTAATTTTTATGGATGCTCAATAATTGTAATTTCCTCTTGCTATTATATTCTATGTTAAAAAATTTAATTTATTTATGCCCTTTTCATTACGGTATTAAAAGTTAATCACTGGTTGTTTTTCTATGTTTTAGTTATTGTGAGAAAATACCAAAACAAAAATCAAAACTGGTAATAAATAGAATAGTTAAACAATCGCAGAAAAATACTATACTTTTTTAATGATTTACAAAAAAAAAAAAAAAAAAATTCAAAAATTTTTAGAGATCAGACTACTCTACGATAAATCATAGCCAATTGGTAAATTTTAAATCATTTTAGTATTTGCTATTACAGAAGTCTTGAGTGACTCAGTTTTCCAACAAAATAAATGGAAAATTAAAATAAATTTAAGTGTCGTCTGTTGGGCAACACTGTTAACAAGTGGTAGGAGCGATTTGGCTTTTCTATTGTCAACTTCAATTCATTATTAACATTAGTTGCTCACTGCATATGAAATTGTCTTTGATAGTACATGATGTTCTCAACTTGGTAAGTAAGCAGAATGTAAAATAACTTGTAGGTAATTGATTTTTCTAACTTTTCATTCCTCGGCAGGGACTTACGGAGCTCCAACAACCTGTTCCACTGGCTGCTGAGTGATGATTCCATCGAGCGGAACCACGCTGGAGGCTTGGAGTTGAGCCTTCCGTATGTGTGGCAGTACAACGAGAACTTCACCCACTCCGTCGTCCTGCACAACAACACCTGGCGCAACAACCAGCAGTACACCTGCGTCGTCGGAGGACATTTTGCCAGGTGAGGAGGGTTAGGTTAGGTTTGCCAGGTCTAGATCTGAGCCTTCCATGCGTGTGACAAATACGTAGAAGCTCTCTTAACTGGCCCCTACGGGTCCGGAGTATGGTCAGATAACAGATAAGGTCGGTTACCCTGAATAATACCGGAAATACATGTTGAAATCAATAAAACCAGTAAGAAATGTTAAAAATTGTTGCAAAGAAATAAATTGTTCCTAACACAATCAATTAGTTAATAAAGTAAACACACGTGGTATAAAAACTGTTAAACAACAAAATTAGCAAACACAGTACAAACTGTCTGCATGAAATATTGAGAGCATCTGATTGAATTTGAAATAGTTATCGCCTTCAAAAAACTTCAAGCCACAAATCAAGTTTTTGTATGAGATTATTCAATTATATTTCACTATAAAAATAATCCAATGAATTCCCTGTTAATTCTCTTAAATCCCTGAAATTTGGTAAAACTCTTCACTGTAAAATGATGAATTAATGAATATTGGTTCTTGTTCAGGTTCAACATGACGCACAACGTGTTCGAAGACAACGTTTGCCGCTCGGGGCTGGTGTCAGTGCAGGGGATGGAGAAGCGCATGTGGCTGCGCGGCAACACGATCGAGCGCAACACGGGCGCATTCATGGTCGAGTTTAAGGCTGACAGCCAGTCGGAGATCATGGGCGAACTCAGGGCCGAGTTCAGCCAGAATGTGATCAAGCGGAACCGGTCGCCTTCCCCCGAGGTGGGTGTTGTTTGGCTGTAGAGTGGGTGTTGTTTTACTTCACTCAATGTTCGTTTACTTTTTGTGGTGATGTTGCGATTGGTTTTATGATTAGATAAAAGGATACAAAAATAAGCGTAGCCAAGCTCTGGATTTCCAAGCAGTCTTGCTTTGAATTGTGTTTTGTTGGTGAAAACTTCAGAGACTTCAGAGACTTCATTTAAAACACCGACGCACTTTGGCGTATTTTAAGGTGAGTATGACTGAAGGGGTGAGTGTGATGATTGTGATGGATCAGATGAGGTGTAAAAAATGAATATCATTGGAATAAGGAAAAGTTTGGAAAAAGACGTTGTTCTAATTTTACTGAGTGGTTAAATTAAGTTTAGTCATTTTTTTTGTTAACTAAATATAGTTTAAAATAATTTTTTTGTGTTCATCCGATCCTTAAATTTAGATACAATGGGGCTGAAGTTTAAGAAAAATTAAGCAAGCCTACTTGCCACTAACATTTATCTAAAAACCTTATCGACTAACATTTTTTTTAAAAGACATTTTATTGATAACTATTGAAACTATTACTGGAGCACAGATTTTTGTTGTACAATTCAATTCAATTTGTTCATTGATTTACCACATGGGTTACATACTTACTTACTTACTTTTACTCCTGTGGCCACTCAAATCCAAGGAGATTTTTGGCCTCGCCAACAAGGTGCCTCCATCCTTCTCTATCGTCTACTTCGTCCACCTCTGCTCCCAGTTTTCTGACATCCCAAGCAACCTGGTCATCCCATCTCAATCTTGGTCTCCCCACCCAGATAGCAAGGAAGCTTGAATCAAGCCTTGACTTTCCCTCGATTTTTAATTGCAGCGTAAGCCTTGAATTTGAGCATCTATTCGAGTCCGATTCGAAATAACCAAAGATAATCAAGGCTTGAATTTGTTTCTCCCTTTAATGTCAATGTAAGCCTTGAATTTAATCATCTAATCGATTCCGATTCGAAAGCACCAAAAAGTTAAAGAAGGCTTGAACTTACCTCTCCCTTCAGTTGCCATGTAAGCCTTGAATTTGATTATCCAACTAAACTCAATTCACGTTTACGAATCGAACGAATCGATACCGATTCACGGCACGACGTCCCGACCAATCACAAGCCGTCCAACGCTGTCCCACAATGCAGTGCGCGGCTCCCGAGGATCGATTTCTCTTCGATTTTGTATAGATTTTTCGGGACGAGACGGGCCAACGCCATTACTTTCTTACCAGACTCCGAAGTTATCGGATGTGTATTTTACTATTCCGATTTTTCAGTAAGTTTTTTGTCTTGTGTTTATTCAAGCCTTTAAATTTTTTATCCTCTTCAAATCTCTTTAAGTCTTTTTGTTCTTCTGCAGCTGATATTACACATTAAAGTGGAATAATACATTGCGTGGTTAGTGTGTAATTTATTTAGTTTAGTTTAAAACAGAAATTAGTTAAGTACAAATTAATTAGATTAACTACTTAAGTAGGGGGAGTATCTCGATTTTTAAATTATTTGTAGGCCTAATTTGTGAAATTGAGCTAGGCATATTCAGTAAGTTTATTCCATATTCTCAGTAAAATTTAAAAGTAATTTTTTTATAAGTTCTTTTTTTTAGTAAATTTTTGATTATGTACTCAGAAACTCCGTTTTAAAACCCCCGATTTAAAAGGTATGAAATGTATATATGACTCAAACACATACATACCTTTTAAAACGGTGGTTTTAAAACGGGGGTTCTGAGTACATAATCAAAAGTTAACTAAACAAAGAACTTATAAAAAAATTACTTTTAAATTTTACTGAGAATATGGAATAAACTTAAATATGCCTAACTCAATTTCACAAATTAGGCCTACAAATAATTTAAAAATCGAGATACTCCCCCTACTTAAGTAGTTAATCTAATTAATTTGTACTTAACTAATTTCTGTTTTAAACTAAACTAAATAAATTACACTAACCACGTGATGTATTATTCCACTTTAATGTGTAATATCAGCTGCAGAAGAACAAAAAATGTTGATTGTGTACTCAGAAAACCCCCGTTTTAAAAGGAATAAAAATGTATGTATGACTCAAAATGTGCTTCAAAAAGACTTAAAAGAGATTTGAAAGAGGCTAAAAATATATAAAGGCTTGAAAAAGACTTGAAAATCCATTGAAAAAGGCTCAAAAGAGACTCGAAAAAGACTTGAAAAAGGCTTGAAAGAGGCTCGAAAAACACTGGAAAAGGGCTCGAAAGATACTTGAAAAAGACTTGAAAAGAGCTTGAAAATATTTAAAGGCTTGAAAGTGACTTGATAAACCATTGAAAAAGGCTCGAAAGAGACTCGAAAAAGACTTGAAAAAGGCTTGAAAGAGGCTCGAAAAACACTGGAAAAGGGCTCGAAAGATGCTTGAAAAAGACTTGAAAAGAGCTTGAAAATATTTAAAGGCTTGAAAGTGACTTGAAAAAGAATTGAATGAAACACTTGATTCGAGTTGGAATCGATTTCACATCGCGGTGACTAAGAGCCTTGAATCAAGTTTGAATCAAGTTTTCAGGCTCGATTGGTAAGGTTTGAATCAAACTTTCAAGCCTCGAAAATCAAGCTTGAATCAAGTTCGAATCAAGCTTTTTTTGCTATGTGGGCAGTGGTCGTCTTCCTTCAGGATTTCCTTTCCACACTCTTCTTACACAGTTATCTTCTTCTCTCCTTCTAACATGCCCAAGCCATCTGATTCTCCTACTTCGAATTAAAGCCACAATATCAGGTCTTCTAAAAAGTTCTCTTAACTCTTTATTCTTTCTAATCCTCCACACCCCATCTTCCGAAGTTGGTCCGTATATTCTCCTCAATATTTTATGTTCAAAAGTTATTAGTTTTCTTTGTATGTTTTTTGTGAGGGTCCATACTTCTGATCCATAAAGGAGAACAGGTTGAATTATTGCCAGATATATCCGAATCTTGGTGTTTCTTGACAGGAGTCGGCTTTTCAAGAGTTTGGATAGGCCCCAATAAGATCTATCAGCTGCATTCAATCTAGCTTGTATTTCCTGTTCTATCTTATTCTGGCTGTTTATTAAGACACCCAGATATTTAAATTCTTCTGTAATAGAAAATTTGTGTCCCGAACATTCCAGTGTTGAGTTTACAGGCTCTGCCTGCCTTCCTATTTTTATAAACTTTGTCTTATCTTCATTCACTTGTAGCCCAACTTTTCCTGCTTCCATTATGAAGGATTCTGCTAATACTTTTAAGTCATTTTTATTTTCGGCTAATTAGGCTACATCATCGGCAAATGCCAATATGTTGATCTTTCCTTCAATATTAGCACCCAACTGAATAGATTTTACTGCTTTCAAGGCATCTTCAAGGGCAAAGTTGAACAAAAGAGGAGACAGTCCATCTCCTTGTCTCACCCCAGTATTGATGTCAAAAGTGTCTGTAAGTTCTCTTTCTATCCTAACTTTACCTCTTGAACCCTCCACGCACATCTTCAACACTTACATGATGTAAGTATATGATGTAGACTTATGTATATGATGGGTTACATTAAATACATAATTTACATGTAATGGTAATATTTCACAGTTAGTCCATTCTCTGTTTGTTGGTTGGTATAGCCTACAATAAATAATATAAATAAATACGTTAATAATAAATAAATAAATAAACTTGCATACATTGTTAACTGCTATAAACATTCCATAAATTAATAACAAAAATATACTATAAATAGTTATTGCATCCTCTATTTTGTGTTATAAATAATCGATTTGTTTTCTAATGTTGTGTTATAAATAATTACTGACTTATTTTTTATTTAATTATGCACATTACTCTTTGAATGGGTTGTCTGACTCTGAACCTAAAGTAATATATTTGATGTAATTTGTGATGCGAAACCTAGGCTAGTATCAAAATCAAACCCAACTTACGTATGATGGAAAGGTGATGGACTTGACCTTGTTCATTAAATGTTTGTATGTTTAGTGACAATACTTTTTTTGTGGGTTTTTATTTTATTTCTTTTTCACTTTAAGAATTGTAGGCCTTTTGCTCTTCTTTATACCCAACCTTCGAAAGCTTTGGCTCAATTTCTTAGGTAAAGGCGTAAGAAATTACACAGAAAAAACATTCAAGTCAATTATTCATAAATTTATCTTCGTTTTCCAGACACCCTCAAGTGTGATAGTGTTTGACGGACTACAGAAAGTGAGAGTGAAGCGTAACCTTATCGCCGAGAACACGCAGGCCTACGCTCTAGTGGCAGGAGTGCGAACTGCTCGCATCGACTCCACCATCGACGTGACAGAGAACTGGTGGGGAACGAACAGCGAACACGAGATCATCAGCAAGATATTCGACTTTGATGACTGGAACGACCACGCGATCGCTAACTTCAAGCCTTACCTCACAGAAGACGCTTTTGAAGGATCCCTTTCGGTAATACTTATTTTAAGACTGTTAAGAAGACTGTGCACGAATATCCTATACTATAATACGAGGAATATCTGAAGGGATGTGTGTTCCACGATCTCGAAATCTAGCTGTTAGATTTTGCTTAAAGTTTGCATTAAAGAGTGTTTTGGCCCAAAAATAAGTTTCGAAATAGCCTCAACCCCAAAAAAATCGAATTTGGTCTAAAATTAAGTTTTAAAATTGTAATTTTTAACATTAGTCTTATGGGTTGCTATTTTGGTAACGAAATAACAACAAAATCTAAACAAAAAGAAAGAAACATTATGTTAAGCAGACTTTTTGAAACAGCTGTTAACTGTGAAGAGGTATAGTTGGTTGTTGGTGGAAATTTAATTGCTTTTTTACCTTGACACTATAACAAAAGTGAATAAAAACCAACGAGCGAGGCTCGGTTAACCTGGTACTAATAATTAATATATTGTAGCCTCAGTACTGAGAAATTCTTTCATGTAGTGGCCACCAAAAACGAGGTGACCTATAAGAACTGTTTAGCATTTTAACTTATTACAAAATTTGCCCAGAAACTGGATGATTGTTTATGTTGAATCTTTCTTGGCAGTTGCATTTTTTATGAGGAGCCTGGAACTCTGAGAGTACACATCATATGATGTAATGAGGATTCTTGAAGTTTTATAAACAGGTAATTGTCTTTTTTCTGATAGTTTCAGATGTGTTAACCATAACTTCAAACTTAATTCCAACAAACATGCGTTGCAAAGTAAACTAAAAAAAAAAAATGATTCACTAAAGTACGTAATAATAAAATTATCAGTTGGATTCAGATCAATCTGAACAGTGAAATAAATTTAAAATGTTTCAATCAATGGCAAATCAACACTAATATATAACTTTTTTGCCTACCTCTATCTCTGTATGCCTCCCACATGATCATAAAAAATCAACTTATAAAAAATGGACTAATTCTTCTTATACATTTATGATAATCATAAATGTAAACTTTATTAATAACCTCATTAAAACTGTACTTGAAGATTGGTTGAACTGGGATTGTCTTAATAAACATTGCAACTTAAAATAATCTTTGTAATAAACTGACCACCATGTCTACTTGCAGCTGGCCTGGGACCAGCCGTCCTCCGTCGACCTGAACCGCCTCTCCGGCCGCCTCAAGAGCTCCCTGACGCTGCAGCCGCGCGACTCCCCCTACCAGGTGTTCTCTGACGTGACTGTCATGCCGGGCGTGACGCTCACGATCGCTCCCGGGGTCGTGCTGGAGTTCGCCCCCCGTGTTGGGCTACTGGTGCTGGGGCGATTGGTGGCGAGGGGGCGGCGCGGCCAAGAGATAGTGATGAGGCCGCTCACGCAAGCTGCAAAACCGCTCACCAACATGGCTGTCTCTAGGAGGTTGGTATCAGTTTATCATGCAACGCAATGTTTTCATGTTGGTGAAGTAAGAAGTTTAGTTTAATAATATTAAAATTTGTTGTGCTTTGTGCTAATGTTAATGGAAATAAACACACTTAAGTGTAAGTCTAAACAAAATATTTTGTATGGGTTAAATTTCTTGCAACATTTAACATTATATTTTATAGTCTATAAATATGATATTTAGTAAAATTTGGAATATGGAACTCAGATATAGCTGTTTGTAGTCAGAGATATGTGTCTTTCTAATACTAATATGTGTTTTACTAATATTACCATCAGAAAGAGAGTTCTAAACAAAAGGCAGGACTGTACTGTAGGCCAATAAAATTTTTCACTTGATCATAGTTTTTTATGAAACAATTATATGTTTACGTTTACATCCACTGTATACTTAAAAAATCATGTAGCTATGTATAATAAATCGTGTTTAGGAAAGTAGAAATCATTCTGAAATTTTTTTCTGATGTATGTTCTGAAGACTCCCAATTATTAACGTTTTGACATAACAGTTTAGGCCCAATTTTTCATTTTTAGATTAACGATTGTTTTTCTCATTAGTGAAAATTTTCTCAGTTTAGTGATAATATTTTGTTTTTAAGTTATTTTTGCCTGTATTTGAATTAATGGCTAAATCATTTATCGGCGATAGACCAGCCACTGATAATTGGGAGTTTGCTGTAAATACTTTTGTCTAATGATGAACCTTTATGAACAACAAACAATCGATTCGACCATTTAGTTGCAACATTTGATTTCATGCTTTACATCAGCCACTTGCTAGCATGAAGTCGTGTGATGAGTTGTAGACAGCTGGAATATATTCTCCGGTTAATGTTGTGTCAGATCGCTTCGGCTGTGCACGATGCGCAACTGCTCCGATGACCCACAGTTCCGTCACATGCAAGAAGGCTTCCTGGAGTACCTCAACTCCACGACGCTCCAGTGGGTGCCTCTGTGTGACTCGAGGTTAGTTCATGATTGACTCATGGCATGAGTGGTTTGAGGGGTTACATGTCTTGCTATCCTGTATCTCATAGTAACTTGCCAGTAGGCTTTTGTGAGAATTGACTAAAGAAAATAATAAACAATATTAAATTTCAAGGAAAAGGCACTTGGCTTTAACATTTTTGTAGGAAAAAGATAGGACACACTAAACACATCTTGAAAAGTATTGATAAGCTTGACAGAAACACACAAAAACAATTTTTTTTGTAAAAAAAAAAAAAAAAAACAAAAACCACACAATAGTCAAAATATAACTAACTTTTTAGTGTTTTTTGCATGTGTTTTTGTCAAGCTCATCAATACTTTTCAAGGTGAGTTAGCTTTGTCCTATCTTTTTCCTAGGAAAATAAACAATAATTGGTTAACTTATTCTTTTCCCTGTTAGGTACAGTAATATTTTTAAGATATTGAAGTTGTGTTAGATAAACATAATTAATTTTTCCACAAATTAATCAATTGAGTTTATTAGTTTAATTCGTACAATATTTTCTATTGTATTTGTGTTGCATATTGCTGATTTTGGTGTAAATTCTAGTAAAATATTAATGCTACAAATGCAATTATATAATGTATAATGTATAATAAGGTATAATGTTACGAATTAGGCTTTTTATAGATAAGAAGATTAATTAGAAGAATTTTGTGTTTTAACTATACCATAAACAAACAGAAGGAAACAAAGAATTGTAGACAAGAAAATTGTAGACCCATCAATTATTCTATTTTTATCTTTTACTCATATAAGTTATCGTTATGTTTTTTCTAGGGATGGACGAGATTGGATTTTCAGTTCGAGACGAGACGAGACGAGAATTTTTAACTCTCAAATAATTTCGAGACGAGATCGAGACGAGATTTTCCCTCTCGTACATTACGAGAAATGTGCGTTCGGGATTTTAATCTGATTTTGTAACATGGTTAATCCTGATTAATGTGAAGGAACAAATATTTCTTTGTAAATTGCTGATTATGTTAATAAACTAAAGTTAAAAAAGTCACTTTCTTAACAAAAGGTCTAGGCCTATACAGGAATGACGTACCCAATAAAAAGGTTGAGAAGATATAGGCTCACCATAAACCCTATTGACCTACGTTTAATAAAACATAAAAAAAGAATCCTCTGTTACAGTTACTTACTTCACTTTTCACTTTCATGTTTCACACTTTTCACTATTAACCTTCTTTAAAATGTTTCCAAATAAGAGCTTTTCCTCACTCACAGATTTGTAATAGGTATAGGCCTACTAACTTTGAATCACAAGCCTAGAGGCTGGGAGGCTAACAAGAAATAACTTTTAATTGGAGGATTTTAATTTTAACTTTCAACTCTCTCTTTGTCTTTGTCCATAAGACAATCTTCAGCTTTCATTACGTTTGCTATTCATTGTCATTTCTCCAAACTATTCAAGTCCTGTATACATGACTTTCACTGCTTTCAAATTCATGTAATTCCCTCGAGTTGTCGTCTGCTAGTGGTAAGGTTTTTAACTGAATAAAGGCAAGCATTAGTATGGCAATGGAATAGCCATGAAGCCTGTATGGTTCTGGTAAGACCATTGATTTTCTATGTATTCAACACAACCTATTTATTGCTCAACAATTATTATTAATAGGCCTATTCAGTTTTTTTTTGTGTCCAAACCTTGAAATAAAATCAACCATCAGCCGATTTTATGCATTTATGGCTTAGGAAATTAAATTATGTATTACGTGGGATATTTGAGGTTAGCAATTATTCAATCTGATTGGCTATCTTGTCATTCATCTGACTATTCTTACTGCTAATGTCAAAACAGCTCTTAAATTGGTCAAAAAGTATTTGAATCAGTTTTAAATAATCGTCTTGAAGCAATTAAATGTCAAATAATGATTGTTTATTGTTTATAAAGTTTTCCCAATGTTCTAAAGATTTATCAAACAAATGAATTATTTTATAAATCAGAAGCTATGTTGACTCCGCCCACTACTACTGTTGATTGTCAGTACCACTAGTCTGTGCAGATGCAGCCGTAGAGCCGTATCTAGTCCAGTCCAAATCTTGGAAGTCCAAACATAGTTTAACCGTTCATGATGGCAATTAATTTAAGTTTGAAGTTGTGAGGAGGATAGGGAAATAAAACACTTCACATTGTTTCAAAATAATTTATTTTGCAGTATTAAATTCGTAGATTATTTATACCCGGTTTTATCGTTATTCACGAATTATTTCTCGTCTCGAAAAATCTCGATCAAAATAAAATCTCGTCTCGGTTAACGAGATTAAAAATTTCTCGAAAATTTCTCGTAATTTCGAGACCCGTCCATCCCTAGTTTTTTCACTTTAATCTGCCTATGAGGTTATGGCAATATTTTGAAAAGTTTACTGTCACCACAAATAACATAGAGACTCAGTGAAATCAATGGAATTGGTAATGGAAGATCGATAAAAGTCAGGGACATCGAAAATAGATTTTCCATAGACATAATGTAAAGTCTTGAATTCGCACAGGTTCTCGGAACACAACGCCCGCGTCGTCTGTCGCCAGATGGGTCTGGAGCCACTCAACGCGTGGGTGTCCCGCGGCCCGCGGGTCGAGTTCCACCCGAGCTCCCTCACCCGGATATGGTCATGGCCCGAACCCGTCCAGTGCACTGGTGAGTTAAAAAGCTTTGTTAATTTGTGCCTTTACACTCTGATGCTCCAAAAATTTTGCTTCCCAACACTTCACAAGGATGTCTGAAAACATTTTAGCAATCAAACTGAATTTGCTTCACAAGTAGTTCTCAAAACACTCTAGCAATCAAACTGAATTTGCTCCACAAGTAGTTCTGAAAACACTCTAGCAATCAAACTGAATTTGCTTCACAAGTAGTTCTGAAAACACTCTAACAATCAAACTGAATTTGCTGTTAACAATTATTGGTGTATTGTAAAAAGTAAATTACACTGATTGAATCAAATGACTTTAAACTTATTATTAATGTTTGTGTTAGCAGTAACAGAGTAGGTATCCATTTTATTGATAAGTTGACTTATTAATTGCGACTTATTTCCAGGGTTTCAATTAGCTGGTAACATTTATCAGACATCATGATGCAAAGGGTTGGTAAATGTGGGTATGGCTGTGACAAGGAAATTTTTTTACATTTTAAAATTAGTTTAATTTTTAATATTTTTAATTACGGTAGTATGGAAATGTACTCATTAGCCTATGAAATAAAAATACAAACTTACAAATCTTTTGTTATGACAGTTTTTTTTTTTACTGTAAATAAAGTTTAAGTCAATTTAAAAGTCTTAACGAAAAATTAACAATTAGTAGAATATAGCTAACAAATTATTTCTCCTTCCAATTCCCCAAGAGTTCCCAATTTCCTACCCATGAAAAATAGTAAAGAACTGTTATATTTGTTCCTATTGCTTTCTATTAGCTTAAAAAAGCTTATGATATTAAAACATTTCCATTTCAGATTGAATGGGCTCTAAACTGCTTAGTTTTAATCAGTTAAACGCTGAGTGACTCAACAACCAAATACGATTTTAAAAATATAACATTTATCCTAACACCAAGCTAAAATTATGTAATGAATAATTGTCGTAATATCGTGTTGTCCAGGAGACGAGAGGAGACTGGAGGATTGTGAGATCCGGCTGAACGGCCAGCTGCACGGCAAACGGCACACCTGCGCTTGGAACAGCGACTTTGTGTTTGTGCGCTGTGGACAACGCAACCTCCCGCCCGATCAGGAGTACTGGGGCGGCATACGGTGAGGCAGCGTTTTGTCTTGCCTTAGAAGTTGTTAAAATAACATAAAATACAAGTATCCTATAAATATTGTCAATAAAAATTATAGGAAGCATGTCGGATGTATTTCTAAGTAACAGAATCAGTAAATGGTTGACCAAACACACATACACACTTTATGAAAGCCAATTGTCACAAGATTCATTTCTCTGTTATTTCTTATCTGGTTGTTTTCATTTTACTGTACTTGAGTAGGGAAAATGATTTTAAAAAACTATTTGGGTTTTAGTAACATTTTGACAGCTTTCCTGTTGGTGAGAAGTTTTGCTTTAAAAGTTAAAAATGGGCATGGTTTTTAAATCAGTAAGAAAAAATATTTTATAATTAATAAAAAAATAATAACACTATATAGAGAACAAAATTAAATGAAAAATAAGTAAAATATCAGAGTTCAGTTAGTTGTATCAAGTTTCAGTAGTGTAGCTTAAAAATAGTTTTTAAGATATTGTCTATTATTTAAAAATTACATTCAGGTGGTTGAATGAAATAAGTACTCGAGAATAGTGTGTGCTTTTAACCATATTAAAGTCATTAAAAACCTTGTGTAACAAACTGAGCTATCTTCTAGTTTATCACGAGTTTATCTTCTAATCTCCATTCCCTTCCAATTGCAGGTTCGCCAACGAGGAGTTTGAGCAGAGTGTGTTCGAGGGTCGGGTTCACGACGTGGTGACCCATGAGACGGTCCGGCGCATCGAGTCGATCGTAGAGTACACCAACATCACGGGCGCAGGTCTGCTGCACAAGGGGCGCAGTCCCGCCATCCTCGGCGTGTACAAGTGTCCGACCATCGAGAACGTCAACATCTCGCACTCGGCGTCCCATGGCATCTCGCTGATTTCCCCACAGGAGCACGTGCGGCTGCGGTACAACTGGTGGGTGTTGTGGTGCAGGGTTGATCGGTCAAGTTGAATGGGATAGAAAATACATATATTTGGCACTGAAGGACTTGGAAAGCTTCACTCCCCAGAAAGATAATAAATATTGAGTATTCCGGATAAAAGTCTTAAGTATCACAGTTGTCGAAATCTCAGTTAATTTGTAACTAGCTAGTTAGTTTTTCGAGAAACATTATGGAAATCACAGTAATGTCAGTCACATTTATCAAAGCTTATAGCATATTTCTTCCCAGCTATTCTGATCAACTCCTGCTAAGAGAATCTCAACATGGCCACCTTTCTTGGCTGTATGTACTTTTTTCAAACCTTATTTTTGTTTTAAAATTATCTATGGTATTAGTTATTGAAAGTGCCCATTTCAGAGAATACTGTATACTAGAGATCGCCTCGTGATCGAAATTCGATCAAAACTTTTGTTGATCTGGACCCAAGAAGATAAAAACATTTTATAACTCAAACATCTGTTCTTCCAAATTTTCTAGCAGTTGTTTTTACAACAGCTGTCTAATGATTCATTCAATTCTCCTTCCTCCATAAGATTAACATTGGAACTTTGAAAGCCTGTGGGGCGTAGCCCTATAATCCGAAGTGAATTAGAATGGGATTCTGCTCATCTACAGGACCTTTCTAACGGTATGCGCGGATTTCTCCTAAGATGCACAGGAGCTGAGAAAAAAAGGAGGAAACGAAACATGCTTGCGTATTAATATATAGATTACCAAGTTAGTGCTATACAAAGTTCAAGTTTTTTTGTTTTCTCAAAACCTATTTTGAAAATGAATCAATTTGTAGCACATTACAGCTTGATAAATATCACGTGCACTAGAGGTAACATTAGGGTTCTTGGGTCAAACCTACACTTCCACATTACCACTGAAGTGGTAAGTTGTATTTCTTTACTGAACAAACTGTGAAATTTACATTTTGCAAGTGATGTAGGAATCAGGCTATCTGAGCTCCAGTTATCCCAACCACCATATAACTAAGATAAATTTTAAAACTGTAAGTTAATTTTTTTATAAAGATTTGTAACATTTTCACAATCACAATCGGAAAGTTTAATACATTAAAGATGGCACTGAGAAATGTAGTGCCTATACAAACTTGTTGTTTCTTGGTTTAATATACGTCACACTTAATGGCTATTGGTCATCATTTTGGGTTTGCTTATTGCGTTTATTTTTCATCTTTTGTCAAATTTGAGCGTTTTATGTGAAATTTCAATATGTTTGATTGATTCTCATCTCTTTCCTTACCCTACGCTACCCCAGTTATCTGTTTTCCGAGGCAGTCACAGCCCAGTTTAGCTCAGACAATTCAACTTCTATTATTTTATAAGCAGCCATATCACAAAGATGCAACCATTACCTCTCCGCCCACAGGGTCCAACACACGCTGGGGGTTGGAGTGACCATCGCATCCCTGACGGGCGAGGGGCGGGAGAGCGGGGAGAGCTCGTTCACCCCCGCCCGCCACCTCTACCTCCCCTCCCACATCTTCGGACTGGTCGACGTGTGCGATCCCGCCAAGGAGATCATCGTGCAGGAGAGGGTCGTGCTGTACTACAAGTACGACAATCGGCCGGTCAGCTGCGTCAAGATATTCTACAGCGCCTACCGGGTCAAGCCCTTCGGCTTCAGGTGGGTTATCAGGCATGAGGAATTAAGTTAACTGACAGTTAGGACTAAATAGAAGAATAGAAAAGGTTGTGAGAGTGGATCTAATATAAAATAATTTAATTCAAAATTCAAACAAAAAGTAGTTCATTAAGAAGACTGATTTAACATAAAATATCGGATAATAAATTTTGAATTGTAATTTATCAGGGTGTCTACTGGTCACTGAAGTCACCAAAAGTCACCGAAAGTCAAGGATTTTAGTTAATGATCACGAAAGTCAACATAAAGTCGCTTATTTTTCCTTAAAATGCAAGAAAAGTCATGGATTTTTAGTATAAATTGAGTAGGGATGGACGAGATTGGATTTTCAGTTCGAGACGAGACGAGACGAGAATTTTGAATTCTCAAATAATTTCGAGACGAGATCGAGACGAGATTTTCCCTCTCATACATCACGAGAAATGTGCGTTCGGGATTTTAATCTGATTTTGTAACATGGTTAATCCTGATTAATGTGAAAGAACAAATATTTCTTTGTAAATTGCTGATTATGTTAATAAACTGAAGTTGAAAAAGTCACTTTCTTAACAAAAGGTCTAGGCCTATAAAGGAATGTACTTCAATAATAAGGTTGAGAAGATATAGGCTCACCATAAACCCTACCGACCTACGTTTAGTAAAACATAAAAAGAGAATCCTCTGTTACAGTTACTTACTTCACTTTTCACTATTAACCTACTTTAAAATGTTTCCAAATAAGAGCTATTCCTCACTTACAGATTTCTAGTAGGCATAGGCCTACTAACTTTGAATCACAAGCCTAGAGGCCGGGAGGCTAACAAGAAATAACTTTCAATTGGAGGATTTTAATTTTAAAACAATCTCTTCTTCTTTGTCTTTGTCCATAAGACAATCTTCAGCTCTCATTTTGTTTGCTATTTATTGTCATTTCTCCAAACTATTCAAGTCCAGTATACATAACTTTCACTGTTTCACTGCTTTCGAATTCATGTAATTGTAATTCCCTCAATTTGTCGTCTGCTAGTGGTAAGGTTGTTATTTTACTCAAAGGCAAGCTAGTGTAGCCATGAAGCCTGTATGGTTCTGGTAAGACCATTGATTTTCTATGTATTTAACACAACCTATTTATTGCTGTTCAACAATTATTGTTAATAGGCCTATTCAGTTTTTATTCAGTATCCAAACCTTGAAATAAAATCAACCATCAGCCGATTTTAAGCATTTATGGCTTAAAATAGCTGAACTCTGAAAGAGTGTGAAAGTAAATTAAATTCTGTATTACGTGGGATATTTGAGGTTAGCCATTATTCAATCTGATTGGCTATCTTGTCATTCATCTGATTGTCACTACTATTCTTACTGCCAATGTCAAAACAGCTCTTAAATTTGTCAAAAATTATTTGAATCAGTTTTAAATAATCATCTTGAAGCAATTAAATGTCAAATAATGATTGTTTATTGTTTATAAAGTTTTCCCAATGTTCTAAAGATTTATCAAACAAATGAAATATTTTATAAATCAGAAGCTATGTTGACTCCGCCCACTACTGTTGATTGTCACTTGTCAGTACCACTAACTCACTAACAGCATAGATTAAGCATACTCCTCAAGTAGATTGACCATCCTAATGGCCGCGGCGGTCACACTTTCCTTGTTCGCCGTGCCGAAGCGCGCTTTTAGTTCAGTGCGCCGGCGCTGGGAGCGCTGCAGAACGCCAAATTTAAAGCCCAACCAAATCGCCAAATTTAAAGCCCGCCAACTCAGTCAACCTTACTGGCGGACGGCGCGGGCGGACAGAGCCAGCCAGCCAACCTCCGCCGCGCCTCGCCGCGCACGGCCCGTGTTCGTGTGGTCATGCGACCCGTGTTCACTTTGCTTTCGACGTTTTAAATAGGCCAAATGCCTAATCACTGAAAATATGATCAATAGCTGCTCTGATGCGGTTCTGCAGTTCAACCATTGTTGTTGGAAGTTTACGGATATAAACAGTGTCTTTTACAAACATACATAAAAAGAAATCATGTGAGAGAGCTTTTAAATGGTATACTTCCTCAAAGATGGATCGGCCATATTAAGCATCTGTAAATGGCATGTAAAAAAAATTTATTAGGTATCCTTTAGTATAAAAATAAAGCTATGTCCATATGATTATTAGTTTTTAAATTTTAAACCTATAAAATCGGAAGATTCTTTTTGATACACCCTGTATTACCATAATCTATATTTAAAAAAAACCCTTGCAATGAATTATTTAACAACCTTTCAATCAGCTGACTGTCAATACAGGAGATATTTGGCTCATACAGTAGAAGAGCAAACACTCAAAAAGGATTTGGTTATGGCCTGTACCTAAAGGGTAAACGATGTATTATTCTTGTAATGGAAAGAAAAATAATAGGATTAGAGTTTTGTACCATTTAAAATACTCAATTTTATAGTTGATGGATTTAAAAATAAACCAATTTTGATTGTCAAATTAAAGGTACTTAATTATGTAAAGTAGCTGATTAATTGGAAGGAAATAGCAATAAAAAATACACTAGGGGGCTCATGCGCGAATTGCGTATTTCGTAACATTTATAATTTTTAGTTTGATATCTCACATTATAGTTCAAAACTATTGATTTATTTACTCCAAAAATACTTCAAAACTATTAATCTATACTAATTATCGCTCACTGGTCGAAATTCGACCAAAGATTAAATTGATCTTGAGCCAATTAGTTTTAAAATGTTTTATAACTGAGACATCTGGGGCCCAATTTTTGAATCGAGTGAGTAGTGAGTCACTAGTCACTCGCCAACTCACCTCCTGTCGGACTTTGCTATTTTTGAAACCGTTCAGGTGAGAAGTGAGTTGGGACACGGCTGGTGAGTTGACGGACGAGATTTGGTGGTGGAGAAAATTGGCAACATCGCAAAAGTTCGGGTTTTACAATGATTTTACAATGAACGGCACAAAATCGAGCCAAAAATTCGTCTGCATGACGGAGCGGTGGGTAAACATAACCTCAATAATAAAGAAACTATTGAACTGTCTTTATGTTAATTTCATTTTTACTTAATGTAATTGTACTTAATTGTGGTTTAGAACATAGCGGGAAGAAGTGTTATTATTTCTTTTTAATAATAAATGTAAATCGTGAATATTTCTAGCTTTGCAAAGTTCTTCACAAAGTACCGTGACTAGCATTATTTCTAAAACTGCTTAACTTATTTCAATATTGAAATAGAGATAATAGCCAAACTATTAGCCTCTTAAATATTTTAAAACTTCTTTTGAATGGTTGTTATTAAATGTCGAGTCCTAGGAAACACTCTGATTGTACTTTTAAAGATATTTTCACTACACTAAAATGCTTAGAGATAGGTTGTACCTATACCAACTTCAATGGACTTTACTTTATCAATTTGTAAACGTTTTATAAAGGCATGAATTAAAAAAAAATCTTTATGTTTAGACTACCTTTATTTAAGACCAATTTACTGAGTCTAGTTCTGTATCCAATGATAGATAATGATACTTAAATTCTGGGCTGCTACCCTAACTTATTTAGGCCTAAATTAGCCTCCTGTAGGCCCACTACTCTTACTCCTTATCAGCCTAGTAGACATCCTAAGTCTTTTTACTTCCCATATCAGTTCCCCTCTTCCCCCTTTGAAGCAATGTGGTGAATATTTCACTAGTTTAGGTCAACCTCCTATTTTAACTGAATAGAAACACAAACGAAGAACGACAGGAGACCACAGTCACATTGCATGTAGCTGAGTATAAAACTATGGATTATAGTCACAGAGGGTTTTTCCGAAGGGTTGATTGACTAGTGTAAGGCTGGCCGCACACCAAAACAGACGTGATACGACAAGACTTTGATAGCGAAGGCAATACCACATGAGTAAATTGCATACCCACACACACACACTCGAATTCTCTATTCTATTTTAAAACATTCTATTACCTTCACTCGCAAAGTCGTAAGAGGTTTTATCGCGTCTTGTCGTGTCGTGTCGGTTTTGATGTGCGGCCGGCCTAAGTGAAACTGGGCTGCAGTGGCTTACCACCCTGGATTTTGCTATGTAAAGAGAGATTAGAAACTGTATTTTAGAATTCATCTTTAAATACACTGTTGTGCTCTGCACAGCAGAATTTATTTTATTTTGTTTAATTTGATGGCTGACAAAGAAAGCCATCCAAGACATGTATTCTCTGAATGTTTTAACTGAAGGCTTTCTTGCCTTAATATCCAAGTCATCCAGTGAATGTTAACTTATTTTTATCCAGAATCCCCGCCTCTTCTGCTAGGTTAAAAAATTCTCTGAGAGATTGCCCTTACACCCTTAACAGGGATATCAGTTGATCATCCTAATAATATTATAAATGTGAATGTCCTGTTGTTTGTTGGACTTAACACGAAAACTCAAGAGATCATCATGACACTTTGTACACATATTCTTGGAGGTATAAGAAGTAACATAAGATACTCTTTATTTTTAAAGAATTATTTTTTACAAAAGAATAAAAAAAGTTTTGTTAAAAAAATTTATTGACTTTATCTTTTTTTATTGGTTGCTAAGAAACAAATTCAATAAAAATTCTTATATAACGTATTTCAACAACAAATTAAATATAGGGTGAGCGTGACGGCGAGTGAGCGTAGCGAATGAGCTTAACCTGACCACGAGTAACGCGAGCGAAGAGGCAGGAAAAAGCTAGTACACTTGTAAGCACAAGTCTGGAAACCTGAAGAAAGCGCTCCTAGGGTCCAGACTTCAAAACAGAAAAATATAATATGCGAGTATTGTAACACTTGAAGCCTGACAAACATAACACTGATAGTAACTATCCAGCCTGTACCCAGCAGAGAAAAAGTTCCTAAGAAAACACCGTACGACCTTTTTAAACCACAACACCAGAGACAACCCAACGCTGGATCTACCTCACATAGGCCACTGAACTAAACAGCCTACTTTTAGTAACTCAAAAACTTAGGTATTTCATTACACAGAACTTATTTTTGACAGCAAAATTCGTCTCCATAAAATAATAAAAAAACATATAATGTGTGAAACGATTTTGCTGTTAGGCTGTATCATACCTTATTGTACGGTATATCATACCTTAACAAGTCTAAGATTTTTATATATTAACTTACCTTTTAAAATACATGAATCACAACGAGTCATTGACACACCCGACAGCACATCTATCTCCCGGTCATTACTGTAAGCCCTACTATTTATTATCTCTCAGTTGAATTTAGTAAACATTAACTCTGTAACTTACCTTAAACCATTCCTAAGTCAAACTATGTGTAATTTGAAGGAAAATTATTATCCTGTGCTGTGAATTTAGAGTTAATGAGAGTCGACTGGGTGTACTGTCTCACAAAAACTGTTTCTCAAGCTAGCTGAGAAAAGAAAAACCAATCCCATATTTATCTTTAGGTATCAACAGCCATTGCCTTCATTTGCAACATTAATAATCAGTCTTGACAAAAAATGTTTAGAGAAATGGTTACAAAATTATATGCCCCAATTTCTATAGTTGAACAGTCTTGTCAACTAGCACTGCAACCCTTCCTACATCTTTCTGGTCTGCTCCCTTCTGTCACCCACAATAGAACGCTACTAAATCCCAAATTCCCCTTACCTTAGTAGACACCAGTGAGGTTGTAAGGTTGCCACACACCCTGACCAATGTGGTCACAGATTTCACTCTAAATCTCTGAGTCCACTTAATGGCTATATTTAAATAAATATTCCCTTTTATATATTATTTATAGTCTGTTTATTTCTGTATAGCTAGCATTTCTCTCGTCACTGGAGAAGAGACCCTGATCCAAAACAAAGAATACTCCACCGACAAACGACATCTAGTCTATCCATCGGACGAAACAACGCTTGTGGTCGACATCACCCTCACCGTTTTGGAAAAAATTATCAAAACAAAAATCCATGTACCTGACATAACAAAGGCAGTACTGAACAAGGCAAAACAAATAATTTTCAAAAACCACCCACATTGGATGAGAGGGGGGACTGACTGCTACCTCCACAGACAATTTTTGCTGAAGAAAATAGTCCTATGCAAAATCAAAAGGACCCTTCAGTTTATGTCTAAGGAGTTGCGACAACCTGGTGGAAAGTATGGAGGCCACTGGGAAAAAATGATGAAGCTAAAAAAACAAATAGTTTTAAAATTGACTTGTAAAAAGATGCAGTTGTTTTATATTCTAAATTTGATTTTGAAATTTTACCAAATCAATCAATTTAATTCATTCAAATCTCAATATTTTTTCTCTCCATGGCTTAAAAAGTCGTATTTATCAATGTAAACTCTAATGCTTTTTGGGTCCCATGTTTATTTTTTATTGCAGTCCTGATGGCACTTAATTTCTTATAAAAAATAAATTGATTCCTAATATTGTTTATAAATATCTTTTTTGCTTTTTAAGGAAAATTTAGTAATAAAAATTGATTCTATTAGCACATTTCATTATGTTCATTTCCCATTCAAACATTTTTTAAACTCGATCGAAAGAGTGTAATTTATTTTTTAATTCTTCAATGTCTATTTCCTTTCTGCAGCACTTAAAAATATTACTATACTTTACAGATTTATTTAGCGGAGTTTTTTTAGCCGGTAAAAGTCCGGCACTACTAAAAAAAAACGGTTTTTGAGTGTCCATGAGGATTTCCTCTCCGCCCGACAAAATCAAAAGGAGAAAAAAATATAAATAACTAACGATCATGTTAAGAGGAAATATTGTTCTTTTAATAATTTTACACTATGTCATACGCATACAGCAGCAAGAGAATAACTTATAATGCATTTAATTTTAATGGACGAAAACCATTATTCAGGATATTCTGTTATCCGATCATCGGCGAACGTCGCGCATCTGCGAGTGCGAGTCGAAGTCGAGCCAAGCTCTCGGGCCACGGCGCGGCTAAAATATCCAATCTCATTCTCTCTCTCTCGGGCGCAAACAACTGTCTCACTCGCACACTCGAGCTTCCTCGTGTCACTACCGAGGCGCGCCACCGCCCGACCGCTCAAGGTCCGAGTAGACCGCGAGGAGCGCTAGCGTCGGCCCGCCACGGCCCGTCCCATAATTCACCACAGAATGGGCAATCTACTTGAGGAGTATGCTTAATCTATGCTAACAGTCCGTGCAGATGCAGCCGTAGAGCCGTCTCCAGTCCAGTTCAAATCTTGGAAGTCCAACCGTAGTTTAACCGTTTATGATGGCAATTTAAGTTTGAAGTTGTGAGGAGGATAGGAAAATAAAACACTTCACATTGCTTCAAAATAATTTATTTTGCAGTATTAAATTCGCCGTTGCCGTTTTTATTGTTATTCACAAATTATTTCTCGTCTCGAAAAATCTCGATCAAAATAAAATCTCGTCTCGGTTAACGAGATTAAAAATTTCTCGAAAATTTCTCGTAATTTCGAGACCCGTCCATCCCTAAAATTGAGAAAATAATGCGATTGTGAGCAAAATTATTGCAACTTTAACAATTTTCCCCCAAAATTTTCTATTTTAGAGACCGAAAAGTCACTGAATTAAAACAGTTTTCACCCACAAAATTGACAAAAAAGTCACTGATTTTTGTATCTCTTTGGCAGTAGACAACCTGTTTATGACAAAATGGGCTCTATTCTTTACCAGTGCTTGTTTTTCCACATTCTCTGTATTTACTCCATGTAGAGTTTTCATTGAGTGTAAATTCGGACCTTTCCTTTCATTATCAAAAAGGCAATTTATGAAGAAAGGCTGATTCATAAATTACTATAAAAGAGAAAATTAATTATACATCTTGTGATTAAAAACCTGTAGGATATTCTTGCAGGATTTTTTGAAGGTAAATTAGGAGTCAATATTTAACACGTTCGCTACCACAATGTTAAAAAAAAATCGTAACCACAGCCCGCCGCCGCAATTTTGCGGCGGGCGAGTTCTACTGAGAGCCCACCGCCGCATATCTGCGGCGGCTGGGCTCATTAAAATAGACTGCCGCCGCATATCTGCGGCGATGGTTCCATGATACTAAATACGAAATTTCTTCAGTGTGGTCTATTTTAATGGTCAAACAGTTTAGGCGCGGTCTACGGGATAGTCCGCCGCATATGTGCGGCGCTTGGTCTGTGGCTAAAACGATCACTGACGTCACTAAAATGTTTTACGTACATTTTTATTTAATGTATTTTTGAAAGTAACTTTTTTTAACGTATTTGATATATCTTTACACAAATATTCATCAAATCTCTCATATGACACATTGAAAAAATTTTATTGTGTAAGAAAAATGTATAAACATTTGCATTTTGTAAACTTGTAAAACATCATAATTATACTCCGTAAATGAATAGTAAACAACTCTTTTTGTAAACCAAATACTTCAATACAATGTTTTTATGTATAAGCCTTATTTTATTTTTCGCTTTTCAAAGGTTATGACTAAAAATAAGGTTATATTAGTGCCGACGCTAACATGCGTCACTTAGTCTCTGACCATGCGCCGCAAATGTGCGGCGCTCAAAAAATTACCAAAAATGAAAAGAAAATTGTATATATTTTTTTATTTAATGAAATTAAGTTATTTTGAAGTGTGAAAACTAATTTTGGACAGTTTCTATTCGTGGTCTGTGGCATAAGTCACAACCACTAGGGCCGGTCTACAGGGAAGTCCATGATTATTTTCGTGGGCTGTGGGATTGGCCGGACCGCCGCATATATGCGGCGGCTGGTAGCGAACGTGTTAAGCAGTTTTGCTTAAGTAGATGTAGCTATAACTGGAATTATTTGGTGAACAAGCTATACAGAGCCTCCTCTTTTTAAACATCTCAGAAAACCAATTTGAACATTAATTTAATTTTTACATGTTTATATTTGATATTTTACATGACATATTTATTTTTAATTAAAATTTCTTAAGAAAATGTCAACGAACTTCCATAACCTATTGGTATATTATTTTTTAGGCTTCTACAGCTGAACATGCTCAACTCAACTGACAGCATTTCCATCTACGACGGTGATATATACAACCGGAACAATCTGAAGCTGGTGGCCGAGATCACGTCCGACTCGCTGCTGGAGAAGCGTTTCCTCACCACGCGCGCCCCGAGTCTGAGTGTCCGCGTGGTCGCCAGTGGGGCGTCAGAAACTTACGGCTTCATGGCGGAAATCGTCACCACTCCCATCTCTGCAATTGGCTTCAGTGAGTATTTTGTTTTAGTGTAAAAGAAAATGGCTTTTTGCACTCCACCTGACGTATATTGAATGTTGCCGTTTTCCCCAAAAAATGATGAAATGTGATAGTTTTGATGTTAGTGCCGATCAATAAGTTGGATTATTAGTTAAATGGATACGTAGATGCGTTTAATGTTGATATATGTTGGGCAAATGTCAATAAATAAATTTTAATACACAAAAAATATATTTTTACATCATTTTAAAGTAAAAATGTTTAAAGTTTTGTTCTTGCAGGTTTCTAAAATGTTCAACACACACACCCACACACATCTGTAGTCTATGTAGACGGGGCTAAGCAAGGCAGAGGATGAAAACATCTGAATATGTTTTAGATAAAAGTTTTTTGATTGTGTTTTTCAAAGCATATTAACTTTGGTCCTCTCATCCACCATGTGCTAAATTTTTTTCCCAGACTGGGACATGGTGCACAACCTAACCTAATGTAACATAATCTATCCTTATATAACGTAGTCTAACCTAACGTCAACTAACACAATTAAATGTAACAAACGTAACTTTGTGTACTGTAAACTACCGTAACCTAACCTTGCCGTTTCTCATCCCCAGACCGAGACGTGGAGCACAACATCTCGTACTCGGCGCTGGCCCACAACTGGGCCGGCGCGGTGCACTACGTGAGCGCCGGCGAGGTGAACCCCCGCGTCACCATGGAGTGGAACCAGATAACGGGCAACTGCGCCAAGCTCTACGGCAACTTCACGACTTGCCTCGGTGCCGTCACCATGGACCTGCAGAACACCCAGTACCTGCACTTCCGGGTAGGCTTATGACCATTACGGCTCTTTTCAGTTGGTCATTTCTGATGTGATAAGATAGCTAACATTTTGTCTCTTCTTCAGAATTTTTTAACACATTCACTGCAGAAAAAGCTTTTGAAGAAAAGCAAACAAAGAAAAAAATACTTGAGAGTTAAAGAATATTTTAGATAACCTCCTCTCTATAATGTAAGGTTACTGCTCCTGTGCACTGAAGAAAACCATAATCTATCGGTGATTGTGGTCATGGAAGCGAGCACCGGAGGCTAGTAAGCGTGTGTATAATTGTAGACATTAGTAGCAAAATGTTACAAAATTTGTTTTTCTTCTCAATAAAACTTCACAGGACTGCTGTGATAATGGTATTAATTACAGAATAACTTTTTGTAATGGACAATACCAAACAACTGGTTTCTATGACAGGATAAGATAACTAAATAATGTAAAATTATTTAATATCTTGAATAAACTAAACACATTAAAATAAATTAATGATTCTGACACAAATGAATCAGCTAGTGTATGTCAGCAACATCGCTACACGCTACACCTGGACTAATCCATCGCACTTCCCTTTCAGTCATTTTCATCTTAAAATGCATTCACATTATTGTACAAGACTTAAATAAATTGAAAAATTGAAAAAAATATACTGTACCACAGAGTCTGCCATTCTCTGGAATAATGTATGTATCAAATGTAAGAATAATTTGAAATTGAAGACATTTGCAGGACCTGACAAAAGTTGTTTGTTCTGAGCGTGGCGATCCCCTTTGCTGATCATGCAGTGCTGATCACAACTAACTCAACAAGCTGTGAAAGGGGACAATCTTTTGTGTATTTCTAGTCAAGACTGAACATTGGTTATTTTCTCAAGTTGATACACAGTTTTAATTCTTTTATTGCTTCTAAGTACAACTTTCTAAGGTCGTGAACAACCATTCAATATTTCCCTCTAAAGACACTGTTTACATGAATCATGTATGCTGCAGAACAACCTTATGCGGGGAAACCAAGGTGGTCTGTGGATCCGCGCGGACTCACGGGGCTCGGCCACCTCGCTCAAGGGCTGGATCCACAACAACTTGTTCACAGAGAACGACAACAACCCAGCGTTGAGTGTGGAGGGGCGGCAGAGCAGTCCGTACCAGGAGGTGACGATATACCGCAACTACTGGGCCCGCAACCGCGGCTACATCCACAACGTCATCACGCTTGATCAGGTATGTAAAGTCTGTGGGGTCGTTGAGTGTGGAGGGGCGGCAGAGCAGTCCGTACCAGGAGGTGACGATATACCGCAACTACTGGGCCCGCAACCGCGGCTACATCCACAACGTCATCAAGCTTGATCAGGTATGTGAAGTCTGTGGGGTCGTTGAGTGTGGAGGAGCGGCAGAGCAGTCCGTACCAGGAGGTGACAATATACCGCAACTGCTGGGCCCGCAACCGCGGCTACATCCACAACGTCATCTCACTGGACCAGGTATGTAAAGTCTGTGGAGTCTCTTACCTAATGAACTCAAACTCTACACAATGTATAGCACGACGTCCCATGACTTGCTTAAGAGTCATCTTCACCCCTGGGCCAGTATCCCATTGTTGCGCAATCGCCAATGTTAATCATACAGCTTTTATGCTAAAACATGGTTTTGTATTCCCCTGTTTCGGACGCCGTTTTTCAACCGATTTTCTTGAAAGTTGGTAAGTGTTTAGTTAAATACCTACATTAGGTTACTCATACCGCAAAATTTTGAAAATTTTACTAAATTTTGAAATATTAACTAAGGAAAATTGAGTTATTTTGCAACGTCACAGAGAGTAATATTTGTTAAATTTTCAAAATTCTGAGGTATGAGAAACCTAGTATAACTATTCAACTAAACACTTACCAAATTTCAAGAAAGTCGGTTGAAAAACGGCGTCCGAAACAGGGGAATACAAGACCACGTTTTAGCATAAAAGCCGTATGATTAACATTGCCGACTGCGCAACAATGGGCTACTGGCCCAGGGGTGAAGATGGCTCTTAAGGGGTCCACACAATATTGAACATATCCGTCGAGCATGTCGGGTCCAACGGCTCACCCAACAGCTCGGCGAACTTGTCAGGTTGGATGCTCGGCCGGGTGCCCGTCACGTTGTGTGTCGAGACCGGCAAGCAGCTCATCTGACTAGACCACCGTTTCCATTTAAATAGTGTTAAAAAGATATTGATCGGCAAATTTTGAGGAAAATTTCTTTGTTGAATCGCTAATATTACAAATGACATGCTTGATCGCAAAGCACCCAATTTGTCAAATGTGACGTCCGGCGAGTATGTTAGATAGTGTGTGGACCCCATACTAATCTTAGCGCCAAGCAATCACTAATCGATCGGTTGATGTATGATGGAATGTTCAGGTCATTCATTAGCAGGGGTGGACAAAATGTATTAACTCCTAAAATTTGGCTTAATTCCCCCCATGAAAATAGTTGTTCAAATTTGATAAAAAAAAATATCAGAACTTGATCAAATTTGATCAAATTGGTATGGATTATGGGACATTCCAGGATCAAATCTGATCAAATCTGATCAGGGGTTTGATCAACTTTGAACAAGTCTGATCAGAATTGATCAAACTTGAACAAATTTGATCAGGTTCAGTTTTGATCAAATTTACTCAGTTTTGGTCAGATTTGATCAGTAATAGTCAGGTTTGTTCAGTCATGATTAATTATATTCAGATATGATTAGTTTGTGCAGAAATTATCACTTTTATTCATTTTACATCAGATTTTTTAAATATAATAAGAAATGGTTAGATTTAATCAGGTATAAAACTCCAGATATTTATATTAATTATATTAAATAAAAGGGTTAGTAGTATAAAAAATACTATTTGATGTATAGTCCTATATAAAAATAAATAATACAGGTACTGTAAGTACAAAGTTTTGCCTTATAGGCTACTGCTTCAATGTCTTTTACAAGCTTATATAACTTTTATAATTTATATATACATATATAATACACATTATACATGGTAGTATATTGACTGGAGTCTTTGTGCTTTCAGCACAAAATTTTTAATTAGTAGGTCTACAAAGATACAGGTTGCAATATGTTTGTTCTATAACTAATTCAGTTAATATTTTTGCAGCTCTTGCCAGCAACAAAGCCAGTCCTGTAAGGATGTCAGTATAACACAGAATAACAACACACAAATAACACAAAACAACAGAATGACACAGAATAACAGAATGACGAATGCTATACGTGACATCTCTATTTGTTTTGCGGTTGACAAGGAGGAGAAACTTGTCAAAACATATAATAGCAGATATAAACATATGTGTCAAATAGCACACTGAGTCGTTAGTTATAACTGAATTCAGTTGAAAATATTTCCATCACATATGTCGTTCATTTGAGCTGAAAACCAAAACATAATTTTTTAATTAACAAACCAAACATCTCGAGTAGAGACCAGGTGTTAGTCACACACACTCACTCTTGCGCTCTTGGGCACCATCCCGTCGCGGTGTCGGCCGGTGGGCAATTGAGCCGGCGTCGTGACAGCGGCCCAGCGCTGCCTTCTCCAACCACCCCACCCCCCCCCCCCCCCCGCCGCCGAAGAAGGCGCCTTCATTGATTCGACGCCCTCCCACGTACACGCGGTCACTCCGCGCCATACACAACATAGTGAAGCACAAAGATATACTATGTTAACTTATGTTAAATTAACACAAGGATTACGGTATATTAGAATAGAACATAGTTAATTCTTTATTAAAAATAATTAAGCGATTTTCAATCATATAATGCTTAAGTCTGAAAAGTGTTGACTTTTTTCCCATCTTTTTACATTATTTTTAACATGAGTAAATTAATGATAATTGATCTGTGCAGTATTTATTGAAGTAACTTATTTATTTTATTTACACACTGATTTTTCTTTATATATTCAAAGAAAATTGGCTATATATTTATTTAAATAATAAATTTCTGTCCAAATAAATTATTTTCTTCTAGTTATGCAAAAAATGTAATTTACAAATACTCAACCAATTATAATCTTTATTAAATATATATAAAAATTCCACGTTGTTTCGTGTAGGCTAAAAAAATATAAAGTTTTAAGTTAACTATGCTTCAACACACTTGATAAACCCTGATCCAAGATATTTGATCAAATCTGACTTCATCTAATCAGGCCTGATCAATTTTGGTCAGGCCTGAACATATTTGATCAAGACTGATCAAGGCATTTGATCAACTTTATTCAGGCCTGATTATATCTGATCAGGCCTGATGATATTTGATCAGGCCTGATCATTTCTGATCAGGTTCAAGTCCACCTGATCAGACCTGATTAACTTCTTTGATCAAAGTTGATCAGTTTTGTTCAAACTTGATCAAATCTGTTCAAGTCTGATTATCTTTGATCAAATCTGTTCAAATCGTTTTCATGGGGGTCTACTGTTACGGATCAAAGATTTCCTGTAAAGTTACGCAACGTTTATGACTTTGCCTTAAAACTCAACAGCTTACAATGGAGCAGTGAAATGTTGAAAGATTTTTTATATTTTAGTTTATTAAAACCCAAGTAGGCCTATCAAATCAAATCAAAACTACTTTCAGTAACTGTATAAAAGTATATATTTACAACTATTTTAAATATTAATACATTTAACTCTTAATGATAGTTAAAATGCCACTGACGTTAGTAAAAAAAATTGAAATTTTTTTTATAATTTCTCCAAAATTTCTCGCCACTGACGTTAGTAAAAAAAATTGAAATTTTTTTTATAATTTCTCCAGACACCTAGAAATTTCCCCCGATCATAGATCGCCGGATCGGACATATTCTGCACCCCTGGTAATTAGATGTAACCTCCCTTTCTATTGCCCCGTTGATTGAAGATATGTCATTTTTCGATCAGAGTTTCTGGCCATTGGAGGTTAAATCGCTAACGACTGCTTCTTCACAGTCTGATCTTCCTTGCAAGCCTATATTATGTATTTTTTTTTAACAGGTTGGCGGAAATCGTTTTGCCTTACTTTGCCCCACCCACATAGACTATTGATTTGTGCGTGGATTGTTTTAGACAAAGTAAGGGGGTGAGCCACCACATTACAAGGTGAAAGGTACTGATAAAAGTTCACTGGCAGAACGCGGATTGGAGCCCACAACATCGCCGCCATAGTCCCGAAGTCCGGCGCAAACCACTACGACACCGACTCACCCAATACGATCGTGTAAATGGAGGAAATAATATTGGCCCCGGAAAACTCATTGCTAAACTCAAAAGTGTTTAAATACTCATTGTGTCAAGTTTGTAAGGTTTTCCTGTATTGACAGATGTGGTTGTTGTTTGATATACCATGATTTCGGATTGAGAGTGCAATATCAACTGTACTAACACTAGCTTTGAGTTCAAAGTTTCAATCATTCAATTATTAGTGGTGTCCATTTAAATTACTTGTTTGATATATTTTTAATTTAAAAATATATTTATGTTTTTATTAGGGATGGGTCGATTCCAAACGTCGATTCTCGATTCCGCCGATTCTCACGGTCAGAATCGGAATCAAGAATCGACCACCTAAAGTCGATTCCGATTCCGACGATTGTAGCTACAGCCGCGATCGCGTCGAATCGGCCACGCGCCGCGGCCGCGCCGATCGCGATCGCTAGCGATCTCCGTAGGCCTACAAAAACTCCTGTATCTCCTGAACTAATTGTCGTAGAAAAACAAATGATGGCTTATTTTTTCGTCTAATGTTCACAAATTTATTGAAAAACCAATCAATGTTGTACGACTATAAAAATATGTTATAATGTGTTACAATAAAGAAACTTTAAAAAACAACATGCTTTATTACATTATTGACATATACTAATTATTTTACTGCTCATTAGGCTGCTATTATTTTACTCTATTTGTTTTCATTAAATTATACACATTTATTTTGTATAAGATAGGCATGTCAGTATTATAAAAACTTGCCAAGAAAATTGAAACTAAAACAATAATATCAAAACAAAATGTAATTATCTTACTCAAAATTCCTGTCCCTACAAAAAAACTAAGAATACTGTAACATTGATTATTCAACACTAAACTCTCTTATTCAACACTAGGTATGCAATAGTACAATATTTTTTCTAAAAAATCTAATAATTTTGTCTGTTTATTTCAATATTAAAATTAAATGGAGGTAACTTACTCATTGTTCTGTAATCTAATTGCAAGTTTATATTTTTAAGTTTTTATGCCATGTAGGCATATTAAAGTTTTTAAATATTATTTTCAACTATGTCAGGTTGTGGCAAACTGTGTGTATGACAGTTTTGTATGTGTATTTTTTTATTTCACGGTGCTGAGGATGTATTTCTTGTTTTTGTAAATAAATATAATTTGTTTAAACTTTACAATTCATTATGTAAAATTACTTTTTTTAACCTGTTTACTGTTAGGAATCTATGGAATCGGAATCGAGAATCGGGAATCGATTGGGCAAGAATCGGGATCGGAATCGGAATCGATAAAAAGTGGAATCGACCCATCCCTAGTTTTTATCTAGCATGGAAGTGTAATCAAAAGACAGTATTTAAAATTTATGCTCAAAAGAATTTTTTGAATCATTGTGAGATGGAAACTCCAGAATCAAGATTTCTAAATTTTGTAAGCTTTCCAGATTATGCTTCATTAAAATTACTTATTTATAATAAAACAAGTTGACATATATTCAGGAAGATGAATAAAAAATAAAATCTGGACCAAGTTGCCATATATGTTAATGCCCTATTAATTAATGATCATATCTTAGAACAGGTATTGAGACTGGGATTGTACCATTTCCTTTCAGAATATAATAAAGTCAAAGAGGACATAAAAACTCACAAATAAAAGAGTTGAGTTCATATTTGGGTGGGGGTGTGCCATAAAAGATGTTTTCAAATCATGATAACAACCACACTTTGTCGTCGTGCATATTTGCTGGGAACTAGGAACACAAGCTGCAGTTAGATTTTCAAGTTGTGTCTTGTATCTGTAAGATTTCGTCTATAAAGAGATAATTTGTTTCCAGGTTGTGTCCAACTTTACCTACAACTACCTCCACAACAATCTCGGAAGTCATGTGCTGGAAGTATCGGGATTTGAGAGAGTTCGTCTCCCGTTTTATCAGACAACTTCACACAATGGGTTTTATTGGTAAGTTCACAGTTACAGTTAATTTATAATCTTCTTTTGTTTTCAGTTCAAAATAAAACCTTTAATTCATGTCTATTTTATATATGTAGACACCCTTGAAGACAAAACTTGTAAAATGTCTTCTGTCATCAATATTGAGAACTGGGACTAAGCACTGACGGCATTTACAAATAATGAATAAGGAAGGAAAAAGTTATATCTATTTACAAAAACAATAGAACCTTTGACTATTTCTCTAGAATTTCTTTTTACAGAATCATTGGATCAGTTGTCTAATTCTGCAGTTAGTTGTAGAAATTCACATTGGGACATGTTTATCAGAATCAAACAATTGAAATAGTTTGTTCTCTAAAGTGCAGTTAAAGTTTAGTAACCCTCTTGAAGTCAACTAATTCTTTTAAATTGGTCATAAAACGGTGCAATTTTTATCATGACACCCTATTTGCTTTATTCTGACTCACCTAAAACTATGCTTCCCTAATACTTTAATTTACAGAGTAATTTATGAGTATTATTTATGTCCAGGAACTACGCGATAGCCCCGGACTCCAAGGGCACGGTGATCGCTGGCACAGCTGGTCAACAATACGTCGACAACATATTCTTCAACCCGGACAACGACTACGAGATTGTCACTGTCAACCGGTCACGGTGAGTTGAAATTGATAACAATTGACTATCAATATAAAAAAAGTGGATTGGTGAAAGATTTCAACATTACACTCCAGTAACAGCTAGTTTGAATAATAAAAAAAATTTAGATTATTAGTTTGGAATATCAACTTCAGTACAAATGAGTAAATTTTAACTTCAATTTAAGTTTGCAGTCAAAGTTCTGACTGTTGAGTTTCCGCTGTTCTAATGTTGAGAAGTAATTAACCACATGAATGTAGTGGTAGAGTATGTGTTTGGATTTTATTTACTTACAGTTAATAATGGGCATAATAGAAAAATGACTGTATAGTTTTGTTTTCTAAGAATAATATTTTCCGAAGCTATATTTTGATTAATATTCTCTCATAATATTTATGACCATTCTTTGCATTAATCATGGACTGACATTTGTTTTGTTGCCTTTGCAGGGCAGGCATCAGGAGGTAAGCGAGATAAATGTTTTGAATGTCTCGCTTTCTATTGTCATTGTCTGAACGCTTTAAATGTTCTGTTTATTTTTCCACTATTTGCTTTTGTTCGTTCACTATATTCACAACTACCCATTTAGTTTAATTCAAAAAGGTTTTATTCATTATATTTTTCACTTATCATGTCGAGTTTTGTTCTTTTGTAAGTAAATAAATAAAATAGAATTCTGCAGGGGTGCCCACAGGGAGGGGTTACGACGCAGACTGCGTCATTGAAATTTTTGGGGGGGGGGGGGGTCGAAAAAGTGATATTTTGTCCGAGATGGGGGGCGATTTTTTAAAGTATACTATTATAACGAGTATTAAAACTAAAGTTGTTTAAATACACAAATAATTTATGACCGTCAGAAACTGTATAGAATAGGATCTACCATCAATTTTCCCAAACTGTTGGTCAACGAACACAGTGACTATCTGTATTCATTTCTCTAAGGTTGGCGAAATCTAGAAAATCTGGTTGCTATGGAAACGGGCGAGCTGCAAATGACGCGCGCTGTGTCGTTCGCGGAAGCGGCGGAAGTAAGTCGTGTCAAAGTGTTGTCTCACTTGCCCATATCTGTTTTTATTTTATGAAACAACACAAAAAATAGACACATTAAGCTGTTTGTAATTTTGTCCGGAAAGTGACGTTTTTCATAGCCTTGAACAGTGAAATTTCACAATACAGAAATCTAACTGATGTACGCGTACGATAACCTCAAAACGTTTACTTTGTAAGTTAGGCCTATTCAAGGTTTCTGGGTTGTTGTTCAAGGACCAGATTCAAACCCATTCAATTATTGAATATTGTTCTAAAAGCTGACAATGTATTAAATAAGATCGTATTAAAAACATCCTCAAAAAGAAAATTATAAAGATGCATGTGTCCCTGATGATTGATGGAACACACCAATACAAACGGAACAATCAAATACCAAGTTTAGTCAAGACGCCGCCGTGCCTTCCTATTCACGTTATCTAAGACAAACGGTGACCCCCGCACATTTCACTTTTAAAACACAAGAACACCTGTATTAGGCTAAACCAGTAAAAAGGTAGGTTAATCTGTACAATGTTAATAATTACCAGTTTTAGGCCTAATCTTAATCTTCCTTAATAATTGAATTGGCCCGATATTTTAAAAAGATATAGGATGTAGGCTAACCCTGAGGATAGTCGTGTAGGCCTATTTAAAGGAAATGATGCAAAAATATACTCATCATGCTCCTTATTAATTAATTGATACATAAATCACGAAAATTGGTTTAGTAGTTACTAAGAAATAGCGTTTCAATTGTATAACTTATTAAGATATAGGCCTATAAAGTTTTAAAATTTATGCTAAGGGCCGTTTCACACCGGCTACCGCTACCGCCTCGGTCGCGGACGTTTCCGTGAGCCATTTCACACCAAAACTACCGCGTCTGCGCGGGAGGCAGGAGCGGGCGGGAGTTTCATCGACTACAGGTTTGCAGACGACCCTGGTTTGACGTTCTGCGCATGCGCGAGCCAAAACTACCGTACCGGTAGCGGTAGAAAATCGATCGAGGAGCGGTAGTGGCGATACTACCGCGGGCGTGCGGTAGTCCGGTATGAACTGTCCCATATGATAACACGGTGAGCGATCTTTCCAAAGTTCGCCCAGCGGTAGCGGTAGCCGGTAGCGGTAGGCGGTGTGAAATGGCCTTAAGGCTATCCTAACCACTTTCGCAGTTTTGTATTTATTATTTTTTACAGATTGCTCAACTAATAACATTAAATAGCCATAAATAAGCCTATTAATAATATTATTTTTGCCTACATTTGAATAAATTTCTTGATAAATGAATTACAGAAAGTTACACAAGAACATGTATTTAGAACAGGATATTTTTCCGGGGGGGGGGGGGGGGGGGGTTACAAATTTTATAGCCGTGGGGGGGGGTCCTGGTCCGGTTGGGGGGGGGGGGGGTGAGTCTTGGTCCCAAGGGGGGGTGGGCACCTCTGGAATTCTGTGTGTGATTATAAAGTTATTAACTGACTGTTTTTACAGCAGTAAAGCCTCACTTTATCCAATACATTTGTACAGCTGGTTTACTTTACCTCACACATTGCTTTGCCTTGTTGGGCAACAATACCTAACTCTGACACCTGGTTATTAATAAGTGACATACACTAAAACCCCGCTAATTTAAACAAATTCGAATCAAGCCTGGTTCGGATTATTGAATGTTCAGGTTATCTTACCAAATTTTTCTTTAGGGAAAAAAGTTACAAAAAAATTAGTTAAGATGATATTTCTAGAGAAAAATGGAATAAAAAATACAAAAATATCCCTCCACTTTATTTAAACATACCATTCAAATAATAAACCAAAGAAAACATTACAAAAATAACTTTGCCTTTAGAGTAACTTTTGAATACCATCTTTTCTTTAATAAAATATCACACAACTTTGGATGAAGTTTTATTTGTTTTTAAAAATGTAATAAAAAAAATTGGAATTTTTTTAACATCATTTATTTGGATTCTAGAGGTTACATAGTATCTGGCCTTATCATGGACTTAAAAGATAATTATTTCCGTTAAGTGCTTCAGTTTATCCGTAAAATGAAATTGGTGTGATTCAATTACCGAGGTTTGTGTGTATGTATGAATAAATATCAAGCCAATGCAGAAGCACTACCTGCAGAATATTATTTGCATAACTAATCAATACTAGGTAGTTACTAATTTAGAAGGAAATAGAATTCTTAACTATAATTGAAGTCACCAAATAATTAACTATCACAATTATTTATTGTACATTTATGTAAGCATAATAAACACCAGGGTAATAAAAACTAGCACTGCTTTCTATTTATGAGTTAACTACTATAGTACTATCATAATAAACATTACTAATAAATAGTACTATCATACATGGGGAGATAGGACTTTTTAAATTTGGTTAAAATTAATTTAGCATTGAACATTGAACTTCCTCTCTATCTATGTCTATTTTTGTATGTAATTTTTTGTATGGTCTATGAGTTTTCCTGTTAATTGGGTTTCAATAATTAATTTTCTCTTAGTGTAAAAACTACTTTCTCCTGATCACTAACTAACCTCTGTTAATAGTTTCATTCTCATCCTATAGCTGGAAAGCCGCTAATGTGAAAAATGGATTTGTAACTATTTTTTATTCTTTTTTGTACATTTTTAAAACATAAAATTTCTATAATTTCTGTGGGGTGATTCACATGCCCATCTCCTTAATACTTCATTTTCAGTCTCACAGACCCCTAGCAAAATTTCTTAACACGTTCACGGCGGCGAGGTTTTTGCTCGAACCTCGTCACCATCCTAGAAGTAATAATTTCGTCACCCCGCCGTAACAGCAGCACTGCCCATTGAAAACCCATGTGGTCCCGAAATACATTATACTATTGAGCAGTGCTGTGAAAAGTATGAGATTTCTAGCTCAGATCCTGGCTTAAAAATAAATCACATTGTAAAGCAGTGCAGCTTGGGAGCGATCACACCCATCAGGATGGCATTAGGGTTCCGCGTGGGAGCGATCGCTCCCATGCCGCCGCGAACGTGTTAATAACGTTTGTCAAAACAATCAACAAACCACAGAAAAGGATAGGAATCATGTTCAGTAATTGTTAATTCCATGTAGTCTTGAGGATCAGAATCCTCCCAATTTGCACGTAATAAAATAATTTTAGCATAAATGTGTTCAGATTACGCTGATTTGAAGGTTAACGGTGTTTGAAATAAAGGTACTGTACTGTTATCATTGGTATTCATACTCTTAGGTTCCCTAAAAAAGTAAAGGTAAAAAGAATTTATTGTAGTCGGTGAGGCAGAAGCGTTTGGGTAGTGAAAGTGCCAGTAACAGTGTATTAATATGCAGTGGGTCGTCGAGACTTGCGGTTTCAGTTTAGAGAAAAATATTTGTAAAAATTGTGTCAATGAGTAGGCTGATAAATTTATTTTTTTCTAGAACTAAGCTAATTGTTTTAAAGACAGACGTAGAATAGTATTGTACACAACCCACAATATATTAAAATAATGGCTCTAATGTACAAAATATATCACAGACCAGGCTCTTGTCTGGTGTTAGTACAAATTGAGTTTTGGTAAAAGTTTTCCAGTTTTTGATTGAAAAACTGTATATCTTTGTCAAATTCATATTTCTAAAGATACTTGCTAGTTTTTGCAAATTTCTTGACACTTTTTAAATTGTAATTTACAAAATATAACGAATTAATAAAATAAAATGACCAAAATCTTTTAACTTCTTAACAAATATTGGTTTGCTTTTTAATTTAAGTAAACTGTGGCAATGAAATGATATAAGCAATTACATAGTGTTTGAACAGGGTTAAAATGAAAGTCCTTAAAAAGTTTGGCACAGTAAAGAAAAAACAAGAAACTGAAGACTTACATTGTATTATTTGAGTGTGGTAGTGTTGGCGATCGGAATAGAATTTAAAAATATGTTATTTAATTTATGCTGAATCTAAAGTAACTTATTTTAAAATTATTATTTGCTGTTGATGCTTTGGTAATCGAATAGTTTAACCCGCTTAATGCCTCATCTGACTGGATCCTGGGTTGGATAACCAAGTAGGTTGTTAAAGTAATATCCGAAATTGTCATAAGGAGTACTAAAATCAACTTAATGAAAAATAATAATGCCACAAATTCTTTTTTTATTTAAGAGTCTTGATATTTGAAGTGTCTTTTAGTGTGTCCGATTTTTTTTTAAAATGTTTTATTTCATCCAGTCAACTAAAATACACGCACGCATATTTAGCATAAGAATATCGTTACTAAGGTATCTGACATTTTACAAGAAGGATGTTTTTGACTTATATAAATTTTCGGCAATGTGAATCTTTTCTGAAAATAAGTTGCTCAATCAATAGACGGCTGATAGGACTTCCACCGCACAAAGTGATCACACAATAATGTCCAAAATGGTAATTCCTTCTTTAAAAGTTTTAAAAGAGCATTCTGTACTTAAGGCCTAAACGGAAACAATATCTTTCATTTCCGCAGCGAGGACGTGTGGAAAACGCCAATTGACGCCAAGAACAACTACTGGGGCTTCAATGAGACGATCGCCGTGTCCGGGCGGATCCGGGACCGCTCGGACGAGCCGCATCTGCTGGAGGTGGACTTCCGGCCGTTCCAGATGAACAACCGCAGCATCCTGTCGGGGAAATGCCCCCCGGGCTGGGACATGGTGGGCGACACGTGCTACATCTACATCGGGGCGCCCATGACCTTCTGGGAGGCCAGGGAGTTCTGTCGGGTACGATCAATTAACCTAACCTAACCTTACCTTACAGCATCCTATCGGGGAAACACCGATGTAAATTATAATCTTAGTGATTTGTGGTCGGCCGAGCAATACTGTGTACAGATGTACAGCAGTACCTGCTGCTGCACCTTATTATTAACTTATTAGTTTAAAGTGAAGGAAAGTTTTCATTCTCTTATAATTCCTGTCATACTTTGGCTGCTCAGAATTATAACTTTCGATGTTCCAAAAGAAAAAATAAGAAAAACTGCACAAAACCTACCCAGTGTTGCCCGACAAACCTTGAATCACCCAGATTATGTGACTGCGGCTCACAGACTCAACATCTTCATTGAATTGATTTAAACTGTAGTATAATGAATAGGTAGGGGGTCTGTTAATCTACAGGACACAACTTACAACGGATTTCTCCTAAGATGCCCACTTGCCCACAAGTTGAGAAAAAAGGAGGATAAGGTTTATAAAAGGTTCGTGTTATAAAGGTTCATACTTAATGGAAAGTACCAGGTTAACCGAGCCTTACTCGTTGGTTTTAATTCACTTTTGTTATAGTGTTATGGTAATAAAGCTAATAAATTTAACCCAATAACCAACTACACTTCACAGTTAACAGCTGTTTAAAAAAGACTGCTTAACATTAATGTTCCTTTAAATTAGTTTTATTACCAAATTAGATTTTTCCTGGGATTGAGACAGTTTTGAAACTTATTTTTGGGTTAAAACACTCTTAAATGCAAAGTTTAAGCAAAATCTACGCGCTACATTTCGAGATTGTGGAACACACATCCCTTCAGACATTGCTCGTATTATAGTATAGGACTTTTAATACAAATAATTAAAAAAAATCTGATTGTTTATGCTGTATTATTAGTCATGTGGTATGTTTTGTTGTAAGTTATTTTATGTTATATAACCATGATGAGTCTTATGCCTTTGCACCTGTGTGCATGTACTAGCGTGCCAGACAATCGTAAATAAATAAATTACTAAATGAAATTAAACAATATGGGCTAAAAAGGCAGAAGGAATAGAAACAAAACTAAAATCAACAACATTTTACAAAAAAATGTAGACATTTCAACTTTTTTACATTGCGTTCATATAAAGCCAGTCATAGATTTTGTAAAAATTACACTATTTGCTGCGCTACTTTTATATACGGTACATAAAACTTTTTCTATTTATACATATCCATGATAATCCTAAGTCTAATAAGGACCAGTTGATTGTAAGTTACTCTTTCCTACAGTCCGATAATGCATCAATGCCGTACGTGATGGGCAATGCTATAGAGATCTTCAACTTCCTGAAGCACCAGCAGGAGAAGTACAACTTCTACGACCGAGTGTGGGTGCAGCACATCGACAGGATCAACCAGTGCACGGTGTTCGTCTACCAGACCATAGAGGTCGGCAACTGTAACGCCCTCTACCCCTTCGTCTGCGAGATGGGTAGGTTGCCAAAGCAGTTTTAGTTGATAACTAGGGGTCTTAGGTGTTATTACTCAATGTGGAGTTTGACATTGAGTAAACTCCACATTTTATAGAATAAAATGATGTGGTGATTGTAAGTATTAGATGGTGAAAACAATAGTTTAGTATTCAATACTGCACAGTTGTCCCTCTATAATTCAGCACATCGTCAATGCAGCCTTTTAGTAGTCGGTCGCTTTTCAGACATTGCTAATTGCAAATTCCACAGTTTTTCTGGCCCGGTTTTCAATATTACTTGGAATTTAGGTCATTAGATGAGATTTCTCTATCAATCCGGTTGCTTTTTCACCATTCAATCTTTGTCTATATACTGTATTTTAAGGTTTGATAGGTATTTGAAGTAAATTAAACCTGAAGTTTTGTTTTTGATTGACAACCACCAACTTACTTCCTTAGAAATGTCCCAGTATTTTGGAAAAAATTGTACATCAAATTACCAAGTATTTTGAAATCAATTGAAAATGTTAACAAGTTTAAAAAAGCGGTTTCAAAACTGTTAATAAGTAAATCATATTTCAGCACTGATGATTATCTAAATTATATTTTTGTGTTAATTTGTAAGTGACAACATATTTTTAATTTTACGTTCATCTTATTTATTATTATGACAATTTCACCTGTTTCTCCAGCATTGCTGGTTATGTAAACGTTATGTGAAAACAAACTATTGACTATTGACCATGAATAATCAGTGGCGGGACTATTCCCGAAAATATATTTTACCGTTTATACAATTACAGTTTAAAATAGACTAAAAATAGTAAAAAGTGATCCCTAAATGAGGTAATTTATCACAAATAAAGCAATGACAAAATGAGAAAAAAAATCGGAAAATAAGATAAATGAGATTGCTTAGTGGGAAAAATGATTGAGAAAAATGAAAGAAATAAGCCTATCAAATAACAAATTGCGCTATCTTCGTTTAGCCGTAATGGCTGTTATCCGCTCGCCGGGAGTCTACTGAAATGGACTTTTCCATTTTAGTAACGACTGTTGTATATCATTTTGTAATATCTTTGACTACACTTGCGTGAATAGACTTCTCATAGCATAGGCGTGTTTGAAACTTATTGACGGTGGTGCGGTCTTCTGCGGCGTACATGAAGTACAAGTGACATATGATAGATAAATCAGTATTATCACTCTTCTCAACCAAGGATGGAATATTTTATAACTGAGGTTTATGTTTATGTTAGGGAGGGTTTATTTCTTCCCTCGTAATTCCTTCCCTCTTATTTGGCACTGTTTATTTCTTCCCTCCACTAAAATTATAAGTGTATATTACTTCCCTCTACAAGGCAACTGTTTATTTCTTCCCTCTGGTACACTCCAAACTAAAAACGTAGACTTAGTCTAGAGAAAACTCAGGGACAAAATTACAGAGGGAACAAATAAACACTCTGAAATATAATTCACTAAACAGTTTGTTTATTTCTTCCCTCTGGGAGCCAAGTGTATATTTGTTCCCTCTGAGCGGCGAGTGTATATTTCTTCCCTCTGGCGCAGTCAGCGCACCAAACAATAGACCTCGAGCCGGCCATGACGGTGTCTGCCGCTGCCACCGCTCCTCACCCTGGCCGCTACGGACAGTTTAAATGAACAGCTTAAAAAGCCTCTACTTTGTGGTAATCCACGCATATAAAAGTTGGCTAGTTATAATCCATTTATGTACACTAAGTAACTGGTTACGATCCACTAATGCGTCTGTTAAAAATAAATAAATATATAAGCATTTAACTGTATTTTTCTAATTTTTTCCCATTTCCTCCTCTAAAATTTCCAGTAGAAGTAATACCTGTAATAGGCCTAATAAAAAATAACTAGAAACTACTATTTATATGCCAGAAGTGTCAACAGTATAATTATAAAAAGGAGAACAGACTTCTCACAAATATTTGCAAACAGTTTGAACTTAGGCCTAATATAGTCTTCCGTAAAAAAAATTCGACAGCCCGAATATTTTGAGGGCTGTAGAACACATCTTCAATGTCGATTGTAAAGTTGTATAAAATGCGACAAATATACGAGTTATTACTTAAGCCAACACATAAATAATTGGTTATTATTTAATCTAACACACAAATCATTCAGTTCACAATAAAATTTTGACAGCATTTGGTACACTTTCATAATACATACACAGTTAAAATCAGAGAACTCATTTAAAATTACAGTGGACAAAGAAATTATTCAAAGCCAGGAAAATTTGGCCTAACAGTGGAATTCAGTCCAGTATATAATTCTGCGGGATTAGTAAAAAAGTCCTCTCTTTTTAAGCGAATAAAATGTTCAGTACTCGCCGATTTGTGGCAAACTTGTTACGCGAACACAAAAAAAAAAAAAAAAAAAAAAAAAAAACATTTCTAACGAACGACTTCAAACTTTGCAAATAACTTGCTTCTGGAATAAAAATACAGGTCTCTATACCAAGAAAAATCTTATTCCGTTATAATATTTAATTAGAATTATAATAATTTTAACATTGGCATTATGGAGTTAAAAATTAAAACAAAGAAGTAATGAAAACTGCTGACCAATCTGTCTAAGTGCTAACCACGTTTTCCAGTATAAACATATGGATCCCCATTGCAAAAAGTTTCTAAATTATTATAAATGGTACTATAATAAAAACAATTGATCATGTTTGAATTCGTAGCCTACTTTATACTGGTGATTATGAATGTTTTGATAAATAAAAGTTGTGTAAAAGTATAAATACAACTAATCAATTTGAAGTACGATCCGGCCAACAGTCAACTTACTATAGTCTTAGTGCTTAATAAATGGCCTGAACTAACATTTGTTTGTTCGTTGCTAACCATTTAGAATGTAAATCATTTGGCCGGTTAATTGTTCGTTAGGAATGTTTGTTGATTTTTGTGTTCGCCGAACAAGTTCGCCACGAATGTTCGCCCAGTGCGGAAGCGGCTTAATATTTTAGTACGAGAAAGAAGGGGGAATAATCTTAGATCACTTATTACATAATCGCTTTATAAAAAAAAGAAAAAAAACACAATTGACAATAGATTAAGAATGCTTCGCGAAGGGATATTCTTAAACTTCAGATTGAACCGACAATCACACTGATGTCTCAGTGCCAACTGGAAAATATATGCCTAAAAAGGCCTACTAAAACTGGTGTACCATAAAATTGTAAATTTCAGCATTGTGATTATTGCGAAACGTAATCGGTAAACCTTTTATTTGGGTTTTCCAATTATACAATTATACAATAAGAATTGTAGAGAGGAAGGGAAATTCCAAAGCAAGTTTCTGAGGGGGCGGGTTCTTTTGCGATGAGTCACATTCCACCCTGCTTGGGATTTGCTCGTCGAGGTCCCAGAACCAAAGAATGTCCACCCTGTACTTTCCGAGTGAACTATTGGTTATCAAAATCCCCCACTACAAATATTTCGAAATGCAAATGTAATCCGTAGTAAGTGTGACAGTCATTCAGTTGGTCTAAAGACTTTGAGTAGTGAGGGTTGTGGACATTGAAGAATTTGGGTTGTATTTTTATGTTTACAAGTGTTAGATTAGTGATATTGCGTTATGTTTTAATCGTTGTTGTTCTGTTATCTTAATAGTAAATTGTTAGAATTGTAAAAATTTTTCCAAAACAAAAGATATGTCAATAATGTTGTAAGGCCCAACCCACACAATATATTAATACAGACTAGAGATCGCCTCCTGATCGAAATTCGATCAAAATTTCAGTTGATCTGGCCCCAAGAAGCTTAAAAACATTTTATAACTAAAACATCTGTTCTTCCTAATTTTCTAGCAGTTGTTTTTACAACAGCTGTCTAATGATTCATTAAATTCTTCTTTCTCCATAAGATTAACATTGGAACTTTGAAAGCCTGTGGGGCGTAGAACTGGAACCCGATGTGAATTAGAATGTGATTCTGCTCATCTACAGGAGTATACCTTTGTAACGGTATGCTCGGATTTATCCTACGATGCACACGAGCTGGGAAAGAAGGAGGAAATGAAACATGCTTGCGTATTAATACATTATAGATACTTAAGTTTGCATTATGTTATCATTCATTTTATTAACTCTTGGAAGTAGTAAACAACTAGATGGCTTAAAATTATTTCACTCCTTACTGTACAAAGGGGTAGGCTATTTATTTTGATGCGTTTTTTTTAAATTTATTTCAACCTTATTTCAGAGTTAGTTTCTGTGCGTTAGTATTATTAACATACACTTTGTCACTAACTGTTTGCTATGTTGCTTTTGAAATTTGTCAACTTTTGCCGCCCAAATGATCGTTTATTTCTATATAGTTTTTTATGCCATGAAGCCAAATAAATAACTAAAAAAAATCCATTTTCTTTTGGACTGGATGTGTCTATTTTAATTATCATGAGAACTTCCATAAACTATATATTAATAGGCAAGCATGTTTCATTTCCTCCTTTTTTTCTCAGCTTGTGTGCATAGAAGGAGAAATTCGCGCATTCTGCGATGAAAGGTACTTAGTTGCCTGTAGATGAGCAGAATCCCATTAATTCACATCGGCTTCCAGGGCTGAGCCGGGGCCTATGATATCTAACGGGCCTGTATACTTCCCCCCACCACCAAAGTCACGTGACTAAATGCGGCCGATCTGCAGCCCATGACATCCCTCACTTATTTTCCATCTCTTAGGAATTAGATAATAGATTATTAGACAAGACTTTTATGTTCTAATTTAAATAAAATAAGAAACAAAATGATACCATAACTGCAAAATTCAAAAATATTCTTAGAAATTTATTTTGATATAAAGTGAAAAATTGTATTCAATTTATAGTTTTGTTTACACTTAGCAGCTGTCAGAGGTGCCCACCCCCCCCCTTGGACCAAGACTCACCCCCCCCCCCCCAACCGGACTGGGACCCCCCCCCACGGCTATAAAATTTGTAACCCCTTCCCTGGAAAAAATATCATGTTCTAAATACATATTCTTGTGTAACTTTCTGTAATTCATTTATCAAAAAATTTATTTAAATGTAGGCTTGGCTGTTTAATGTTATTAGTTGAGCAATATGTAAAAAAATAAATAAAAAAACTGCAAAAGTGGTTAGAATGTAGGCCTTGGAGTCAATTTTAAAACTTAATAGGCCTATATCTTAATAAGTTATACAATTGAAACGCCATTTCTTAGTAACTACCAAACCAATTTTCATGATTTACGTATCAATTATTAAGGAGCATGATGAGTATATTTGCAGCATTTCCTTTAAATACACGACTATCTTCAGGGTAAGCCTAAATCCTATATCTCTTTTAAGTCTCGGGCCAATGCAATTATTACAGAAGATGAAGATTAAAACTAAAATAATTATTAACATTATACACATTAACCTACCTTTTTACTGGTTTTGCCTAATACAGGTAAATTCTTATCATGTTTTAAAAGTGAAATGTGCGAGGGTCACCGTTTGTCTTTGACAACGTGAATAGGGAGGCACGGCGGGCGGCGTCTAAAGGTAGCATTCCTAAGCGACGACTCTAGCGACTCCAGTCGTACGGCTGTAGCCAATAGAAATATAAACATGTTTATAGGTCTATGCTGTAGCCGCGCGACTATGACTCATACTGCTTCGCATGTTTTAGCGACGGAAGCAGCTCTAGTGAGGCGGCTGGAGCCATACGACTAAACTGCTTGCATGAGCAGTCTAGTCGTATCAGCCGCGACGACTGGAGCTATGTTTTTGTGCTATTCCTACATGCGAAGCAGTGTGAGTCATAGTCGCGCGGCTACAGCATGGAACTGTAAACTGTTTATATTTCTATTGGCTACAGCCGTACGACTGGAGTCGCTAGAGTCGTCGCTTAGGAATGCTACCTTAACTAAACTTGGTATTTGATTGTTCCGTTTGTTTTGGTGTTTCATCGATCATCAGAGACACATGAAACTTTATAATTTCCTTTTTGTGGATAGTTTAAATACGATCTTATTTAATATATTGTCAGCTTTTAGAACAATATTCAATAATTGTCTGGTTTTGAATCCTTGAACAACAACCTAGAAACCTTAAATAAGGCCTACAAACTAAACGTTTTGAGGTTATCGCACACGCACAACAGTCAGATTTCTGTATCGTGGAATTTCATTGACCAAGGCTATGAAAAACGTTACTTTCCGGAAGTAATTACAAACAGCTTAATGTGTCTGTTTTTGTGTTGTTTCATAAAATAAAAACAGATATGAGCAAGTGAGTCAACACTTTGGCACCGACTTCCGCCGCTCCCGCGGCAGCGAACGGCATAGAACGCGTCATTTGCAGCTCGCCCGTTTCCATAGCAACCAAGATTTCGCCAACCTAGAAATGAATACAGATAGTCACTGTGTTCGTTGACCAACAGTTTGGAAAAATTGATGGTAAATCCTATTTTATACAGTTTTTGACGGTCATAAATGATTTGTATATTTAAAAAAAACTTTAGTTTTAATACTCGTTATAAAAGTATACTTTAAAAATCGCCCCCCCCCCCATCTCGGACAAAATACCACTTTTTCGACCCCCCCCAAAAATTTCAACGACGCAGTCTGCGTCGTAACCCCCCCTTGTGGACACCCCTGGCAGCTGTTGACATAAAATTATATTTCATTGCTAATGATGATTTTTTAGAAGGTGAAATATAAAATTTAATTTGTTTTTTAACGAAAATAAAAAGACTTATCGGCAATCTGCTAATTTAATACGTTTATTCCATGTCTTATTCCCAGAAATATCTTTGAAAACATCAGAAGAAAACTCTTTACAAAAAAGACAATACGCCCTACAGTGGTATAAATTGAAATTTAAGTTTTACCTAAAGAATGTGTTTTAAGTTTTGCAAAACATAACGTTATTAGTATCGTTCAATTTGTAATTTAATGACGATTAGAATGATATGCAACACTTAAGACTTCATTGAATTACATTTAAAATTACACGCAAAAACTATAGCAAAGTCAGGCTATTGCAATGCTTTTAAATGGACCGCATCCGGTCCAAACATGTATGCATGCATGCAGGCCCGTTATTTTTCGTAGGCCCCGGCTGAGCCCTACAAGCTTCCAAAGTTTCAATGTTATTAGGAGAAGGATAATTGACCGAATCATTAGACAGCTGTTGTTAATAACAATTAATTGCTAGCAAATCAGGAAGAACAGCTGTTTCCGTAATAAAACATTTTAAACCAATTGGTTTATGATCAACTGAACTATTGATTGAATTTCGACCAGTGGGCGATCCCTAGTTATTTTAATTACGTCATAAAAACCTCTTTTTATTGTTATTAGTCCATAAAAATATAGATTTGTATGTTTTTTTACATATTTTTGAAATAACAAATTGTATTACGTGTATTATATCACGGTAGGCAAGAAATAGTTTTACTATATAGTACCTACTCTATGCCTAACGCATGGACATTGGTTATAAACAAACAACTTATGCGCCACTGAAGAAATTATGAGGGAAGTAATATACACACTCAAACAGATTTCAATGCATTTCTTATACTAAATTATTGCTGCTCACTAGTTTAGTAATGCGCAGAATGAATCAAGAATCAAGAATCAAGAATCAAGAATCAAGAATTTATTTCAACAATTAACAAGATATATACAGCTCGTATAGTTGACGTCAAAGTGGCCTATAATTAAATTAGGCTGTCACAAATAAAATGCATCAAAGCAAATGACAAGTTGAAAGTTCACCATTTCATAAAAGTTACATAAAATATAAAAGTGGACCATTAGGCCTTGTCCAAAATTGCCAAGAACGTATACAACACGATAAAAATAACATATAACATAAAAATACATAACATATATCTTTAAAAATTTATACTCATGACTTCAATAACAAACTGTGTATGAAGCAAACAAGCTCGTCGTGGGTGGGGTGAGTGAGCAGGGCGAATTAACTCGTCTTATAGAGGAATTAACGAACTAACCAACCTTTTTTTAGCTTGACTTTTCAATGGATCATATCCAGTTACCTAGTGTTCATATATTGATAACTAGCCAACCTGTCTATTACCACAAAGAAAACCCGTTACCGTCGGTTCGGGAAGGAGCGAGCGGTGGTGGCGGCAGACACCGTCGTGGCCGGCTCGAGGTCTATTGTTTGGTGCGCTGACTGTGCCAGAGGGAAGAAATATACACTCGCCGCTCAGAGGGAACAAATATACACTTGGCTCCCAGAGGGAAGAAATAAACAAACTGTTTAGTGAATTATATTTCAGAGTGTTTATTTGTTCCCTCTGTAATTTTGTCCCTGAGTTTTCTCTAGACTAAGTCTACGTTTTTAGTTTGGAGTGTACCAGAGGGAAGAAATAAACAGTTGCCTTGTAGAGGGAAGTAATATACACTTATAATTTTAGTGGAGGGAAGAAATAAACAGTGCCAAATAAGAGGGAAGGAATTACGAGGGAAGAAATATACACACCCTTATGTTATGGTAAAGTGTTTTGGCAGCACTGCAAACCCAGCTGAATAATAACAACATCGATGGTAGCTAACCCAAATTCCACTCTATTGATACATCCATGTGTGTTCAACCAGACCCGAAGGTGCACATCTCGCTGCTCAGCTGGAAGGACGACATGGTGACGGTGGCGGTGCTGGGAGCCGTGTTCGCTGCCATCCTCGCCGTCGCGGTGCTCATCTTCCTGTGGCTGTCCAAGAACCGTCACCGGCACGCGGAGCGGCTGCAGCGCCGCAACTCCATCCGTCAGTCTCTCCACTCTGTGCGATCCATCGGATCCAGTCACGGCGGCTTCGCGACCATCAACGCCTACAGGCACAAGCACGGCATGCAGGTGGGTCGGCGGTTGTGGGCGGAAATGGGCGGTTGCGACCTTTAAATTGAGTAAATCACGAAAAAGAACCTTAGATTATTTTAGGGTGTTTACCTGTCTGGGAAAGAGTTGTGAAAAAGTCGGGAATATTGCGAGGTTGGAAAAAGTATTGAAAAATTCAGGTCCTTATGTTTTTTGTCACGAAAAACTCATTACGAAAATACAAGAATTTTACAGTATTTTAAAAATTATTTTAGAGAATTTTATAAATACAGATTGTGAGGCAGGTTTTTAAATTTTACAAATACAGATGGTGAGGTTGGTTTTTTGGTTAGTAATTTTCAGAAAAGTGGTCTGGAAAGTAGGGAATTTCATGTGTGAAATTTTGTGTACAGCCTGATATGTGAATCCTTTGAGGTTCAAGATTTTTATAGTGTATTGACCAATATTGTGAACTGTACAAACTATTTTATATTCATTAAGTTAGTTTTTAAGAATACTGCAGAAATACCCCTCTGTAATCTGGTACGTTGACAATTGGACATTGTCATCATCAATCGAGCTGGTGTTTTTTAGGCGAACCTATTGCTTTTTTCATGTTTTCCTTGATATGTCATATGATTTAGGTGATAAGATGAGATTTCATTGCTGTCAGCTGTTTTCCTGGGTCTGATCATCATTTTAAGCCAATATCGCACAACCTGTTCTAGTAAATGACATGAGTAAAATCGGCTCCAATTTTTAAAATCTCCCACTAGTACGGCGTTTTCACTAATCCGGGACCTTGATAGTCCAGAATTTGCAAGATTAGTGAAAGTCTGCTGGAACTTGTAGTATTACCTGCATGAAGTAAAATTTTCTATTTAAACTTGTCACAAAATTGAAATTTCAAAAACTGTTGACTTCTTGGGGGTGAGATTGATGATAGGCTGGGATGGGAAGATCGGTTAAAAAAGCTTGAGGGGTCGTTAGCTCGAGGTCTCTATATTCTTTGTAGAATTAGAACCTACAGAAGCCTTCCTTTATCAAAACTGGTTTCTTTGGGCTCCTCAAACAGCAAATTTGTTAGTCAATAATTCTTGGGGAGCTGTTAAAGGCAACCTTGGAAGAATTTTTGTCAAAAAACGGAAATCAGAGCCATTGTAGGCATGTCGCCCCAGACCAGCTGTAGAAATGCCTTGAAACAGCTTGGCCTTGTCACGGTCCCCCCACTCTTCATCTTTGAATCAGTTTGCTACATGAAAATTGACATTGCTGGGCATCACAAATTAACTATTTTTGAGCATAAACCGAAATATAGTGGAATCAAATAAAGTTCCAAGCGCTGCTAGAAAAATTACAAAAGATTCACAAAATCCTAAAGCTCAAAGACAAAGTAAAAAAGTTTCTTGTGGAGTCTAGTTTTTGCAATATTGACTGTTACTTTTCTAGTAACAAAGACTTAGAATAAATTATCTTTTGTAAAAAAAACCATGACTTGTCCAATTCCTTGACTCAAGGACAACGGATGCAAGAAACAAGTAACAAGTAAGTTTTCTGTTACAAAACATTGTCACTCAATATTAATTAATAACCTTTGTAATGGCTTATAAATTAATTACCTCACAAAATTTGTTATGGGTTATTTTTTAATTTAATTGGCATAAATAGCTTTAAATGGGCAAGAAGATTATTTTATTTTAGTATGTAAAGCAAACGTTGAAATAGTAAATAACATATTTAGACTTGGTTAAATCTGAAATAGAGCTCTTTCCAGCTTATTCTTTGTTAATTTTTCTTGAGGGTTAGCGTTTCTCTTATTCACTGAACTAATCTGCAAGCAATCTTTTTTTGTGATTTGATGTTATAACCAAACATGGAGTTTCACATTCCCTCGTGTTCCGCAGAGCCAAACCTCCACTCCGACGCTCAACAAGAGCAGCGACTACAAGAAGATGGCCGGCAGTCTGGACAGCATGGACAAGAGTCAGCTGAACTCGTCGCTGGAGGAGGAGACGCAGAGTTACGACATTTACGAGGCCCACAACCCCTCGGCGACGGAGGCCGTCAACCCCAGCTTCGACCTGGCCTACCGCAACCAAGGTGAACGGAAATGCTAGTTTGCGATTAAGTGAATCTAGGAAAATGTTTCCCAACTTAATTTCCATTGAAGTTACAATTTAATCATGATATGAAATTGTCTTTTTGAATGTTGTGATTCTCCTCCTAAAAGTACTGACCGAGGATTTAAAATTGGCAATGCATATTTAGCCATAAGAGAAAACTATGTATTGATCATCATGGCCTTTGTCCACTTTATTTGGGTAGTTGATTCATTGAAATTAATGTTCAAAATAATTTGACATTTCATTTCTACAGTAGAAGCCCTAAAATCCGGCCACCTCGGGACCGGACCACCGGTCGGATTTGAAAATGGCCGGATTATCCGGCGGTTTATAAAACGGGTTAAACAAAGACCAGTATTATATGTGTGTTCCAACAATGAACTATTAGGATGTATTTAACAATGAAGCGTGTCACACTTGCCCAATCAATGCTATGTATAAACTTTTTAACCATAATGATTTGCTCCCTCTCAGATGTTGTAGCGCCGAAATGACGATCGGGAACGGATAAGCCACTGGCGATGAATCTGCGATAACAGACAGTAATACTGGTCTTCTGTCAACGAAGTTCCTAACATATAAATGGACCGTAAAATGGACAGAATCTGTCTAGTGACCTAAATTCCGTGTTACATCAACGATCGGGCCGCGAAACACCCAACTAAAAGATAATGATCGAAAAACAATAGAACACTAACACAAAGTTTTAAAAGATACCCGAAACCGAATCGTCCGGAAATCGTCCATTGAACTGATACATTACTTTCTCCCTCTATACTCTATAGTATATGGAGAAACTATTGTTTTCGTCAAAATTTTCGAATTTGAGTTGTTGGTGGATTTATCCATTTTGGTGCCCCCTGTGTCCAAAAAAGTGGTTTTCAGGGTGATGTATGTCTGTGTGTGTTTGTTTGTGTGTGTGTGTGTGTGTGTGTCTGGATGTATACAGAGCCAGAGAATGCCCCAATGGTCCGATTTTGGTGAAATTTGGTATGTAGGTCCAAACCCACGATAATTCCAGGTGTTTTTTCCTTTTTTTGAATTTTTGATTTTTAAGGATAGTTTACCCCCAAAAACCCTCATAAAACGTAAAAAATCAAAATTTCTCAAAAACAGCTCTAGCGATTTTGATTAAAATTTTGTGGTTTATTAAGATTAAAATGCTGAATAAAATGACACCACCCGCATTTCCGAGAAAATGTGTGTCTTAAAGTTATGGAGTAAAAAGTGTTTCAAAAATCTTTTTTTTGGATTTTCAAAATAGCTGTTATCTTGAAATAAATTTTACTTTTGATTTTTTAAAATCAAGCTCAAAAAACTAAATAATTCAGTATTTTAAATTATTCCTCTACGTCAAGTGGTTGAAGAGAAAATTCAATTTTTCGATTAGTGGTAAACGCAGTACGTTGTTAAAAGACACAGACCCGCGTATGGTCAAACTCGCACTGCTCAGCTAGTAGCTAACCGACTGAGCCATCAAGACATTAATATTTGAAGCTTTTAACACTTTTTTTTATATTGTTGGGAGAAAGTATGTGTCAGTTATCTGATACCGTTGATTTTATGATATAACATGGGATAAGTTGACTCTTGTCTATTTTTTATGTAGGAAACGCCTGTGGTTTAACATTTCATTTCCGGAAAATCGCGGCCGGATTATCAGGTGGCCGAACCATCCGAGGCCGGACTAGAGGGCTTTTATTGTATAATCAATGATTGTAATTGGTGGAGTTCCCCTCAAGTCCCTCACACTCCTATCGAGCAGCTCACCAGAACCTGACCTGACGTCGGACCCAAAGCTAACCGTCAGGTCATGTAACCCAGGTAACATGTCAATGTTGAGTGTTTTCCACATACCATCAGACATGACTGTTTAAATTGGGCAGTCAGTGCTGTAGAACCCAACATATCTGACCCAAGCCAGGATGAATCCGCCAAGCATGTTGGGATAAAGAGCATACAGACTACCTAACACGTTGGACAAGCTGTCAGGTTCCAACATGCCTGCCTGAGATGTTCTACAGTGTGTGGGGACTTTAGAAATTATGTCATTATTGTTTTAAATTTGTAAAATTTTCTATATAATTATTATTAATGTATACTTTGTACTTCATTATATTTCCAACAAGTGTAAAACATTTGTTGTAAAAAATAAATTATTTTGAAATTTATTAAATTTTGTGATTAGACCTAAACAAAAGAATTCAAAGTAAAAATAGAGTAGCATGAACTAAATTTCTAAAAATTATAGCGATAATAGAAACTTTTAAAATGACTTGTGAAGCATTTCATGATTTTGTTTCAATTAACAAAATAACACATTCCCAGTGTAGCTAAATGTATTGTATACGAAAAACAAAAACACTACTTTGCTAAACAACATCGATTAGAGGTTTCAACTGCGCCGCTCTGTCCCAGGGTTCCGAGACAACTCGACATTCGCTTCGCGCACCAACAGCACTTGGCAGTCGGGGGAGGATTACTTCAACAATGCGTCGACGCTTCCGCTCCACGCCTCCCGCGGCCTCACCTCCACCACCTCCACCCTCGACCACGTCAAAACCGACCCGGACTTCCAGGTAACTGATGAGTGATGTGAGGGGTTACTCGGAACAGTTCCAGATAACTGATGCATGATGTAAGGTGTTACTTGGAACAGTTCCAGATAACCGATTACAAAGCAGGCAATCTAGCTGATTAATATTCAATTCTTTGTTCATCACAAAAAATTTTCTTGTACTAGCACAGCTGGTGAAACAGATGACAAGTCAGTGGTATCATAATAAACTTAAAAAAAAGTTGACATAGTCCCTTTGATACCTATGTCAAAAAAGGGTATTTTAGTTGTTATACTAAAGGGGTGTTTAGTTTGTTATCAACTACAAGAGATGGCTGATTGTCAAAACGCAACGGATCGTTAAGTTGTGATCGAACTTTTGGATGTGGCCAAACTTTCTGTGGCAGTCACATTCTTTCTGCGACAATGTCTCATTGTCACCCTTTGTTCTGCTTTGGGCACAATTTTTTTTTGCAATTAATTGCAATCAATACCCATATTGCCCCTTAGTTCAATTTGTGGGTTTTCCCTGATTTAAAAAAGTCACAGACTTTCCAGATAGTGTGAACACTTTTGACAGAACTATTTTCACCATTGTTTGAGAGCACTTTCCCTCACTAACACATTTACAGGCGGAGCGTGACTTCAACGTGTTCTACGAGCGGCCCAAGAGCGCAGCTCTATTGGAGACTAACCTGGATGAGCCCCCGCCAGTACCGGCTCCGCCGCCCCGCCCCGCCTCCGCCACGCTGCTGGAGACCGACGTAGACTTCCCCCAGCCCCCACCGAGCCCCCGGGACCTCCGCACGTTCCAACCCCTGCTCAGCAAGAGCCAGCCGCTAGAGACAGCCATGTGAACGGGTGTAAACTACGCTGAAATCGGTCTCAAGTCAATTTATTTTTTATAAGAAAAGTCAAGAGAAAATATGAAACATTCCTGGTCGATTTACGACACATTTTTATACTCACTATTTTAGCTGAATTTGATAAGTTCATTTCATGTCCACTGAAATCAGCTCTAAAAAAATAGATTAAAATAAGTACTCAATATCTTAAATATTAAATTTAATGGAATTTCATGTATTTATAAGTACGCACATTATATATTTGTATAAATAAGCAAATACAAGTGTCCTTAAATTATACCTGAAAGAAAAAAAGGACTGATAATACAAATTAATGAGTAAAATGAAAATAATTAAAAATAAAAAAAATTATGATTAACAATAATTACAATTAAACAAATTACCGAAGCTCTAACCCTTTCTTGAAGATAATATAGTAGGAGCTAAGGTAGTTGTGTTCAGAAGTAAATACATATCTCTTTACCACAAAATGAAATTATGTAAAATAATATACATTTTTGTTTAGTGATAATGTACGTAAACATCATGACAACATCACCATCGATTTTGATGTAGGCCCTAATCACAGTTTACTTTTGTTTTCAAGATTTAAACTGCTTAAGCATATTAGGCAACTTTCATATTGCTATGACTTTTAAAAAAGTTTAGACTCAATTATTCCATAATATATCTTGGTTTTAAACTAGGAAATTATTTTTAGACTTTAATTGCCACGTTTTATATCTTTTTGTAATGCAATCCGTATTAGGTAATTAGATTTTTATAATGAATAAATTGCAAAATTTAAAAAATGCTTTTGTTGAATGTCAAAATAATGTTTGTATTGTGAAATATGAAAGTGATACGTTGGATTTTTAATAATATAATAAGTACATTTATTTAGCTTAAGTAAGGTGCAAAACTTTCCAATTATTTTATGTCGGCGAACAACTCATTATTTTAATTTTATTTACTGCTTCATCAGCACCACAACAAATATTGTGATATTTTACTGTAACTATTTAATGTTACATACAACTGTTATAGTCATAAGATTATTGTACATAATATTTTATATTTACTTTTTATATTTTGACACCATGTGTTCAATCGATTAGTTTAGTTACGGAAGTAGAGTTAGAATTTTACCTGTACATTTTTGTAAAGATAAAGATTTTGCTACGTTCTATTGCAATTTTTATATATTTTTAGAAGTATAGTCTGTATGTAGTTTATACAATATTACCTAGAATTTTATACTATTTATTTAAAATGGCTTTTATACTGGATTGTTATATGATTGAAAAATATTGATTATTCATATTTTAAGGTTTAGGTTAAACTTTACCTTACTCTGTTGAACAGATATGAAAGAAGTAAAAGTAAAAACTAGTCCAGAAGTAAGAGGAATTAATAAACTCAATAACTCATCATACAAGCTAATTTTTAAGCTATTCAGCCAGGTTAAAATTTCAAAGTAGTTATTTTATAAATTGAAGTAATAATTTAGTAATTTTCCGTGAAGGCTGGAGGGAAACTATAGGCACAAACTTTGTGATCTAATTACATTGTACTCATAAAATAATATTAAAAAGAATTAAAGGGAAAGGTAATAATGGTAGATTTTGGTTTTTAATCTTTCATTTGAATATTTAATATAAATTAATTTACAAAAACTGATTTGCCCTGATATGCATGACAGTGCCTCTAAAAATATTTTCTTTGGCTGGAGAGATTAAATTAATGCAAAGTATGATTGATAATTTTATTACAAATCGAAGACTTTATAATCATGATACCAACATAATATAGTTTAAGAATTGTAAATGTGTATATATGTATGAAAATTGTGTAAATACATAATATTTTATATAGGATATCATCGCAATATGAATTATGTTAAATTTGTAAAATTATGATGATAAATATATTTTATGGTCAAACAAATCTAAATAGTCTTTTTTAACCTTTTTATCCATAGTATTTTTATAGATTTTTAAAATTTCAAAAAACAATCATTACTTATTGATTTAGGTTTCAACTGCCCAAATGATCATGTATTACGAAGAAAAAATGTATGCTCCCAAGCAGAAAAATTATAAAAAAGTAATTATGCTATATTTGGTTTTTACACTGGTTGCAAGTTTTCTGTTATTTAACGTAACACTTAAGATATTTAAAAATATCAATTCCTAATGTAACAATTCAGGAAGTAAAAAGTCTTAGTCTATGTAAAATAAGGCATATATAAATAATTTATAAAACCTTTATTAATAAATCGTAGTAATAATAAATGTGAGGTGGAAAGTGAAAAGGGACCTCTTGTCGGCAAAGTAAAATTTTCAGTACAGCTTAATACAGCGATTTCGGTCCAAATCATCGATTTTCGGTTTTTCATCGATTATTAATCTATATTTTGTGTAGAAAAGGCATATATCGGTTAAAAAGTCGAATCAAAGCTTAAACAAGTCGATATAAATCATTTTGTTAGTCACAGCATGCCCTTAGAAAAGGTACCTCTTGTCGCTTATGGGAAAATAACATGGCCGACAAGAGGGCCCTTTTCAACAACACACTTCGTAAAGAAACATTGGTTCAAAAATGAGTCTCTCCTGAATTCTAGCGGACACTTAGAGAAATAGTACGAAGTTCTAGTGAAAGCAGAACATCGTCTGATTATTTTAATACGGACCCGACAAGAGGTACCTTTTCTATAACCGAGGTTTTCGTTACAAAACTTTGACTTTCCTATACAGTCCTTTAAGCAGTGGACAGTTATTACGTTATTGTAATTAATTAATCAGTATTATCAACTAACAATATTCTATCAATGATAAGCGGGATGGTTCAATAATGAACAGGGCATTTTTATTGTAAAGTACAAGGTTGGTAGCAATGAGTATCGTGGTTGCAACCATCAGCTGTTGCCCCAGCTACTGCCTCTGATTGGAGTATTGTGACACTGTCTTTGTTCAAGTGTTATCAGTTTGGCTTGACTTATCAATTTGGTCATTGGTATTAGTTGATTTAATGACGAGTATTCAATTTAATAGCAGATCAAAAGCAAAATCTTTCAGCAATAGGTCCCACTTCGCTTTTCAATGGTTTACGTTCAAACTATCGATATTATTTTCTAATTAGGATGTTTATTTTGACTATATTAAACTAATTATTGGATAAAACATTTAAACAACAATGTGGCAGCAGTAAATGTTCAGCCTTGAAAAGGTATCTCTTGTCGTTATGGAGATATAACACTGGGCCGACAAGAGGTCCCTTTTCAGAAAATACCCTTGTGTACTACATGTTGCAATAAACACAGTATTAGCCTAAATTCTAGCGTTAGTTAAGGAAACTACTAGTGTTCTTCCTAAAGAGGACATTATAAGCTTTGCATTGATACCAACATCATCGCTTAAATACGAAAAATATAGATTCTGAGTTTATTTAAACTTTTTAAGGGCGTTTTCCTGAAAATGCCCTTCACGCTTCGAGAAAGTTCAAACGTCCATAACTCAAACAAAAAAAATCGTAGAGACATGAAATTTGCACCAAACTGTTAAGAATTTTCAGGTGATAATAAAAATATCAATAACTCAAAATCGGAAATTGCCGACAAGAGGTCCCTTTTTGCTTTCCATCTCACAAATAGTAGCCTAAGGCGGCGTCCTAGCTGGGCAGCGAAATTTGGACGGCGTTGCGCGCGTGCAAATTTGCCGGCCGGTGGAAATTTCAAACACACTGAGAAGCATGGGAGTGTCCTAGCTGGCCGTCCGTTGCGTTGCCGCCGGTGCGTTGACACTGGTCGTTGCGGCGAAAATACAAGCATGTTTATTTTTGGACGTCCGTGCGGCAACTGCGTTACTGCGTCAGTGCAATTTTGGCTGTCACGGGAGACGGGACTGATAGGCAAAATGATAGCCAAATTTTATTAAACTATCATATACTGAAATTTAGACTTTTTTATTCTTTGGAATTTTTATCTACATCTTACGGTTAGGGAGCTAGAGGCAATTAAAGTTCGTTTTTGTTCAGTTTTAGTAAGAATAACGTGGGACAAACTTTATCTGCCATATCTCAGAAACCACTTCGTAAAATAAAAAATACTAAAGAATAAAAATATCTTAGAACTATGCTTCGAAAACATTTTACTCATAAAAATTATCATTTACGCATAAATTAACTTCTTTCCAATATAGCGGGCAATATTTAAAATTTGAAAAAAAATTAATGTTGTTTAGAGGGTTTAAATTTCTATCTATGGTTTGGTGGGGATTTTAATGAGCCTCATTCACAATTGTCTATTTTAGATGAAATAGCTTGACAAATGAAAAAACTCTACAAGGTTATAAGCAATTATTTTAATTTTTTGTATTTATGTTACAAAATAGAGAATAAATAAGTTAGTATGAAGTGGGAACTATATAGGCGTAGGTACTTGTGAAATCCATAAAATAACGCTAACCTTTGTATGATAAAAAGGATATGAAACCTTGTAAACAAAACCGATGAAACATCTGCCTGGTTTTCAGATCGAGATCGAAACAAAGTTATCATCTTACAATCGACACGAATCGGCGAACAAAGAATTCTCTGTGGTCGCTGATTCAAATGACTCTTTTAGAAAATGACAAATATGATTAATTCAATTCACTTATTGATTCGTTCATTTGAACAACTCGGCAGTTGTTTACTTCGAGGAGCCGACTAGTCCCGAACGTACCCGAACACTGCCGAAGCACCGCAAGTCCCAATACTCTTTTGATTTTAATTCAACTATAGTTGCTGTAAGAAGATACGTTTACTTTTTAAAGTAATAACATAACAACACAATCAGATGATTGTGTTGTTATAAATATTGTTATAATATATTGTGTGTCCAAAACCTCAATATAATTTGCTTTGTATACAAACATGACAGATGGCAACTCAGCTTAGATGGTTTTCTTTTCACCGTTTGAACCAATCAGCGGCAGATTGCCCTTTGAACGCAAGTGAATCTTTCCTAGAACTGCCGAGTAGAATCCAGACCATGACGGAAAACGGACATTCATTCCATAAGCATCTCGTTTTCTCGTTGAGCCGCCGCGCTGGGTCGGTCTATCGCCGCCGTACTCAGTGGGAGCTAGTTCTTGAAGTTCTTGAAGACAGTGGGTCGAAATGATGAGTGGTGTGTTCTCAATAAAAAGAAATCGAGTATTTAACAACAAAAGTTAGCGATTTATTTCGGTTAAAACAAAATAATGAATTCACTTAAATACTTTGAAACAAGTTTAGATTTAATCGTTACAATTTAGAGAACCGAATAATTATGTTAGAAAGGGGAGAGGTACGCGACGCGGCTGCCGCCGCCACCGGCTTGGCGACGCGACGACCGGATAGTCACTGCGCAGAGATCGCCATCCCCGCCACGCAAACTTGAGGCTCTCGGCCAATCAGCGTGCAGCACCTGATCGAGTCGAGCCCGACCAGTGCTGCCGCCCAACGATTACTTTGGTCACTAAAAACAAAACTAACTCGGTTCTTGGCTGGGAACTGCGCGTACATGGTTGTCACATGCGCGAACATTGCTGATAGCGCGCATTCCTCAGCGTCACACACATGCACGTGTGGTGAGAAACACCGGCTTTGCTGACGGCGATGAGGATTCGAATGCATATACAGCGTGTGACAAAAGGCCTGCACCTTTGCCTCTGGCGTTGACACTCATAATTCCTGATGTTAATGAATACTTTTAAAATTGGTATTAATGTTGAGATGTATATCTGTTATCCAGATTATTAACTGCAGACAACTGTGATTAAAATAATCAATTAATCAATGGTCGATCGTTGAGTCCTGAGTACTTTAACTCAGTGTAGAATATTATTAAAGTTTATTCCTGGGGTATGAACGCCGGAGTGTTACACTCCCCCCACCTGTAGATCATGCTGCCCTCAGCATGCGGTACTCAAGGAGCACCGTGAGATACTGTCCTCCTGCATGAGTGAGCCAGGGCATTCCTGCGTCAAATTAAATTTTACGACACACGAGTGGATGCATTCGAATCACTGGGTCTAATTTGGAAACAAAAATAATTTTTTTTTTTTTTTGTGTTTTTACTGAAATTGAGAAAACCGAGCCGATCCTGAATTTAAATTTGCAAACTTCCATTTAACCGAATTAACCGTCCTCTCCCCTTTTACATGACATGACTTAAACAACAAGCATTACAACAAACTTACACTGAACAGAATTGTCATACAAAAAAAAGAACATAGAAACATTATGGCAGCAACATTACCTACTCAGCAAAGAGGAAATGTACATTACAAGTAAAAGAATGCAAGATCAATCGGACCAGCAACATGACTCATTAAGACTATACTAAATCTACGGTTAATAACATGGAATAAAAGAAGACAACGATTACCTTTGGTAGCCCACAATGCGACAAACCCTTAACGTACATGACGAACCCGAACAAGGGCCAATTCATTCAACAACCGTCAGTTAGACTGATAGACTTGCCAGTTAGTTTGGGATATTTAATCTTGACAAATAAATTTAGTATACTTGCACCGAAGGTTCTACAAATATTTAGTACAATTTTCAATATATAAGAAAAAAATATATTTTTCGGTGCATTTAGATTTTGAACGCTACTTGCCCGCTCTGGTGAAGCCGCACGAGCTTTCACTTGGGGCCGCTGTAGGTCAGTCACCCCTCAGTGCGGCTAGTCTATCTGTCTCCCTAATACTGGCCCAACACGGCCCTTAAACAATAACAAATTAGCTTTAATAACAATTAACAACAAACAACCAATTAGCTTTCAATAACAAGTTATGGAACTACAGCCTACATTCTAAAATTACAAAATGGTACTAAAACGTCATAACAAGTCACAAGCAACACTACTACCCCTCCTATTAATACCACAGAAAATAAAAAAAAATCACCTTGAATTATCTTTAACACTATCTACTGACCTAAACAAACAAAACTTCCTCTACATTGGGTTCACTGGCCCACACGTTACTTACATTGAAGCGAAAACGAACAAAACAAAAAAAAAAGGAAACAATATCTTTGTTGGCATACATCAGTCTATATAAGTATGTAACCCTATGTCGGGACTGAGGTGCTTACACGTACACAAAAAAAATGCTCCAAAGGTTTATGAATTGGAAGAAGTCAACAAAGTTGAATTTTGGGGGTGGATAGCCCGCCCACCGCTAGGGGCTCAGACGCCAAAAGACTGCCCTTACGCCTAGTGATGCTTGGGAGCCGTTACACTGTAAATGCGGTGGCCCTTTTCGTGATCAGTCCGCTACCGTCCTGAGACTTGCTCAACAGGCACGGGGGACATAAAGTGCATAAAGTACGCAAATACATGAAGTATTGTCACCCTGATAGTAGGGTGGGTGTCACATGGACATATGAACCTTAAGACTAAACACAACCAATTACTTAAAACTAGGGCTCACGACCACCGCTTGGTTTTAAGGAGCGTGCGTTAAAAATCGCCTCGCCTATCCCTGGTTGCGAGATAGGCCCACCAAAAAAAAACATACTCTGGCACCTCAGCCCAACTACATTAACATATTTAGTAGCCCTGGTAATGACACTTCTACTGTCTTGCTGGTGGGGTCCGGAAAATCCCCCAGCAAGGCATTCCTACAGTACACATCTGACTGTTCACTACTATATATCTTTAAATTTAAAAACAAAAAAATCTGTCGAGCTGGCACCCAAGTATCCACAGTCCAGTTAGGGAGTCGATGGGAAGGGTTGTTTAGGGGTGGGGGATTGCCGGCTTTACCTTCCTGTGGACACCAGGTTGGCTCAAGAAACTACTTCCCTGAATTTTTTTTTTTTTTTTTTTTTTTTCAGGATTTACAACTACTTATTACTGAATGACAACAAAAAGAATAGACTCTGTCATTACCAGTGTACTTCACTGCACAATCATAAAAGGACAAAACAATACATTGAAGTACAACACTTGACTAAATAGTCAGGGGATCCCCAGTCCTTCCGCCATCACGTTCCCACGATGAAAAGTTCGTAAATACTCCTGAAAGCACCATTCGGTCGACTTCAGATTGTCTACAAACGACGCACACCACTTACGGAACGCGGTCAAAAGTCATTATTCTTGCACGGATTGATTGGTCTAGCACTTACTGAGTGTCTAGGGCCCAAAGTAGATCTCCGTTGAATTGTTGAATTACCGTACGGTTAGTTTGACGTCAGCTGCAGCTCGTGGGGCTGGCACGCCCCCACTCGATTCTCGTTCAGTCTCGGCTGTCTCAGGGTCTGGGCGGTCTACAGTCTCTCCGAGGTTCTGGAGTGGCGACGCTGTCTGAACAGTCTGTGGCCGCCGCACACCACCTCTCAGGCCGGCACAAAGCAGGTAGGCTACTCGCATTCTCCACCTTAACACAAGAACGACAATTACCACTACGATCAGAGATGTACCACCAAATACTCTATATTTAAGAACCATCCGTCTGTGATAGTGGGACCTAAGCACGTGGATTGTGCCCTATAGGGAGTATTCCTTCACACTTAAAGTGCCCAGCTGATCATCTAGTCCCTGCAGGACTTTCAAAGTCTCATTCAAATCTCGGGTCAACAGTTCATGTTCCTCACGACTGTATATTTCATCAACTTCCGGGAAAATAATCTTTCCAAAATCGCTTGAATACAAGGAGCTGCCAACGAATCGGGCAGGCCCTCACCTCTCAAGGTGATCGCTCTAACAATTGGGTTAACATCACGCCCAATACAACCTTATTTTCTTCTGCACGCGGAATGTGCAACAACTGGTGGGGAGGCAACAAGTTACTAGTCATCTGCCCTAGTATTTGTTATCTCACGAATAATACGCTCACCATCATGTTGTTCCTCGAGCAATGTCTGGGGCTTAGGGAAGCTAAGCGCGCAGACAGCTCAACCAGGACAACTCATCACATCCGCTCCAACAACCACCATGCCGCTCATGCGGGCAGGGGTGCTCATGTGCTCAACACCGAGGGATCCCTCGACCCTATCGCCAGGGGAGACCAAGACACAAGTCTAACACCAGGAACAACGAACACCAACAACATTCACCATCTCGTTGTTCCATTGAGCAATGTCTGGGGCTTAGGGGAGCTAAGCACGCAGAGCAGCTCAAACCAGGGGCGATAACAATCACATCCGCCCCAACAACCACCATGCCACTCATGCGGGCAGGGGTGAATAACAGCAGGGGACACAGAACTCAACCCTATCACCAGGGGAGACCAAAACTCGACCACACTTGACCGTGTCCCCAATAACTCAAGTGGAGCTGCCGACAAGTCGGGCAGGCATCCTAAATTCAGTTACTCTCTCACACAGTCAACTCTACTTCACTTTCCGGCAGTGACAATTCACACCCATCTCACACTGCTGCCAAAAATTTTATGTCTCATTAATTTTTTTGGGCAGGCAGGAGGTTAAAATAAAATAATCGATTTGCTCTCTTCCTCTCTTCCTCACAAAAATAAAACAAGTGGTCGAATTTGGCAATCTCCGAGCCATTCGAGCCAGCTAGTCTCATTTCCCCAAAAAAAAAAAAAAAAATAAACGCCACACAAAACACAACAATTTTCAAATTTCCCATCAAATTCCCTCCAAATAGTACTTTCTAACTAGGTGTTTTATTCAGTACAAATTTTGATTTCATCCAGGGGTGACAACTCAACTGATTAGTTTACTGTAAAGAATGTTTATGTATGAATGAAAATTCTGGAAACCAAAACACAACCACTTCCCACATACCAATCCTATCCCAACTTAAAACATCTTACTACTTGCTGCCAGGCAGAGGGCCTGATCATTGCAGGGCGCACTCTCCTACCATGAGCACTAACTTCACATTTGTCAGGTCCCTAAGACCATCTGACATATACTACCAGAAACCCTCTTACCCACTCAACTCTAGTTCACCGTTCTGTCGGCTGCTCAAAGCAGGCATGACACTCGGATTTTACTATAAATACAAAGTAACCCTCCTCTTTTGGTTTCCAGCTCAACAAAATAAATACTTAATAAAAAATTTAAAAAAAAACTGAAAAATAATAATGATATTTGAAGCAAAAAAATGTCTCCTACACTTGTCTTTATTTTTATTAAATGTATAAAATTAACAAAGTCCTGCAAACAATGTGTAACCAGTCAAGCCATCATCCCTTTCAGAATTGTTGCTGTTTACTATTAACTCTAATAAAATAAAATAAAATAAAACTAAACACATGGTCGATACTTGAATTTATACTTAGGCCTCGTCCTTGTGCATCCCAGTGACGTCCATCGTGGATTCCCATCGGCATTCGAACAGCGTGGGCAATCCTCAGGAACCTTTGTCTAATGGCGATTAAAAGTGCAACCTAATTCTATCCTATTACTGTCAAACAGAAAAAAAGTCATTAAATATCCAGTACAATTTGGAATCTCCTAGGCTATTATAGCAACCCCAAAGAAGATTGTTATAAATTTAAGATCAAACTTCTGACCCAGAAATCACTCTTTATCCACCCCAATATTAAAATAACCTAGTTAGATCGTAAATAGACAAGTTCATTTTTATTATTATTATTTTTTTTTTGTACACAAATTCAACTCCTCTACAATTTCAAAAACAACAACACGCGGTTGGTCGCCTCTGGTAGGTTCACCTCATGAACGCTGCATCATCGGTGAGCGCAACGCGTATATCAATTCTCTCCAACTCATCAGGAGTTCTACGGGAATTCAATAACAACATTACAAAGAAACACTTTCCAAAAACACACGATCATCAAGGCTATTCCGGCTATTGAACCTTATTCCGGTCCTATGTCCCCCAAAAATAAAATAAATTTTACCACGAGTTACCCTTTTAATTTTACGCACCAGTCAATTCACAGCTCAAAAAAAATAATAACTCAATTTAATTTTAAAATACTAAGCAGTCCTTATTTCATATCAACTCAGAGGGGTCGGCTATGATCACAAGTCCCAAGCACCTCCTGGTATGTAATAATTTATATCCCCAATAATAATTACTGTTGACAGTGCTCCGACATCACTAATCACTTTAATGAAAATATGTGATATATTCCCAAATAGCCACTACTATTTTTCCGAATAAGATTTAACCCATACCGCAGAGCATCCCCCTTACCTGCGGTCGACTGTCCACGGATTTTTAACTCGTAAATATTTTCCTCCTTTTTCAGAAAATAAACGTTCATGGTTACTGCGGAGACTAGATTCCAAAGAGCAAACGAACAATGCATCCACTAGATTAATAACAGGGCACGAAGTAATCCTAACCCCGCAAAATTATTTTGAATTTCGATTCAAAATCCTGTATCCGTTATGGCGAAGCTCGTCAGAGGCTCTCGCGCCTAAGTCCACATACTGTTTAGTTTGAGCAAAATTTTTCAAAAGATCAAAAGTCTCCAATTAAATAAAGTGTGTTCTCAAATTTCCATACGCAATGTCACTAAGTCCAAAAGTGCCAATTTATCTAATAAAAAAAATCATTTATTAATTCGCCCAATTGATCACGAGTCACTTGGAGTAGCCAACAGAAGTTTGGAAAATCCGGCTAAGTCCTTAGCTAGAAATTTACATAAAATTCAAAAAATCTATGTCAAACACCCATTCCCCAACTACTAACAAGGTCCTGGTCAGATATTTTTAAGTTCAAATTGATTCACTTCTAATGTCGCAAAATCCGCTTTTCTCCACTACTCGGACATTAATTTTATATAACTGCTGATTATTTTCAATGACTTAATTTCTACAGTGAATAGAATGTGCTGGTGTCCTTTGACCAGACAGGATAAATTGGCCAGTTAAAATCAACACTGTTATTTAGTGTTGCGATATTTGATTACTTTAAGATTTTGTTTATTTTCAATCAATTGCCAATCAATAAAGTACAATTATTGACCAATTTTCACTGACGCCCAGACATCATTCCAACACATTTGCAATTCACTCTTATATTTAACAATGACCTGAGGTTAAACTCACATGCAAGTAATATTAGGTTAATTTAGAAAGCATCTATTAAGTTAGTATGTTAATAAATCCTAAACACTCGTGATACAGATAGGCTATCAGATCACTAAACAAAAACAAACTAATCTCTTCGTTTACTCAGTGACACAATGTCTAAGTGTGGACTCAGGTTGTCTGCTATCATCAGCTGTTGCCAACGTCACCGACAACACAAACTCTGACGTCAATATAGTGACGCCTCCCCTACTGCTTTACAACGCAGACGCTGGCCGCCATCTCGCCATAAAATAGTCCAAAACAAAAATCAATTATTTAATTAAATGTCGCGTCGCCTCAATAAATTTAGTTATTCACTTAATATTATTTCTTTCAGTTATTACTAATGTTTAATTATCTCCCCTCTCCTTCTCTTAATTTACTTCTCAATCAATTGTTAGCTACAATCGGCAGTTAGTTACAAGTTAAATTCAAGATGGCGGATAACCAAGCGTCTCCTTCACACACCAAGCACTTCAAGGCGGTGGTGGGGGAACCCACGCTAAGCGCTAACAGCATGGTCACAAACATGGCGTCTTCAACTTATCCTCGTATTATTCTCAATTACTTTAAAATTCTCTAATAAATCGGAAAATTGATGTATTGTTACCGGGTTTTCACGAAAAGCTTTGTTTTATTGAGTTACTGTTATTTTTAGTGAAACCTCTCCTCAAAAGACTATATTTAAACTTGTAAGAAAAGTAAGACCAAAAAATATTTAAACTTAAAGCTGAATTTTTACCACTCACCTCCTAATGTCATTGTGACGTAGTCGCAGTCACAACCCCGCGCCGACACCAAATATCGCCGCCGTACTCAGTGGGAGCTAGTTCTTGAAGACAGTGGGTCGAAATGATGAGTGGTGTGTTCTCAATAAAAAGAAATCGAGTATTTAACAACAAAAGTTAGCGATTTATTTCGGTTAAAACAAAATAATGAATTCACTTAAATACTTTGAAACAAGTTTAGATTTAATCGTTACAATTTAGAGAACCGAATAATTATGTTAGAAAGGGGAGAGGTACGCGACGCGGCTGCCGCCGCCACCGGCTTGGCGACGCGACGACCGGATAGTCACTGCGCAGAGATCGCCATCCCCGCCACGCAAACTTGAGGCTCTCGGCCAATCAGCGTGCAGCACCTGATCGAGTCGAGCCCGACCAGTGCTGCCGCCCAACGATTACTTTGGTCTCTAAAAACAAAACTAACTCGGTTCTTGGCTGGGAACTGCGCGTACATGGTTGTCACATGCGCGAACATTGCTGATAGCGCGCATTCCTCAGCGTCACACACATGCACGTGTGGTGAGAAACACCGGCTTTGCTGACGGCGATGAGGATTCGAATGCATATACAGCGTGTGACAAAAGGCCTGCACCTTTGCCTCTGGCGTTGACACTCATAATTCCTGATGTTAATGAATACTTTTAAAATTGGTATTAATGTTGAGATGTATATCTGTTATCCAGATTATTAACTGCAGACAACTGTGATTAAAATAATCAATTAATCAATGGTCGATCGTTGAGTCCTGAGTACTTTAACTCAGTGTAGAATATTATTAAAGTTTATTCCTGGGGTATGAACGCCGGAGTGTTACAGGTCCGCAGTTAAATTATCATTAAAGTCAACAATTCCTCTCAAGAAAGAAGGCAAGGTCCAGGTCCAGCTGGTTCATCACGAGGGCCCTCGCCATCGCCATTTAAGGGATTGCATTGCTTCGCAGAACTTCACTACGCTTTCCCCATAGTTTGGCACAGGCATCGTGTCAACTTTTTCCGGCATTTTTCATTTTCGAGTGACTTTTAATTTCACAAGACTCCAACCACAGAGGTTATTGCGATTTTTCTGTGAAAATGGCCGTAATTTGCATTAATTATAATGCAAAATCAATGTTTTTTTGGAGAAAAATCACAATAACTCCGTCATTTGTAATAAGATCTTAATAAACTTGGTACCGTTGGTTAGATAATTAAATTTGGCAACTTTTTTGTATAAAGTAAATTTTTTTTAAATTTACCAAATTTGAGATATTTAGTTTGAAAATTAAAAATGGCCGCCATTTTGAAAATACACTATAGAAAAAATTAATTTTTTTCCTGAAAATGTACATTAGTATGATAAAGGTTCATACCAAATATGAACTGAATACAACTATCCGTGACGGAAATAAAAATTATTACGTGAAAAAAACAAAATGGCGGCTAGCGGCTAAACGATGGATTTTAGACCCCTATTTGTATGATGTTTTTTTCTTGTCTCGATGCAAGGAACAAATATACAAAAGGGTTCCAGAGAGTTCCGGGACACCCTGTAGAATAAAAAAGTTAGCCATTGGATCACTTTAAGAAACTCACCCTGTATATAAAATATACACTATACCTACTAGATGAATCTTGTAAGGATTAACAAATTGACTACACACAAACGCTTGTTTCAATATCCTCCAAACAAAATTCTTTCCATTACATTCACCCATAGGAACATCCTAAAATATTTTCAAATATGGAAAAATACAGGGTATTCCGAAAACTATGGTTCACATGTAGGAATCTCAGTATTTTCGTAAACGTTTTATATGTTACATATAATTTTAAAGCTCTAGTAAAAATATACATTTTTTATTTTAAGTTATAAAAATATAAATATAAAAATATAAATACAATACCCCCGTCGCAGCAAACCTGCGTATTCAGCGAATTTCCAATGGAATTTCAGATTATTTACTTTCCCCATAAAAACACCATAGGATCGAGTATGTAGGTTTGCTGCCTGGGGTCTTGTTAGACAATCTAAGTTAATCAATAATTTGTGAATGTTAACACCAAATTGTATCAAGCTCTGACAATTTTTTAATTTCCCCATAAACCCCATGGGGGTGAGTATGTAGGTTTGCCGCCATATGGGCTTTGTAAGCAAGTATAAGTTAAACCCTATCTAGATAATTTACATACCAATTTTGATTAAGTTATGTCAATAAATAGGTAAGATATAGGGTTTTCTTGATTTCCCATAAGAATAACATGGAAAACACATTTTTGGATTTTCTCCGTAACCATTTAAGCTAAGTTAAAAATTCAAAATACTAAATTGTTTGTTTTTTTAAGCTCTTTTGAACAGTTTCATGAATTTGGAAAATTGAGGTCCAAAAATGCCAAAAACCCTATTTTGACCCCTTTGAAACCCCATAAAACCCCGTTCCCATAACCCGACAATGCTGGTTCGCGAACTCATGAAAATAGACCTAGTCTTACACCTTCATACCAAATTTGATCAAAATCGGAGGACCGCTTCAAAAGTTATCGGTACCACGGACACACACACACACACACACACACACACACACACACACACACACACACACACACACACACACACACACACACACACACACACACACATATATATATATGAAAATGAACGAGCGGTGTTTTTGGCTTCTGGGGACCTCAAAATGAAAAAGTAAAGTGGTCCCGGGCTTAGGTCTTACCATGGCTACTACCGTAATAGCGTATTCCCTATAGGGAAATTCGCTAAAAATATATATAGTAAAAATAACTATATCCTGTTTGCACTAAAATGTATATTTTTACTAGAGCTTTAAAATGATATGTAACTAAACATTGTCCTACTTAAGGTCCATGCCAAATACGAATCCAGTCCATTTATCCGTTTTGGGAATAAAAATTATTAAGTGTAAAAAACAAAATGGCGGCTAGCGGGTTAACGACGCATTTTAGGACATATGTTTATATGAACTTTTTTGTTTCTTTTGGCTTGCTGAACAACATGGAAAAGTTTCGGACAGTCGAAGCTGGAAGCCCTGTATTTTATATACAGGGTGAGTTTCTTAAGTGATCAAATAACTAACTTTTTTATTCTATTTCTGACAGTATACTTCTTATGGGGGATCCCCTTTACTTTTTTATTTTGCTTTCAGGCATGTATTTCACTTTTCAAAATTTCCTGCAATTTTTCTTATATGGCGGCCAACTTTAAAATTTCTTATAGAGCATCCTGTATTTTATGGTGTTTTTGGAATTAACATGTGATTTGGAGACATTTTTATTCGTTGATACTTTTCTCTAAACCTAACGGTTATTGAGCTACAGGTAATTAAAGTTCATTTTTAGTTCCATAAGAATAACATGGGCGAATGTATGAAAATCTTTATTTTTAATTTTCTTTATTTTACTAAATTGTTTGTTTTTTATGCTCTTTTGGATAGTATCAACCAAAATAGTAACTTTTTATAAAATTTAGGTGAAAAAAATGAAAAACTGTTTTTTTAACCATAAAAAACCCATAAAAGCTAGTTCCCACAGTCCGACCATCCTGGTTTGCCAAATTCTACAAATATACCTTAATTTACACCTCTCTACTAAATTTGATCAAAATCGGATATTTTGGGAAAAAGTTCTTAGATGTAAAAAGATTTTATGTATATAAACATAAATATACATACATTTATATAAATTTTTAAAAACCATATTTTCGAGTTCTAAGGACCTTAAAGTAAAAAGTTATCATGCCGTCGGGGTTGGATTTACCATTACAAGTACCGCAATAGCTCATTTTATATTGGAAAAATTTGTTACAATTTGAAAAATATCTTTAAAGAACTAATTAACGAGAGTAGCATGCAATTACCAATACATATTATATACCAAAATGTGCACAATTTTATCCTCTACACTTTACTAATTTACATGATTTAGCTATGTTTATTGGTTTGAGAGATATTTAACAAAAACTTACTAAAGAACAGCCGCCATTTTGAAAAACCGGCCATATCAGGTGAACGCAGCCTCGAAGAGTGGTAGACTTTTCACCATCGTTTTTCTCGGGTAATTTTACATAAGAATAGCTCAAAATCACTAAGTTTGCAATTACTTCCGGGTTGGTCAACATTTTTACTAGTCTACTACATGCTCTCTAAATTTCAATGTTAATCTTGTGGGAGAAGGTAATTCACTGAATCATTAGACAGCTGTTGTAATAACAAATGGTAGCAAATCAGTAAGAATAGTTATTTGTGCTTCTAGGGACTAAAGTACAATGTTTTCTCCCTGAAGGGAAAGTGTTGTCGCCCGAAGGCGAAGCCGAGGCAATTTCCCTGAGGGAGAAAAGTACTTTAGTCCCTTGATGCACACAACATTTTTCCTCCACCTATACGAATAACATTTAGGCCTAATAGGCCTCCCATACATAATTTAACTTTACCTTCATTTCATTTGATCCCTTGCTCCATCAAGCTGGAACAGTCACATCAACATAAAAAAACACACGGAAGGTTGGCTATATCATTTTTAAAGAACACGAAAAAAACAAAATATAATTTAAGCCTAGTCAAAAGTTTTACACTTTTGGACTTCTTAGGTTAATAGCCTACCCAAGCGAAATGTAAACAAACACGTACACTGCCACGGCCATCTCTAGTACTAGAGATGCTGCTCACCCACTGCTGACAGAATGGTCAGCAGGTGAGCAGCAGCTACAGCTGCTATTAGTCAACAATGAGTAATGAAACAAATACAAGCAACAGCTGACTGTGGCTCATATTCTTTTTAATCTCTCTTTTAATGTTATTCTTATGTAACTAAATTTAGCCCCGTGGTACGAAAAAAATTTGAGTTTTCCCTAGGTAGAACGATTAAGTATTCAAGTCACATGGGATAGAAATTAGTACTTTACTACTCTATTCCAAGGAGTAAAATACGGCTTTAGATAGTAGGTGGAGGAAAAAGATGTTTTAGTTATAGCATATTGTTTTAGCTATTTTGTCAAGACAGTCTAGATGGATAAAAAATGTTGGTTGAATTTTAACCAGGAGGCGATCTCTAGTTTGTTTAAAAAACCCAAACAATCAGATGTTTGAAAATTATACAATGGAGTAAGTCAATGTAAGTATAATTGCAGCACTTTTGTGTGAAATCATGGAAGTTTTTCCGGCCTAGTCACGAAAACTATTGTTTACAAACAAGTTCATCCAACCCACCAGGGATCAGCCAGTTGTGATCACAGATGACTGCTCCAAAAACAACATTTATCGCAAGAGTGTGATGAAATACACGTTTTATGAGTGTTGTTTGCAATCAGAAATGAAATACAAACGTCCACAACACTCAACAATATATTTACAATTATACTGCACAGAAAAAAGTATGAAAATATGGAAAATGACCACCATTTCGCCCGGACACGCCAATCAGCCCTAAAAGAGAATCCTATAAACTTATTGTGCTAAAAAATTCGTGGGCTATTCTACTTATCAATTTTTTCTCTTTAGGCCTGATGGTGATCGGTGTGTCCGGTCAAAATCGATTGTCATTTTCCATCTTTTCTTTTATGTACCGTCTGTATTCTTTGCAGTAAAAGTGTAAATATAATTTTTTGTGTTTGTTTTCTAGATGTTTGTTTTTCATTTATGATACTACTAACCATGCTAACATTTTTTGCCATACTAGCAGCATAAGCGACAAAGTTGTTTTACACTTCTGTTTAATGGTTATTTTCTAAACCTTTTTGTAATTACAGTATTAGTTTCTATAATCAGATTAGCATAACATTTTCAAATAAAAGTCGAATTGATTTATATGGCAAATGTTGTAATTTATTATTATCCACTTTTAAATTCTTAGTGGTTTATATTACAGGTATTATTTATACCGGATCACAGTGACACGGTGAATTCGGTCCATACAATCTCACACAGAGCTGATGGCTGGGACAAAGTATATGTCCACCACACTGAAAAGAACACAAATCAATATAAAAATTGATGTAAAATAAAATTGATCAATATAAAAAATGATTCAATGAATCATTGCATCATGCATGAGTCATTAATATATATATATATATATATATATATATATATATATATATATATATATATATATATATATATATATATATATATCAGTCATTAAAACTTCCAGTGGATTTATGCTATTACCACTTTTATCAGCCCTTGTATAACTGCCCCCTAAACAGATTTCTACCCTCCGGTATTTCTACCACTGGTCTGACTGATCGTCACCATTTGCAGCCCTCCAACCACCTATTTGAAACTTATACAAATAGTCGTCAAACTAAAAAAAAATTCCACTAAACCTGGGCAAAATTGCTTAACAAACAATTGAAGTGGTATTCACCTCAACAAATGTTGCTTTATAACATATCCAAAATCAGACAAAGTCCGCCCAGGGGAAGTAGCAAAAAATCAATTTGAAAATTGTGTCAAAATTTCATATTTTGTAATTTATTTAATAGTCTATTTGTGGGTACTTTCACATAAAAAAAATTATAGTATGGACTTTTTCTGGTGTTTTATAAGTTTTTTTGGGGCGCTAAATCCGAATTTGAAGTTTGTCTAAAGATATTCCTTATAATTTCAAGATATCTGAAAAAACTTAGAAATTTCCATACTTTTCTTAGTATTTTTATTTAAACTCCGAAACTATACCCCAGATAGCACATAAACGTAAAAAAGACGTGAAAATAACGTTTCCTTTTAACATTTTTGACGTTATTATTACGTCAAGAAACGGATTTATAACGTTTTTTCACGTGATTATAACGTGCGAGTGTCACACTTTTTAACGTTAGTAGTGTCTTTTGGCCACTCCTGGCCCAGTTCAAGGTCAGCGGTTGGAAGTGGCAGGTGTGGGGTTGGAAGTGTGGGGTGGGGGTGACAGTGATGGATGGGTTTGGGAAGTGGGTCAAGGTCATCCGGAGGGGGTTTTAAAAAAGTGGGAGCCGCAGGGGCTCGGTGGGGGTTTTGGGAGGGGCGGCGCCGGGCCGCGGGAGGTTTTAGTTTATTTTTAAAATTAAATCAAAGTCGTGTTCTTGTGCAGAGAGGTGTTGGAGTGCCGTCCACTGGTGAGGGAGTGGTAGACGCCGAAGGTGGTGGCGAAGAGAAGGTAGACGCACAACATGCACAGTACGCATTTGAACAGTTGCAGCAGGCGAACCATCCCTTGTTGATTTTCCGTTTCCAATTGCAGCCTGTTGATCTCTAGTTTGAGTCTGTCCTCTTCCAATTGTGTTTTAAGTGAAAAATCATCCATCATGTTTGTGTGCTTGTTTTAATTTCTGTAGGTGAAACGGGAGCGGTGTTGACGGTCGGAAAGTTGGCGATGAAATGAGAAACGAAGATGAGGACAGAGCATATTTACTGGAAAGTGGTGGGGGGTTAAAAAAAAAAAAACAGTTGTGTGTCCGATCAAACGTCGTCGTCAGCTGTCGGTGTAGTTTTGGAGGATGCAGGAGTGAGTTTTAGCAAACTATCTTCATCTTCAGTCTCAACTCTATCGCATGTTGGACAACCGTAAGCAAGTTCCAAATTCATAGTGATGCAGTGGAATTTGTCTATAATATCTTCTAAAGTTTCCATTATATCTTTTAAATCATGTCTTGTTCTAATTACAAAAGTAGATTTCATTAGTGCTAGCGGATCGTTGTTCATCGTACGGGAGTCGGGAAACAAATGGCGAGCGTCAGTCAGCGGCTCGCTTATATGCGGGCAAGGGCGGTGGAGGGGGAAGTGGAGGGGTGGTGGCGTGGTGGGGGAAGTGGAGGGGTGGTGGCGTGGTGGGGGAAGGGTGATATACCCCCATGCGAATCGTTGGCCAGCGCATTTCGCAGCAAAACGCCGTTCGGGTAGGTAGTAGGAGGTGTACTAAGATAACCATTAGTTGTATTTTTAAGTTAGGAATACTAATAATGTTTGTAAATTAAATATTAAATTTATATTTAACCAGAGCTTGCATTTCTTGTTCCTCGTCGTTTAATTCAACAATTTTAACACCATTAGTTGTCTGTTCCTCTTCCTCTGCACTTTGCGACGATGAAGACATGGAGGTGGCAGAAGATGATGATGAGGATGAAAATATTTTGGTAGGATTGACGTATTGCACTGTGATGTTGATCCATCTTAAAGGATAGTTATCAATGAGTGTGAGTAAGTTTTGGAATAGTTCTTCCATCTCTTCTCTGTCGTAATTAAATGTTGAAAGGAAATGAATTTATCATCCATGTTGTTCTCAGTGCGAGTAATGAAATAAGAATGAGAAGCGTATCGAATGATCCGTAGAATATATGTTGTAAAAAATAAGTGGTGGGGGTAATCTCAAGGTCAATCAAATGGAGTTTTAAAAAAGGGCTGCATTCAGTGACTACAGCTATACATCTGAAGCTTCAACAGGATCAGTAGACCAATCTGATCTGTACTTGCACGCACTTATGATGCATGTACAAAAGTGGTCTTTATAATATGCATTGCACTCTCGACAATTGACAAGTTTTTCCGGATGAAATTTGATACACCTCTGGGGACAGCAAGTGTGGAAGTATCGTGATTTATAAATTTTGATGGTTCGCAATTCCGGTGGTGGTAGTTGCTTTGTCTTGCATTTGCAGTAACAGGATCCGAAGAATTCACACTTTGTACAAGCTAATCCGTCTACCATCCATCTTCCTAAATCGGTGCATTTTTGTTCACAACAGTAGCGCGGTGCGTCCTCGTTTTTCTTCTCTTCCATGTTGGCGCTTCTAAGTGTTGGCAAGAAATGAAGTTGTATAGTGTAGGATAGCATGTTTTATAGACTAGGAAAAGTGGTGGGGGTAATCTCAAGGTCATCCAAATGGAGTTTTAAAAAAGATCATCTTACAAGTGTAAGATGTATTTATTTAAGATACTGAGTTTTCATTTTCTTTTTCTTTCTTTACATCTTGTTTGTATTTTTCTTTTTCTTCTTTAGCCATGGCGATGAGATCTTCAGTGGAGAGTGGATGTACTTCAGGAAATTTTAGAATTAATTTTGGTTGGAATCCCTCTTTAGTCAATACTTGAAGATCGGACGTCATTTGTTCTACACTTTGATAGTCTTTTCCGTAGATTTTTCCATTGAATTCAATCATCATTCTGTACAACATGGTATTAGTAGTTGTTTTCGCTGCGTCAGTTGGAGAGCAAATGATGATTCTGTTAGGTTACACGGTCCTTTTATAGATGCTACAGCGACCACTTGATATTATTTAACATTAGTAATATTTCTGGAACTTAACATTACTTTGAGTAGATGGTGTTGTAGTTGAAGGTTGTGTGGAAACGAATACTTCTTCGTTGCAGAACTTCTGTTTAGGAAACATCCTCATGTTGTTAGCGTAAACATCAATATTTAAACGATAACCACCGGCAAGTAACACTCGCAGTTCATTAATAAAATCGACGAGTTCTTCAAAAGTTGTAATGGTGGTGGTATCATATGATGCACACTTAACCTTAAGAGACATGTTGTTATTCGTAATAACTGGAGAGCCAACAGAGATGTGTACAGCACGAAAGGTAGTCGTAGACTGATGAGATCCTCAAGAAAATTACGGCCTTTATATACCCTCGAAACTAGGTCAAGGTCATCCAAACGTGTTTTTAAAAAAAGCAACATATCGATAGTGCAGAAACACTATCGATATGTTGCCTTTTCTTATTATTTTTTTTTTCATTTTTATTTTTTATTTATTTAAAATCAGTTACACACATGTACAACAGTATATATAAACTACAGACTAGTTGCTAGTAGGCATAACATGAAGTGTAAGTTCAGTAGAGTTGGTTCCACTAGGACCGTGGGATGCCAAATAGAGTGCGCCGGGGTGAATCAGTCGTAAATCTTCATTCTGCAGCAGTTGAACGAAGCGTTTGGGAAGAAATACTTGAAATTTCGGTTCATCACCAGGTGTGTAGGGTGCTTCACTCAATGTGCAATTGATGGCGTCTCCAACTGATGTTTCCATCTTCTTAATAGTGTGAATAATGTAATGTTTTTCTTCTTTCAATTCTGAACATTTCTTAGTCGGTAGTATTGTAGATTTAGAATGTTTGTTGAATTGATCAACAAGCGACTGTAGAAAAGTTTGCGATGCCATTATTTTTTCTTACTATTGTTCGTCTTCTTCTTCTTGTGCTTGCGCGTCAGAGGTGTTGACTCCTCGGAGGTTAGAGTAATACTCATGCATTGTCATAGTGCCGCTCTCGCTTTTATACCCATCGCTTCCCCCACCACTTTGCTGGAGATAGACATTCAAACGATATGCGTTCTTTAAAGCACATTGAGACTGCCGATGTTTAAAGTTTTTAGATGCAATACAGATGTTAGCAAAGTAGCAATAAAAATCTTTCTCCATTTGCACATTTATCACTTCATGGTTTGTATATGCTTGTATCCAATTTGCTTTTTCCAATCCTCTTGTAAAAATAGTTTTGAACTCTTTGCAGAAATGATTCATAATGTGTGGCATCATATTGTAGGTTATAAAACCTTCATCCCATGTTAGATTATGAAAATGTTTCATCAACCATTTGTTTGTTACTTTAGCTTTGGTTGTTAATCTGTTGAACGGCAAAGGAGGCATGAATAAAAAATGATAAACAACAGATGTTATCATATCTAGTACCACTAACTCTTTAATTATAAAATTTCCATCATTACCACGGAATGCCTGAAACTCTATGATACCTCGCTTTACTTCCATTATTTCCGTCTTCTTAGAGAATGAAACTCGTTTATCCATGATGACGTTCAGTAGACAACTGGTATGTCAATGCGGATTGACAGCCTTTTATACTCCAACATTCTTCTTCTTCTTACTTAAAATATTCTTTGTCTGTTTAATTTGTTGTTGATTGTTGATTGTTGAAACGTGATTCGTTTTCCTTGTTTTCTTGCTTTTTTTCTTCATCTAAATTAAAGTTGGTTTGATTGTGGTGTAACTGTCTCCACATCTCTACTTCATGCGGGATCCTATTGAAGATTGAAGTATCTACTGGACCGTATAGGATTGGAACATATGGTTGTCTATCCAATGCATCAGTTAAATAATCTTTGATAATTGTACTTGAGAATATTAGCTGTTTTAAATATCTTTTTATAGGACCAGTAGCACAAGTTAAAGCGTAAAACTCTTCTTTTGTCAAATGTATTTTTATATTATATTTAGTTAAATCTCTAAATCGAACTAGTTGTTGACCACGTTGTTTAACAATATCGATTTCAATATTTGATTCGAACAAACCTAGTTTTGTTTTTCTTCCAAACGTATTGTTACTCAAATAGCATTCCAAAAGATGTATATGTTTCATAAAAGATTCCCAAGAAGATTCAGTGAAGGTTACCATTTTAGGTCCGTGATTCAAAATAACAGTTGGAGAGTAATCCAATGATTTCATTACTCCAGCAGACACAGTCTTTGTCATACAAGAAGAAATAGGATAAAATATTCTAAGAAATACCTCCATTAAGATGTTGGTAGAATTGTTATCTTCAATTTTACTTTTCTTCGTTTCTTTTTCAACTTCCTCTTCGTCTGTCTTCTTATGTTTAAACTTGAGGAACTCTTCCATTTCCTGTTCAACTTGTCTTTCTATATCCAAACTATTGTCAGCCATAAGAGGTGTAGTTTCTTCATTAGCACTTGATGTAGCAGAACTCATCTTGCGGACGATGTTACCCATACGACAATCAAAGATGAAATGAATTTCCAGCTCTTCTTTCTCGCTTTTATACTCGCAGATGACCTAGATATTGTTGATCTTTTGTAAAAACCTTACAAATCGTGCAGATGTTGTATTAATCTTTTTTAAAGTACATTCTTCACAATTCCTGTCAGCGGTGTGTAAGTAACTATTTTGTCATGTAGAATTAAACAGTATGCTGAAGTACCATCTGGTATTTTATCTTCAAATTCCATTTCAATTTTTATATCTACACTTGAAGATTTCACAGATTCATTTTGTTTTGAACAATCGATTACAACAATTGGAGCTTTTGAATAAAATTGTTCTGGTGATAGTAGTGGTGTATTTGTCTTACCATAATATGACGATTGAAATCTTGCATACATGTCATATAGAATGGAATAACGTTTCTTGTCAAATGAAACATTTAAACTGTCATATGGAAAGAACTGAGAGTTTAGAAAAACTTTGCAATTCTTTATCTTGCAATGGTCAAATTGACCAGCGTGCGCAGTTATAACATCTTTTCGTTTAGTCTGAAAACCGACTATTATGTACCTTGCTCGTTCTAAATAAGTAGAGGTTTTAACAGTCCATGTTTGTCTTTCTGTTTGAGGCAATATGGGGTATTCATGAAATTCCCAACTTCTAAATGGTATTACAATATCACGGTCAGATTTTAATTTTTTCAATAATAATACTCGATGTTCATCCGCCAATCTGACATGTGGTACTCTCCATACAACTTTATCCAATTGAAGTTGCCATTCCAAATCGGCATCTTTTGTTCCACTTGGCGCTTGTATTACATCCTTATTCGTTGAAGATCTGAGCAGTACCAGTTCTTGCTTTACATTTATTATTATTCTCTTGTAATCTTCTGCGAATCCCAAAAGCAATCGTAAAGGCACATTAAAATCAAAGTAACATTTTGAATTAGGAGTAATAGTGTCTTTATCAGGAGTCACCCATCCAGCCGAGATTAAAGAATTCTTTTCATGGGGTGTTATTGAAGTCAATCCTTTCAAAGTTGTTGATATACCAACTTTTTTTGTTGAATCAACTGTTACTCCAGATATCTCATATCTAATTTCATCAAACAGATATGCCATAGGGTTATTTATAAAAGGAACAGTTGAACCAGATTTTCCATCCAATGTTGTTACTCTTCCTTCGATATATAAATAACTTTCACATGGTAATGTGTAGATATCTTGTTGTTGAATGGGAATCCTTATTTCATCATTATTATTTAATTTTGATGAAGTGTAAGGGTTGTGAGTGTGATATTCCTTCTCCCATAGGGTTTCGTCGAATGTCGGTCCTTGCGCTATATCCAGTATATCCATGGTTGGCAAGTTTTAGTCCGATCTTTTGTAGGAAGCGTATGTTGTCCGGTGTTAACTCGTCGAATGTTGAGGAGCTACTGAGCTCCCGACTCTTCCGTTGTGGTTTAAATGATAATCCCATGTTGACTTTATGTTGCTGCTCTGATATGTAACCGTATAGTTATTGTTTCTCCTCTAAAGTCAACACTAATGCCGTCTTGATCCAATATGTTCAGTACGATGTCTGAAATGAAACTGGTGTTTAACGGTAGGTATATCAGGTTTTGTGGCTTCTCAACTATTTTAAAACCAGGAGCTACTGTGGGGTAAAATGTATGTAATATGTGTTGATTTACTCCATCTCTATATGATCCGTGTATAATATTACACGTTACATCAATACTGTTCACCTTTAATATTGTTACTGTTGTATCGCCAGTATAATCATTTCCAGGAGCTAAAATTCCTTTCTTCTTTGAAAATCCGAGCAAATTGCCGATTGAGTGGTCTAAGCTAAAATCTATATAATACTTTGAAGTTATTTCTGCTTTTAATGTATTATTATTACCTTTTATAGAAATATTTTCTTCTCCAAGCTTTTTTTGTAATACTTGGTTTATATCGTCTATTTCATATGCTCCTGTAGATAATGGAATTATTTTCAATTGTGAATAATTTCCTTTTTCATCTTTACTCTCATAATAATGTAGTAAATTATTTTTCCCTTCTGTAACATTGGGAATTGAATTGTATGTAGTCAAATCCAATAATGCTGCTTCCCATAGTTTGTCCGTAGATAAACGTAACGCTGGGAAAAGTGTACTTTTCAATGTTGACGAATTTCCGCTCAGCGACACTGTATACGATGACATCTTAAAGCTGACTGACGCTCTTCGCTAGGAACTCTAAACATAAATGTCCGCATATTTCTGTATTGCTAGGTTGTTCTCTTTTGTAGTTGTAGAATATATTCTTGGAGTCCCGAAAATAATGTTGAAGTTCTTTTGGTGGCGGTAAATTTCCAAAACTATCAAAGTAGTAAACATTTTCTCCAAGTTTTTTATAACATACCCAATGAGTACCTGGTCCATAATTAGAGTCTAAGTTTACTATTCCAGTTTCATTTTTCCACACTCTATTTGGTAATGTATCTTTCATAAAAACTCCTCTGAAGAATGGTATTCTTAAACATTTCACATATTTTGACAGTTGATAGTTTGTTAATGCTTCATTTGGAATTATCAATTTATTCTTCTCATTTAATACACACGGTACGGTCTTAAGTAAAGACCCGATCCGTTTTTTACCATTGACCATATGGATGTTTTCTTGACTTTCCTTTTAGGGTTAGTGCGACGTCTTCTTTTGATGTTCCCGCCTCTTTTTGCAGCTTCTTTTTTACTAGGTTTTCTCCCGCGTCGTCTTCCACCACCAAACTTAGCTTTCGTCTTCATGGCTGTTGTCACTGCCCAAGCTGCTGCTTTTTCCGCAATACTGGCGTCACTTGATTTAACCCTTTGCCAAGCTTTTTCCGCTAGCGCTCTATCCGCTATTGATCTATTTGTTGAATCTGCAAACTTGGAATACGCTATATCGTGTTCTTTGCAAGCTTGATCTAATTTATTAATTCCAGGATCTCCTCTTGCTAAACGTTTTGCCAACTTAGTTCCGGGTCCACAATATTGATAGCCTCCGGGCAGATGAAATTCGTATGGTAAAGCGTCTATTGCTCGATTTAGAACAGCACCAACAGGAATCCGTCTTAGCAGGGATAACGCAGCTGATGTTATACCACGTCCTTTCTTGCCGCTGTCTTGACGACGACTGAGCATTGCGGTCTTCATTATGTCGTCTTATATAACCAGCGTGTTTACTCCACGAGCTGCTTTACATAAATGAATAACACATGCACAATTTTTATATTTAAATACTTAATTATTCAAATTAATTATATACTGATTTATAATTCTATTTTTAATCCAAGCTTCTCGTTCATCGGGTTGAATCATCACATGACTCGTTGTACTAGCTATATGATTGTGGGTATCGATAAGTAAATTGCCCACTATTCTTATTAAACAGTCTAAAGTTACAGCATCTTTTGGATGTTGGGGATCGTGTAACTGCATAATACGTTTATCATTACACGTGTAAGCAGTCGAATCACTTTTCGACGTTGTTATGACTTGTCCAATAGTAGCAGCATCATTTAAATCTTCTCCTGGTAAAATATTAATTATTTTCTTCATCTTTGCATCATATTTGGTCCCAAAGTGTTTATCCCAAGTTATTGTTTGTCTTAATGTAACACAATCATCATCTTCATAACCAGGATAAATATCTTTTATTCTTCTATTACGACCATTATATGTACCTAATGTACCACCACTCGCAATTAATGTTTGCACCATTAGAGGTACATCTGTATCTTTTATACCAAATCTTCCATTTGTTATTGTTTTATGTCCTGCATCCCATTCATCATTATTTCCTTGCATTAAATCAAACTTTTCATTTCCATGTATAAATGTATCTCCTCGCTTTAGCACGGCATCTTCATGTTTTACAAAATTCGATGTTCCCCTTTTTAATTCTTTAGATAACTGTTCCATAGTAACAGCGTCTTTTGGTTGAGAAGCGAACTTTACATTTGACAACACTTTCCCATGACAATCGATTTCATCACCATCTTGTAAAATACAGTTGTCCTTGATGTATTTCAGGTTTACAGCATCCCCATCTTCCTTTGGGTATCCAATGTCATTTATTATAAATTTATAAAAAGAAAATCTGCGTTGAGTCTTTTCCGGTATTATAGAATGTAAATATTCTTTATTAACTGAATCTTTATCATTTTTTGGATTTGCCACGTTGGTTATTCTATGATTTCCAGCATCATATGTCTGTCCATCTTTTAAATTATTACCCCATTGTAATTTTAAAGTATTTGAAAGTTCAGATGATAAATACTCTTTATTAATTGCATCAGAACTGTCAGTTGGTTTACCAACATGAATTATTCTATGTGATTTAACATCGTAAGTATTCTTGTTTAATTTCAATGATGTTGAAGTTGCTTCTTTTACTGTTTTTAAATTTGCTCCATCAGTATCTTCTTCTGGGTCTTTAACAAATTTTAAACGTTTGTTACTCATATCATAGTCACCTTCAGGTGTTTGCGGCAATCCACTTCTTTTTCTGTTTTCTCCTCCTTGTACTCCTAGCCCGGAGTACCGTCCAAACTTGTCGACGCTCATGATTGAACTGATCCACTGTATGCTCACAGCTCTCTTATATATCCGTGATGATTTATACAACTATTCCACGATTTCGAAGTTCGTCAACTAAAGCCACCCATTCATTATTTAAGCCTGTATGACCAGCTTCCATGGCTTCATGTAATAGTCTCATTCTATCAACCAATTTATTTATATCATTATAGTAAATCACATTTGTATTATATAGGTTTTTCATTAAACCTTTACCAGACGTCGAAGTTTCTCCTTTTTTCTTTTTACCATATTCATCCATAAGTGATAAGTCCATAAGTGATAAAGACTTCCTCTTTAGCGGTTTCTTCAAAGCGGGCGCAGTTCGTAATGTTGGTAGTTTTCTCAGCGGAAACAATCTTTTTATTACAACTGTATATTTAGTTGCGCGTGTTCTATTTATCATTGAATCTTTGGAGTAATTCTTCTTATGAGCATTAGTATTTTGCAAAATTTCTTTAAAAGTATTTAAATCTTGTACCGTATATTTTATAGGTATATTTTTAAAAATCAGTTCAAATAATCCTTTTGTTCCTTTATATTTATGCTCACCAATAACAATGTCATCATCTTCAGTCAAATGTACTTTTGAATCTCCTATTTTTAATTCATTTCCATCAATTCTCGCTCCATATACATGTGACTTGTGTAGTTTTGGGTTTGCTTTTATTTCATGTAACATCTTCATGATATACTTTCTTCCAAGAGGTCCTTGTTGCAATATATCACTACTTAATTTTGTTAGATTTGGAATTGATTGTTCTGCTTCAGGTATATGTTGTTCTTGTTCTTCTTCTTTTTGAACATTTATTTCTGGTTCTTCTTCTCTTGTTTCTTCTTCTTCTTTTTGAGAAACTTCACTATCACTTGTGTAAGAATCATCATCTTCTTCCTTTTTTAAACTCTTTACTTCAAATTTGGAAACAGGTAGCAAAACATCTCCTTCATAATGAGGTTTACCAATAGTTTCTGTTATCTGTTTTAAAGGTTCTGTAATAGGCTTAAATGTAGTCTCCAGGAATTCTTCTCTTTCATTCAAACCCATTCTTAATGCTCGATTTTTAAGTCTAATCGAGTCACTCAGTGATTTTATTTCTTTTAATAGTTTTTCTTGGTTCACCATGTTTACGCTGCGAGGTCCAATCTATTACTAAACGTATCATTAATCGTTCAATGGATTAATACAAATTTATCCAATCCTATACGATATCTTCCATTTTTTATAGCTTCTTCTTTCATAATAACAAGAAATCCATATTTTTCAGCCCATGCTTTGCCACACATTTCTTTAAATTTATCAAATGACATGTCTGCATTTACATGATCATTATATATGTGCTTTAAATTTGTTTCATCCTGCTTGAAGATAATAAGTAGATTTGCATTATCTCTTATTAGTTGTTTTGGAATTTTGCTGTAAGTTTGGCCAATATAAATGCTATCAATATTATAATGTCTCCCCATGGCAAAATAACTTCTAATAGTGTCATGATTTTCACAAGATACATCATCGAATATAAATATAGAAAATGGTTTAGCCTCGTTTGGCTCCATTATAGTTTCACTAGCATTAAACTTGTAGAAATTAACTTCAGGCACACTTGCGAGTACCTTATCCAATAATTGGTATTTGGGTTGTTGCAAAGATTTGGAAAAGATATAAATGTTGTTGAAACGTAATCCTTTAGGATTTGTTATTAAGTTAAAAACCACATTCGTCTTTCCACAATTTGACGGTCCAGTTATTAAACATCTTATTGTGTTTGGCAGTAGTTCACCATGTTTTCCATGATTTAACTTGTCGTTGTCAACTGTTAATTCATCAATATTATTAATAAAAAATCGATCCTTTTGTTGCACAATCTCCATCTTGTCTAAAGGTTAAACACGTAATGAGTTGAAAAATTGCTACACCAAGTCTTTTGTAGGGATCCAAGAGTCTTCACTTTTATCAAATCCCAACCAACGTACTTTAACCTTATCCTTTTTTCTTTGTAAAATTTTTTCAACAAGATATACATCGCCGACTGATGATTTTAACAACTCATGTCCGTAGAATCCACCTTCGAGTAATTCACCCTTGTTGTCCTTTAAGATGTAAGTTTCAGGTATTGTTGGTTGCACTTTATAGATTGTAAACACTTCATTAGTCCAGTTTGGCAGATATCTTTTACTAAATACTCCTTTGTACTTACTTATACGAACTTTATCATCAACTTTAAATGTTTTAGGCTGCATTTTTTCACGTTTAGGAGCTGTATTATTCCTAATACGTTTTAATACCACCTTAGCATTACTGCTATTTACTTGATTAGGCTTCATACCAATGGTTCGATGATACTTGTTGTTATATTCTTTTATAAGTTGCGGTAAGATATCATACCAAACATATGATCCTCGTTTGGAAAATGTTTTATACATTGCTCCTTTTAATGTTCTATTGAATCTTTCTATTATTGAAGCTTTAACTTCAGAATTTGTAGAATAATGATTTATTTTATACTTCTTCATTAAAGCTGCAAATTCTTTGTTAAAATACTCTTTCCCATCATCAGTTTGTAGATGTTTGATGTTGAATTTATTTCTTTGTATAGCCGTTTCCATAGCTTTTGTAACACTTTTACCAGTCTTGTCCTTTAGCGGTAAGGCATCAGCCACTTTAGTAAAACAGTCTATAATTGCTAAAATGTATTTGAATCCTTTATTCAACTTACTATGTGGTATCATTTCAATGAGATCGGCTTGGAAAAGATCATTCATTCCTTTTATAACTGTACTTCTTCTAGGGAATTTTCTTCTTGCTGGCTTATGAAGTTCATTTACAATTTTATTTTTTAAGTCTTCCATCTTCAGTTGTGTCTTTTACATCGCTTGTAAAGATACTGATCTCTAGAATGGTTTATCCTCTTTTATATACGGTTAGGATATAGGTCAAGGCCATTTTACGTTGGTGTAAAAAAGAGGGAACATGACATTGGGCTTGTCATGTCCCCTCTTCTTTACGAAAGGAAAAAGGAAGAAGGTAAAGGACGAAGAAAAGGTTTACTGATCAATAGGGATTAGGGAATAGTGGCCGAATGGCAATGTGTTGATGTTATTTTCAAGAATGTGGCGTTTATCATCCTTATAACTTAATGCCCACTTTGTTTGTTTTACACTATACAGTATATGGTTGTAGCTTCTGATGGTGTTGAATGTTGCGGTTGTTTCCACATTTTCAAATAAACATCTCTTATAATGGTCAAACTGTACTTTCTTCTTTAGATATGAAGTCTTGATGCCTTTGGCTTTCTTCACCACTTGATGTTCATCCTTTTCACTGATGTACAGTTGGAATGAGTACAGTTTGGACATTAAAGCGACAACTTCTTCCATTGGTACACCATTTGTTTCGTCTTTAAACTTGCCCAACACCTTTTTATTTCTATTGTAGTCATAGTTGGGATGATCTCTAGGATAATCTGAATAGTCAAAGTCAGTAGTATATACAAAAGTACGTAGATCTTCATACATGTCTTCTGTTCTTATCCAATAAATGAAAGCATCTGTATCCATATATGCTATCCCGATGTTTTCTCTTCCATAAAACTTCACCATCTTGTTGTAGTGAAAGTCATACATGTGGGTTTTAGAAATATCCAAAATAGACATTCCCACATATAGAGGACGATCCATTGTTATTGAGATTTTGTTCATGGTAACAGCTACAAGATTCTCGTTAATAATTATACTCGTTCCAAAGTTTGGTTTTTGTACTAATTTTTGCAATTTTGCCGGATTGCTAACTAATTTTACATCTTTATGTTTTCTTTTGTTTTCCAACGTTTTGCCAAATATTGAATTATTCATTAATTTGAAAAAGTCCTTTTGAAAAGCGGATGTTGCTGCAGTCCTTCTTCTTGTGTTGTTGTCGATGTATGGTTTTAACCAACAAGATTGATTAAATTGTATTGCTCTATTGATTTTTGTTATTTTCAATCCCAGTTCTATTGCTTGCTGTATTGTCCAATAATGAGCTACATATCTTGACTTGTTGGTTAACGTCATCATTAATTTGGGCCATCTACCAGTTGGTGATATTTCCGTCTTTGGCAATAGTGGTAAATCGTAGTGGTGGTCATGCAGTTGTTCAGGATATTCAAAGTCCACATCCAAAATGTAACCAATGTCTCCATCTTTGGGTATGTCCATTATATTGCCTATCGAATCTGGGTTCGCCCACTTAAAATTACCATATGGAAGAGGATTTGACATAGCCCATCCATATAGGTTATTTGCGTCAAAATAACCTAAGAATGTTGTTGGTTGTGACGCATCGAAGTTTGGGAGATATTTGTTATTGGCTTTTACATGTCTAGTTACACTTTGTGTCAATCCTCCACGAACACCTGACTCTATCATCAAAACCATATCAATATCTGTAATAAGTTCAAGCCTACACTTTGTTTCTTTCAGCATAGCTTGCCATGCTAGTCCAGGTGATGTATAAGAATGAAGTGGGTCCAATCCATATGCTTCAAAACAGGTATCTCTAAATTCTTCCATTATGTCACAAAGTAAAGTCACATCTAATTTAACATAAAAGTCGGAATATTCTCTCAATGTTGTCATTCCTAGTTCATTCCATACTTTACAAGCGTGTTGATAGTCCTCTTCACTGATGTCCTCTTCATACAACTTACTCTTGAAGGCTTCTCTTGGCGGAAGTGATGTTTCTTCAAATTTTTCCAAACAATCGATGTAATCATAGGGAAAAACACCTTTGCGGAGAACCAAATCCAATTTATCTTTACTTACAATCTTCATTGTTTCTATTAAATTTTCTTTCTTTAAGTTTTCAGTAAGTTTACTCAAGCTAGATGGCATAAAACGGTAAGAGTCTAGAAAACGTAACTTCATATTTCCAATTGTTTTACTAAAACTAATAAACTTTTCAGTAGTTTCCGCTATCACATCGATTTTTCCATCATCGCGTCCCAATTCCGGTATAATAAAATGTGCATCATAACCACTAAGGTTATGCAAAATTACAGGTATAAAGTTGCGAATTTGATAGTTAATATTACATCTGTTACATGCGGCACCTCTATAATAACCTGTTAGATGGTCATGATCACGTACCTTGTGATTTTCCAAAGTATATTCATTTTTACATAAATAACAATGGGTCGAATTTTCATACTGAATCTCTTCTTCTTCATCCATCGGTATCATTGGTACAATATCACTATACAATTTTTGTACATTTTCTGCTATCGAATATAAGTGGTCAAGGAAAATTTTAGAAGCATTTTCACCGCGATATATGACAGGTTTTGAAGTTAGATCATATTTATTTAAATGATCTTCTGACAGTGTAGATTTAATTAATAAACAAAAACTGTTTGGATCATGCATTTGGTACTTAACACTTTTCTTGGCTTCATCATCATTATTTTCAATAGGAACAAGTGTAGATTCAAAATCCGCATAAACAACAATGGGAATACGGTACTGATGAGATATCTTCTCAAATTTTAGCTCGGCCTTATCTGGTGATGGTAACATTATTTTTGCTTCATAGTTGTTGTTACATAGTTTTTTATGCTCTTGTAACCATTCTTTTCCATTTCTTCTTTCTTGTTGAAAATTGAAACATCGTTTGCAAATTATCTTCTTATGTCTAGTTTTACACAGTTGGTTATTAACAAGAGTTTCAAACTTTTTGATCCATACATAGTGTGAAACATCACCTCTTGTAAGTAATAGCAAGTCCCTATGATCCGGTAATTCATTCTTTACCACACGCAATGGAAACACTTTATTTGAACTGTCCAAACCGAAAACATTGACAGATGTTCCAGGGTTTTGTTTTTCAAACTTTGAGATGTCCTTTAAAGCCACTGGGTAAGTCAATCCTTTGAAATTATATTTATATCTGTGTGTTTCATATTCTTGACTGGGTCTATCCGCATGGTGAGGTGGTACAAATTTTGCCGTCATTGCATATCTAAAACATTCCATATCTTCATTTTGAACATTTATGCACGATTTGGTGTCTGAGTTTTTCTTTGGGAGCGGAATATAACTGCTACCCCTTAATCCGTAGCCGTGTTTATGAACTCTGATATCCATACCCTCAATACTAACCAAACTCCAACCAGATCCTCTGCCTTCATGTTCTTGAATTTTTGTTAATATCTCTTCTAAACAATCTTCAACTATTGAATTAATATCTGAACTTGCCATGATGGTCTGGTTTTTTGTTATGAATCCTCTTGGTGACATTTCTCCTTCTACATTAATAAACATAGCATGTAGTAATATGCTAAATTTAATGAAGTTTAGTCTTCTTAATTCTTCTGTGAGTGTTCTCCTTGCAATTGTACGCACTTCCTTAAAAACTGCTCCAATTTCAATTTTTCATTTTGAATTTTGTGGTGCATTACTACTTTACCTTCTAAAGCATATACTTTTAAACTTGGTATAGCATTCGAGGGTCCTGCTAATGATTCTTCTTGTTGTTCTTCTTGTTGTTCTTCTCCATATAGTTTTAAATCTTCATATTCGGTTTCTGTTACATCTTCATTATTATTATGGAATAACTCTTTGTGTATTTCTAGTAGAATATTATCATGAAAGGTTTCTAAGCAAATTTCACATTGATGCATCTTGTTGATGTTTACTCTTTGAAATTTAGCAGCGAAATGAAAAGATTCTCTACTGCTCCCCTTTTATAACCTCCCAGTTGTAGTGGGGAGGGGGAACGGTAAGATTTTTAGTGAGATGTTAAAAATAGTAGGTTAAGACTAAAGCTGAAAAGTAATGATTAAAGCCTATATTTTCTTCCAATTGCAAATACTCCACATATGCCTCCACCCATAGCCATAACAGATCACTGTTACGCCAATATACACCAAAGGTGGGTCTATCATCAACTAAAATTGGAGATGCTATGTTTACTAATCTTTCATTTCACCACGACACTCTTATATAGGCAAGTCAATGAGTGGGGGTTTCTTTTAATAATAAAGTTTTATTAAAAGAAAATAATTTAATTCCGTCTTTACTACAATATTACTCCTAATTAGAGCTTTCCAATGATGTATCGCTTGCCCTATTCTGGCAAACCGTTCTCAAGTTATAAGTAAATTTGTTAGCACTTGGCTGGCGGGGGGGGGGGGGGCTCGTCAAGTTCAAGGTCAAGGTCAAGGTCAAGACGTTGTGACGTCGGAAGGGGGGGGGGGTTATGCATGAGTGGATTGAGGTCAAGGTCACCAAAAAATAATAATGATCCAAGGTGATGGAGGCGGCCAGGACCGTCTCCACCACCCTGTGTTCCTCAAACACTCCCAATCCCAACCCAAAAAGTTACGTCTTGCGAGGGATCCCAATTTTTTTTGCCCGCACGCACTTTGGCGATCCAGTTTGGTGAGCTGTGATACGGGCGGCCAGTCTCGGGCCATTTGGCACTGGGCTTGACCATGTGGTAGTTAGGGACACTGGAACAGCTAGTGCAAGACGCAACTCTAACCTCCCACCCTTAATCTAAACCCGCCCAAACATATTTTTGCCTGACCAAAATTAAAAAACAAAAATCAAAAACAATAGAAATATGCGCTACCTACGGCACAACGCGCATGTCCCACCCATATTTAATGAAGTTCAATCCAACTTCTTAAAGTTACATTTAAATTTAAATTTAATCTACCCATCCTAACAGCTAGCTGTGAAATGTAAAAAATTATTAGTACACAGATAAACAAACACAAACATAGATACACACACACACACACACACACACACACACACACACACACACACACACACACACACACACACACCATAAACCAATACTTAAAATTAAAAACACATTTTTTAAACATAAATAATACCATAACACACCTTAATGCTAACATCGCAATGCGCAAGTTAAACCTTAAAACTAACACATCTTAAGACTAAAACCAAATAACACTTTACATAAAACCATAGACACACACACACACACACACACACACACACACACACACACACACACACAACTAATATTAAATAATAATAGCCTAACAACAAGAGTAACTCAAATATATATCGGCCGCTTATACATTTGAGTTGCCCTCTGAGTTCGGAACAACCATCGCGTCCGACGAATTGTTCCGAACTAACTCAGCGATAGTCGCCAAAGAGGTTCTCGGCTCACAAAGTGGTGGGGGGCCTGGAGGGGTTTGAGGGGCGCGGAACTTTCCAGTAAGGTCAGTGGAAAATCCCCAACGGATGTGCTTTGTTACATGTGGGTCGCCCCTAACGCAGGTGGAGCCTTGTGCCTCTTAATTAGCATTAGATAACATCTAATTACATCCGCTGACAAGTACATCCGCTGACAGCTACATGCGCAGTTTTCCCCGTCGCGTGCGTGACAGCATAACTATCGCAGTTTGTTATCTGCCCTCTTCCGGCGCTTAATTATAGTTCCAACGGAAATTAATCGCCGGTACACGCAGCCTGTGGGAGGGGGCGGGGGCGGCGGCGGCGGCGGGGGGGGGGTCATGCATGAGTAACCATCCGCATGTATATAAACGACGGGAAGCTCGCGCGCCTCCCATATAGGGAGCTGACACCCCAACGGTAAACAACCAATCCGTGAGTTCATACCACATAGTACTTTAACACACTATTTATTTTAACATTTTTATTATTTTTACACTATTTCTTAACACTATACCAGTTATTTTATATATCTTAATTTTATTTTCGTGTCGAGTTTCCATTTTTTTTTTTTTTTTTTTACTAAAATATGCTAATTAACATCGTGTGCAGGAAACTCACACTGATTAATTGCAGGTTCCATTCTTACACACTTGTTTCCTCCTTAATATGCAAATTACTCTCTTACTTTAACAACACTTAAACTCTAACCGCTACTTCTCGGTCATATTAATATAATTAGTGCTACACTACGGGATTTACCTGTGCAATAGTGCACGCTATGTTTCCTGCACGTCTGCAGGTAATACACCTTACACCCGTCTACTATTATACTTATTGCTACATTACACGAGACATTTCTTTCACGCCTGCAGATAATACACTTGCTAACCATCTACTATTATAATTATTGGTACACTACGAGAGACATTTCTTGCTCACCTGCAGGTTAGACACTTTACAACTGGGTACTATTATAGTTATCACTACAGCATAAGATTAAGCCGTACAGATGGCTATTGTAATCCTACTTCATCGTGCACGGACCATTTCTTGCACACCTGCACCTTATACACTTTACAACCGTCTAATATTACAATTATTGCTATGATACGGTAGTTACCTGTTCAATCACAGTTGCAGACCCACTTGCTTATCCACAGGCCAATACTTGCAATCCTACAACTGAATAATTAATTAATTAACTTCCGCTATTACCGATACTTTTCTTAAACTATCCGTCTCTTCCTCCGACTCTTGTGACCGTAGCCGCAGCCGACTGACAAATAACCGAGCTCTCCCAAACCTCGCTCTTTTATGCGGTTTTCTCGGGGAGGGGGTTGGAGGGGCGTCGCACGTGACTCATCGATCGCATAAAAAGGGGGGTTGCCGCCGCGCGCGCGCCATTTCGGTGGCGGAATCGGTCGGGTGAGGTACTATCCGTTAGTCTCTTGCGCTTTTATAACTAACGCTTGTTACTCTAAAATGTGTTTGCACTTAATATGCTAATTAGTCTTTATATTTGTGCACAGGGCATTTCCTGCACACCTGCAGGTGATACACCTTACAACGGTCTACTATTATACTTGTTGCTACAATACAAGATTTACCTGTCCAATTGGCAATTGTAATCCTACTTAGTTGTAAACGGGATATTTCTTGCACACCAGCAGGTCAAACACTTTACAACCGTCTAATATTATAGTTATTGCTACAGTACAAGATTTACCTGTACAATTCACAATTGTATTCCTACTTATTCATGCACGGAACATTACTTGCAATCCTGCACCTGAATGATTAAGTAACTTCTGCGGCTACCAATATTTTTTTTTTTTTTTTCGCCTATATGTTTCCCCCTGCTACAACCTTTCGCGGCGCCGCCCGACAAATAACTGAGCTCTCCGAAGTTCTGTTCTTTTATGTCATCCTCTCAGGGGGAGGGGTTGGGGAAGGGGGGGGGCCGCACAACCCCCATATAACGGGCATCGGTACCGCGCGCGCGTCATTATAGTGGCGATAGGGCAACAGTGAACAACTATCCGCAAGTCTCTAACACCTAGTCTAACACTTTTTTACTTACACTTTTTTACTCTAACATATGTTTGCACTTATTATGCTAATTAGTCTCTATATATTCAGGCACACTCGCGGGCGCCGGTCATATACTCGCCGATTGTCGGAGAGTACACATCTCCCCTTCATATATTATTATGGCTTCGCACTCTTTACAACTAAAGCTTTTACGCACAAAACATATTTTACAGAAACAATATAACTCCACAGTTTCCAAACCGCGTACTACATTGGCTAAGCTTAAGAAATACTACAGTTTTCACCCGTTGTACTTTGCAAAACCAAGCCTGTGCAACACTGCATACTGTACTGATACTGTTTTGCACGCTGTCTTAACTGACATGCTGCAGTATCAACATTTCAATCTTGTTACACCTATTGACGACGCTATCCAATTATTCTTATTCACTATATTACCGGGTTTATATGATCGTTCTTCCTTGGACACATGTCTCATTCTACTGTATCGACTCGCACTGTAAACACCTAGGAGCTCTCCTATCATGCAACTATTATTTTAATTTAATTTTAAAAATAAACGATAACCTCCCGCGGCCCGGCGCCGCCCCTCCCAAAACCCCCACCGAGCCCCTGCGGCTCCCACTTTTTTAAAACCCCCTCCGGATGACCTTGACCCACTTCCCAAACCCATCCATCACTGTCACCCCCACCCCACACTTCCAACCCCACACCTGCCACTTCCAACCGCTGACCTTGAACTGGGCCAGGAGTGGCCAAAAGACACTACTAACGTTAAAAAAACGTAAAAATACTACGTGAATATAACGTTTTTGTTTCACTTAATTTTTACCTTTTTAACTTATATTTTACTGAACATTTTACAAATTTTTTTCAAAAATTTGTAAATAAATGCTTTTTTTCTAACCAACACATTAAAAAAATGTAAATAAAGTTGATCAAAAATTTCTTACCTCTACCTGAATTTGAACCCTCAACCTTTCTATTACTATCCTAGCGCCTTTACCCTCTCGGCCACTTCTGCTGTACTTCAAGTGGATTTAATTTACTATTTATACATTTAATACTCAACCTTCCTTGTACTTGAGAACAGATGGCTCGGTGTATCTGTGCTCATGGTTTTTGTTGAGTATATTTTAAAAATTGAATTTATTCGCGTTTCGTCTCAGATCAAAAACATTATTTTGGGATCTTGATGGCGGCATACCCAGATAGCACAAAAACGTTATTTTTACGTGAAATTAACGTTTTAAATTTTACTTTTAACGTTATTTTCACATTAATAAAATACCCCCCGTCGCAGCAGACCTGCGTACTCAGCGAATTTCCAAAGGATCTTGAGATTGTTTATTTTCTTCATAAACACCATAGTAATGAGTATGTAGGTTTGCTGCCATTGGATGTTGTTAGAAAATGTTAGTTTTGTTAAAAACTGTAATAGGTAATGTAAATATCAAATTGTATCAATATTGGACACTTTTAAATTTTCCCCATAAACCCCCCATGGGGGTGAGTATGTAGGTTTGCCGCCATATGGGTGTTGAAAGCAAATATCAGTTAAATCCTACCTAGTGAATGTAAGTAGTGGAAAAAGGGGGCTGCTGGCTCACTTCAAGGTCACCTGAGCGATGACGTCATAGAGGTCAATGACCTCACCGATGACGTCATCGATGACGTCATTGATGACGCAATCGATGACGTCATCACCAATGACGTCACATCCATGACGTCACACCCATGACGTCACAGAAATGACGTGCTGATGACGTCATCACCCCTTACGTCACCAAAATGATGTCATCGATGTCACAAAGGTCAAGGTCACGCTGAAACCTAAAATTTTTTGGCACTTTTGCTGTTTCTCGCACTACGCTCCGAGTTTCAGTCCGGTTCCCATGACCCTGACGACTTGAAGCGAAATTAGACGAGAAACAGCAAAAGTGCTGAGGAAACTGCAAGTTTGCAACTTGACTCTGCCTAAACCGTTATGTGACACCGCTCGGGTGACCCTGAAATGAGCCAGCAGCCCCCTTTAGACCAGTACTACAACCGCGATGTGCACCCTACGACAGCCACCGAGCGACTGACTGTCCAGCCCCGCGCACTCTAGGTATATGGGAAGTGGTGGGGGAACTGTGATGACCTCGGGAAACTTGAAAATGTCAAGCTAAGTAGCACCGTTTTGGTGCTACCTTAAATTTACATGTTAAAGTGTGATGACCTTGAGGTTGACTGTGAACCTGGGACTTAGGATTGTCTCTAACAGCTTGACGTTTTTGCCAGAGTTTAAGTGTGGTGACCTTGAACTGGTTAAAATCAAAACTGCACAGCAGACTGCACAACACGGATGTGCACACTACGACAGCCGCCGAGCGACTGACCTCCGGGCCCTGCGTACTCTAGATATATGGGGAAGTTCAAGGTCATTCAAACGGAGTTTTAAAAAAGTCAGAGTAGAAAGACTACTCTTGTGAGTCTATAGCGATTTCATTGATAGTGAGTGCTTCTGTATGCCAAGTTGATCTGTATTGACACGCTCCTAAATAATGTTTGCAAAAACCTGCAAAATGATTGTTGCACAATTTGCAGCCAGTTAGCTGTTTTAGTTTGAATTCAATGCAACGTTCAGGGCAACAAGTGTACTTATGCCCTCTCATTTGGTACACATGGAATGTCTTCAACTTTGGTTTCGGCTTCTTCCAAGACTTGCACTTACACATGCACTGACCAAAAGCTTCACATGTTCTACAAGCCAGACCATCCACCACATCAATGCCATTCGGCCATGAAAAACATTTCTGTTCGCAGCAGTAGTTGAGTTGACTCTCCATGTTGCTGCGGTGAAGGTGCGCGATGAAATGATGCTGTAGTCAGTGAGAGTGTACCTTAAATAAACTCAGTGGAGGGGGAAAGGTCAAGGTCATTCAAACGGAGTTTTAAAAAAGATGACTAGTCGTCCTCCTCGTCCGTCGTACTTGGAGAGCTGTCAGACGAAGAGCCCCGCGCAGGTGCTCTCCAGATGAAATGTATATCTATTTGAAAGCGCAGGCCTGGATCTTGTACCATCAACTCCTTTAATCTATTACATACCAATTCCACTTTGTACACATTGTTAATAATCAACACCCAAGGCTTCGGATGAACATAACGTGTAGTTGAGTCAGCCTCGCAGACAGTTACACCTTCCGGTGATATTGGAGTGTATAAATGTGTAAAATCTCGTTGCTGAGGCTGGCTTGAAGTTGAAGGTTCTGTGCCGACCCTGGTTGCATCAAAATTCAAATCCATTCTACATTCAAGAGGTCCAGGGTTCCCGTTGAATACATTGAGTAATTTTTGATACAAGACTTCCACTTCTGTCGCATCCTGTAAATGAACAGTCCACCGCAAGGGAAATGCTTCGTCCGTAGTGGAGTCAACTTGAGAAAGAGTTCCTTCCGCCATGGCAGCCAAGCAAGGAATGAGGTGAGCTGCAGTCAGTTGTAACATTATTGAAAAGTAGAGGGGGAAATTTCAAGGTCATTTAAATTGGGTTTTAAAAAAGGAAGGAGTGGAGGGGGAAAGTTCAAGGTCATCCAAATGGAGTTTTAAAAAAGGAAAACCTAGAAAGTAACATTGAAATCTTCCAACTGATGGTTGCGAGCGTTTTCTTTTGCAACCTTGCCGACGCATGTAACTATGCCGTACAGTATGAACAGTACAACCATGATAAGGCCGAACAACAAAAGATAGCCGTTTACTATCATGATATTTTCTGAGTGGATCTGCTTTCTTCTTATCGCCCTCTCTTGCATCCTCTTCTCTAACTCGTGTACGAAGTCACAGCATGCGTGAGGACATCTTTCATCTGTTGGTAGGTTAGCCATTGTTGATGTTGTAGGTTTGGCTGTTGAAGAAGGAATGAGGTATCTAATTATGTTGTCTCATGTATATCAACAGTGAAGTGGTGGGGGTAGCGAATCAGTGGAGGGGGAAGTTTCAAGGTCATTCAAATTGTGTTTTAAAAAAACCCTATCTTGTTACTGAGCATATATGTCAGTAACAAGATAGGTGGCTTTGCTCTTTTTACTTCTTTAATATAATAAAGAAATAAACATATTCTACAATTGTAAGGACAAGGAAGACAACCGCTAGTCAGCTGAAGTAATCCAAGTTGTCTGGTTCGGTCTTCATCGACGCCGGTGAGGAAGCTGTCGTTGAAGAGGAATGTCCAGGCTCTTCCTTCGGCTGCCGAAGATTCCGTATATTGCAAGCGTAGACTTGCACGTTTATACGGTAGCCTCTTGCCACCATCAGCTGCAACTCCTTGTACAAGTCGTTCAGCTCCTGTTGCGTTTTGATCGTCACCTCCTCATAGCTGGCACAGCTTACGTTCAGAGACATACTGATGTTGTTCGGTTGGCTGCTGGAGTTGAAATGAAGACGAGGCACAGCACTTGGAGGTATATGAAAAAGTGGTGGGGGTGATTTGCATTCAAGCAGGTTTGACTTGTAGCGTGGTGGTGGGGGTAACTGTGAAATGCAAAGGTCAAAGGTCAAGGTCACCCGCGAAGTTTAAAAAAAAAAAAATGCAACATATCAATATGTGACAAACTTCACATATTGATATGTTGCATTTTTTGTCTTTTTGTATTCTTTTTTTTTGTCTTTTATGGTTTATTTATTTATAAAACATTACAATAACATATGTACAACAGTAAAACTTAAATCTAACACTGCTGCTTGTCGGCGATGTGGATGGTCAACTCGGTGGAATTGCTACCCGTGCAACCGTGGGAAACCAGGTAGAGACAGCCGGGTTGGATGGAGCGCAGATCCTCGTTCTGGAGGAGATGGACGAACCGTTTCGGCAGGTAGACTTGGAATTTGGGCTCATCCCCCGGAGTGAATGGTGCCTCGCTAAGACTGCAGCAGATGGCCTCTCCAACTGTAGTCTCCATCTTCTTCATGGCGTGGATAATGTAGTGCTTCTCGTCTTTAAGTTCGGAACACTTCTTGACGGGTAGTATGGTAGATTTGGAGTGAGCATTGAACTGCTCAACCAAAGTTTGCAGGAACTGGTGAGATGCCATGGTCAAGTTATAGATCGTCTTCTTCGTCTTCTTGCTGGGAGATGTTGTCGTCTCGGAATCTCGAGTAATACTCATGCCAGGTCCCGGTCTGCTCCTCACTTATATAACCCCCGTTACCCCCACCACTCCCCATTTCTCCACTTTGAAGGTAAGATGCGAGTTTATAGGCGTTTTTTAAAGCGCAATGTCTATCTTTTTCATGTTCTGGACTTTTAGTACAAATACAAACATTTTCCATCGTATACTTGTAGTTTTTATCCAAATCCACATCATTAACCGGAACATGAGTAAATCCTTCGATCCATCTTTTCTTTTCCAGCCCCTTTGTGTAAATATTGGTAAACTTGTCTGAAAAGTGATGCATAATGTGATACAAGTCCGTGTAACTTGTAAAACCATCATACCAATCGATATGATGGAAGTGTTTTGAAATCCATCTGTTGGTAGTAGCGGCTTTACTGGTTAAAGATGAATAAGAACATGGTGGTTTAAATAAAAACGAATAAGGAACACTTGTATTGATGTCGAAAAACACAAGTTCTTTTATGATAAATCTATCATCATTACCCCGAAACGCTTGGAACTCAATTATACCAGGTTTGGACTTTACTTGTTCTTCTTCCTTGTCCATTGCGAAGATCACTCGTCTGCTCATGACGAAGTCCAAAGGTCAACTGATTTCCACACCACGGTAGGTACGACTTTTATACCCGGCCGTACAGTTGTTGGCGCGTTGGTGTATATTTAACGTGGGCACCGTCCCCGGTAGGCCTAACCCCACAAAGTGTTTGACATTGTTTTAAAAATTAACCATTGCTGTGTAGTTAATTGTCATTTAGGTTTCCATCTTTACATTTTCCTTGTTTTCATTTTCATCACTAACACTTGATTCTTCTCCTCCTTCTTCTTCCTCTTTTTCATGTTTTACTGACTTCTTATGTAGTTGAGCGTACTTTTCCAATTGTCTCCACATTTGTACTTCATGAGGAACCCTATTGAATATAGAAGTATCTACAGGTCCGTACAATATAGGTGCGTCCGGTTGTTTGTCCAAAGTGTCTTCCAGATAATCTTTAATAATTGAACTTGAAAACACCAGTTGTCTCAAGTACCTCGTTATTGGTTCAGTTGCACAAGTTAGAATAAAAAACTCTTCTCGATTAAGTTGAATCTTGTTATCATGTCTTGTTGTGTCTCTAAACCGCAACTGATGATCACCACGATGTTTAACAATATCGATTTCCACATTTGAATCCAAAAGGCCTACTCTTGTCTTTCTTCCAAACATGTTACTACTTAAATAGCATTCTAGCAGATGCAAGTGTTTTATAAACGATTCCCAAGCAGTGTCCGTAAACAAAATCATTTTGGGTCCATGAGTTAAAATTACAGTAGGGGAATAATCTGTAGATTTCATAACACCGATTAAAACACTTTTGTCCAAACTGGAAGAGATTGGGTAAAATATTCGCAAGAATACCTCACTTAATATGTTAGGAGAAATATTATCTTCAATATCCCTTTTCCTCTTGTGTGCGTTCTTTCTTCTTTTACCTTTTTCCTCAATATTATTACTGGCGTGGAGTTGTCCGCAAGCGTTGTGTTCATCTCCCTCCGGTTGACCTTGAAGATCTAAAAAGTCGGATATCTCCTTCTCAATATCTACTACATTTTCTTGTGTACCACTAGGAGAAGCCATATTGAATAAGATGCTACCCATACAACAACAGGCAACAAACTGATGAGGAGCGAGCTGAACGCTCTGCTTTTATACTCGCGGAATGCATTGGAATGTAGGAAAACCGGTCTTTTACAATACATTTTTAACAATTCCAGTTAAAGGTGTGTATGTTACGATTTTATCATGTAGAATTAAACAGTATGCAGTTGTATTAGCTGATATAGGCGCGTTGAATTCCATTTCTATTTTTATAACTACACTTGATGATTTTACCGATTCATTTTGTTTAGAACAATCGATTACAACTATAGGGTAACCATCTAAGTATTTTTCTGGTGATAGTAAAGGTGCATTCGTTTTACCATAATATGAACTTTGGAATCTTGCATACATATCGTACAATATGCTGTACTTTTTATTAGCGAATGACACATTTAAATTATCGTATGGAAAAAATTGTGAATTTAAATAAACTTTAATATTTTTCAAGTTGCAATGATCAAATTGGCCTGCATGTTTGGTGATGGTGTCTCTTCTGCCTGTTTGTAAACCAAATATAATATACCTGGCTCGTTCCACATAATTAGATGTTTTAACTGTCCAAGTGTGTCGATCCGTAGTTGGCAAGCTGGGATGTTCATGAAATTCCCAACTTCTAAAAGGAATTACAATATCACGATCAGCCTTTAACTTTCTTAATAGTAGCATTCTATGCTCGTCAGCTAATTTTACATGTGGAACTCTCCATACAATTTTGTCTAATGTTAATTTCCATTCTAAAGTTGCATCTGTTGTACCGTCTGGAGCTTTAATAATATCTTTATCGTTTGAAGATCTCAACAAAACTAATTCTTGTTTAACGTTTAATATTATTTTCCTATAATCTTCAGCAAAACCAAGCAACAAACGTAACGGAATATGAAAATCAAAATTTCCATTTGTATCTGGAGTGATTGTGTCTTTTGCAGGTAAAACCCATCCTGCAGGTTGTATTAAATTGGTTTCATTAGGTGATATAGATGTTAATCCCTTTAAAGTTGTTGCAATACCTACTTTTTTAGTAGAATCAACTGTTACACCTGATATTTCATATCTAATTTCATCAAACAGGAAAGCCATGGGATTATTTATAAATGGAACTGTTGTACCAGTAGTAGTACCGTCCTTTTTAGTAACTTTTCCTTCAATATACAAGTAACTTTCACATGGTAGTGTGTAAATGTCTTGATTTTGTATGGGAATACGAATTTCATCGTTATTGTTTAATTTTGATGAAGTGTAAGGGTTGTGGGTGTGATATTCTTTTTCCCATAGGGTTTCGTCGAATGTTGGACCCTGCGCTATATCCAGTATATCCATAATCGGTTAATTGTAATCCAATTCTCTTTAAGAAACGAATGTTCTCGCGTGTTAACTCCTCCACAGCTGAAGAGCTACTAATGCGGTTTCCCGTAGGTTGTTCGCTTTTAAATATTAAACCCATGATTTTGTATTAAAGTGTCGATTTTAAATGTAATCTAACCGTAATAGGCTCTTCTCGGAAATCTATCAAGTTACCGTCTTGATCCAATACGTTCAACACGATGTCTGAAATGAAAGTGGTGTTCAACGGTAGATATACCAGGTTTTGTGGCTTTTCAACAATTTTAAATCCAGGTGGCACACTGGGGTAAAAAGTATGTATTATATGAGTATTTGCTCCATCTCTGTAAGCTCCTTGTATAATGTTACAAGTTATGTCTATACTATTGACTTTTAATATTGTTACAGTTTGTTTACCAGAATGTGTTTTATTTGGTTCTAAAATTGCTCCATCTTTGGGAAATCCTAATAAATCACCAATTGAGTCTGACTTACTGAAATCTATATAATATTTTGAAGTAAGCTCAGCTTTCATTGTATTGTTATTACCTTTTAGCGTTATATTGTCTTTTCCCATTTTATTTTGCAAAAATTCATTAATATGATCAATTTCATAAGAACCTGTGGGTAGAGTGCAAACTTCCAAGTCTGTAAACTTCCCACTGGCATCTTTTCCTTTATAATAATGCAATAAGTTATTTTTACCTTCCGTAACATTGGGAATAGAGTTGTAAGTTGTAAAATCCAACAGTGCTGCCTCCCAAAATCTTCCTTTTTGCAAGCGTAACGCTGGAAAAAGGATACTTCGTAAAGTGGACGATTTTCCTGTTAATGATACCGTATAGGAAGACATCTCAATAGTGACTGATACTTTTAGCTAGGAATTCCAAACATAAATGGCCGCATATTGAAGTATTATCAGGTTGTTCTCTTTTATAGTTGTAATATATGTTTTTAGCAGATTTAAAGTAATGTTCAAGTTCTTTAGGTGGTGGCAAATTTCCAAAACTATCAAAATAATATACACTACTATTTAGTTTCTTATAACACACCCAATGGGTGCCGGACCCTTCAGTATTATCCAAATTTACGATTCCAGTCTCATTTTTCCATATTTTCTTTGGTAAATTGTCTTTCATAAATACTCCGCGGAAAAATGGTATTTTTAAACAGGAAATATATTTAAATAATTCAACATTAGTCAACGCTTTATGTGGTATAACCAATTGATTTCTTTTATTTAATATGCACGATACGGTCTTAGGTATAGACCAGCCCCGTTTTTTACCATTGACCATATTATCGGTTTTTTGTTATTTTTCCTCGGAGAACGTCTTTTTAGTCTAATATTACCACCATGTTTCTTCATGGTTGATCCTTTTTTATTCCTACCCCTCCTTTTTCCACCTCCTACCGCTGTTTTAGCCTTCATACCTGCTGTTACCGCTAAAGCTGCTGCTTTTTCTGCAATACTAGCGTCACTAGACTTTACTCGTTGCCAAGCTATATTCGCTAGCTTTTTATCAGCTATTGACCTATTCTTTGAATCGGTAAACGTGGAATATGCGATATCGTGTTCTTTACAAGCCTGATCTAACTTATTTATGCCTGGATCGCCTCTTTCCAGTCGTTTTTTCAATTTAGTTCCTGGTCCGCAATACTGATAACCTCCCGGTATGTGAAATTCGTATGGTAAAGCGTCTATTGCTCTATTTACGACAGATCCTACTGGAATACGATTTAAAGCTTTACTTAACAGAGAAACCGCTGTGGACGTGATACCGCCTCCTTTCCGTATAGTGTCTCGATATGGACTGGTGTAATGAAACGCCATGATTGTCTTTTATATTCGAAAAGCGTAACCTATGTGTTACCTCTATGACAGGTTGCACATAAATGATGTAATTTATGGTGTTATTTAATTAAATATCAAAAGTACCCCAATCTGTTGATCTAAACTTTTGTGTATTATGATTAAAAAAGTATTTATAAAGAATTTCTTGTTTAATCCATGCACTTCTCATTTTTTCATCAATAGGTTTATGTTGTCCGGCTGCAATATAATTATGCATATCAAATAATAAATTACCTATTACTTTAACAAGAAAATTAACAGTTACAGCGTTATCAGCATAATCAGGGTCTGCAACATTTGTTAATTGTTAATCGTTTGTTATCACAATTCCACCATTGTTTTCCAGTTGGCTCTAATTTTATTATCTGTTCATAAGTAACAGCATCACCAGGCTTTTCACCAATACCTAAATTTGTCAATGACTTTCCTTTACCATCCCAAACACTATTGTTTTCTTCAAGTAAAGTAAACTTTTTATTTCCCTGTACAAATACATCTCCTTGTCGTGTTACTACTTGGTCTTGTTTCACAAAACCAGATGTTTCTTGTTTTATAGTTTCCTTTATTTGCCCCACCGTTGCACCATCTGATGGTGCAGAACCATCTTTTACATTCGCTAAACAATTACCAAAGCAATCAATAATTCCTACATCACGTGTAATACAATGATCTTTGATGTATTTTAAATTTACAGCATCATTTTCATTCTTTGGATAACCTATATCGTTAATAACAAATTTATAAAAAGAAAACCCATCTTTTGTCTTTTCAGGTATTATAGAATGTAAATAGCGTCTATTTATGCTGTCTTTTTCATCTACAGGGTCTGCTACGTTAGATATACGTCGATTTTCAGCATTATATGTTTTTCCATCGAATTTTAACGTATTTTTCAATTCCGATGATAAATAACCTCTGTTTATTGCATCAGCGTTTTGATTTGGCTTACCAACGTTGGAAATTCTATGATTACCCGCGTTATATGTGTTTTTGTCTAGTTTCGGTGTTGGTAATATCTCTTTTTTTAATACTTTTAAATTTATTGCATCATTTTCATCTGTGGGATCATTAATGTTTTTTAACCGTTTATTACTAATATCATAATCTCCATCAGGTGTTTGTGGTAAGCCAGCACCTCTTTTTAAAGTATTAAAGTAATATAATCCATCCGAGGAATATCGTCCGAACTTGTCAACACTCATGGTGCAACTGAATAACATTCTAGAGTGTAACCCATTTTTATAATATTAGTCTCGATTTCTAACCCGTATCAGTTTTTTATACAAATTCTTAGTCTTTATCAGTTACATTTTCATCGCTCCCGGGACATTTAAAATATTTAAAATTTCCACTAACTAATGCTCCGTCTGATTCATTTCGAAACACATGATTTTTATGAATAAATTGTTCACCAGACAATTTTCTAAATCCGCTAAATGAATTTGGATCTGCAATTAATATATTTTGATAATCATTTACATCCATTAATTTAAATCTTTGCTTATTATAAATAAACTCTTTATTTGCACTGTCATATTGTAATGTTTGTCCTACAGTTGCAGCATCATTTGGATCTCTTCCATTATGCAAGTCTTTTATTACTTTATTTTTACATGTAAAAAATCTAAAAGAATGATCTGGATCTAGATGTACGGTTTGTGATAAAGCAGCTGCATCTTGAGCAGTATAACCCAATCTCATATTTGATAACCCTTTACCCATGCAATCCCAAGCATTATTTTTGTATGTTAATAAATTAAATTTTTCATTACCTTGAACAAATTCATCCCCTTGCTTTGATACTACTTGATCTTGTTTTACAAAAGAGGTTGTTTCTTGTTTTAAGGTTTCCATCATTTGACCCACTGTTGCACCATCTGATGGAGCCGAACCATCTTTAACATTCGCTAAACAATTACCTAGACAATCAATAACTCCTACATCACGTGTAATACAATGATCTTTTATATATTTTAAATTTACAGCATCATTTTCATTTTTCGGATAACCTATATCGTTAATAACAAATTTATAAAAAGAAAAACCATCTTTTGTCTTTTCAGGTATTAATGAATGTAAATAGCGTCTATTTACGCTGTCTTTTGCATCTTTAGGATCATCTACGTTGGATATACGTTTATTTTCAGCAGTATACGTTTTTCCATTGAATTTTAACGTATTTTTTAATTCTGATGATAAATAACCTTTGTTTATTGCATCAGCGTTTTGATTTGGCTTACCAACATTGACGATTCTATGATTACCTGCGTCATATGTGTTTTTCTGTAGTCTTAATGTTGGTGATATATTTTCTTTTAATACTTTTAAATTTATTGCATCGTTTTCATCTGTGGGATCTTTTATGTTTTTTAACCTTTTATTAGTTATATCATAATCTCCATCAGGTGTTTGTGGTAAACCAGCACCTCTTTTTAAATTATTTGCGTAATATAACCCATCCGAGGAGTAACGTCCGAACTTGTCGACACTCATGATGCAACTGAATAGTAATCTAGGGAGTAACGCATTTTTATGAGATTACCCCACGGTTTCGGAGTTCATCCACTAAAGCCACCCATTCGTTTTCCAATCCAGTATGACCCGCTTCTTTAGCTTCATGTATTAGTTTCATTCTATCCACCAATTTATTGATATTATTGTAATAAATCACATTTGTGTTATATAGTTTCTTCATTAAACCTGTACCCGTAACGGACTTACTTCTTTTTCTTCGTTCCTGAGCACTTACATCCAAAGTGGATGCCATAAATCTTCGTTTTACAGGTTTTCTTTGTGTTAACGGCATTGTTTGTCTTCTAGTTGGTATTAACTTGGATACAAATTCTTTATATTTTAAAGACTTAGATCTAAAAGGAGGCTGGTCAGGTAAATACTTTCTCCTATATGCATTTGTCTGTTCCAAAATATTTTTATATGCTTCCATGTCTTTTTCTTTCACTAACGATACTGAAGGCTTATTTTCAAATAATAATTCAAATAATCCTTTTGTGCCCTTATACCTTTGATCACCAATGACAATATTATCATGTTCGTCAACGTTTAACGGGCTATTACCTATCATTAAACCATCTTTTGTTAATCTCGCTCCATAACTATGGTAATTCTTATTAGGAATTGTTCCGAGTAACATTTTTACCATGTATTTCCTTCCTAAAGGTCCTTTGTTATGAATGTTTTCACCCAACAAGCTTATGTTTGACGGACCTTCCCTTGCTTCTTCTTCTTTTTCCTCTTCACTAGCAGTTGATACATCTTCATGTCCTCTTTTAGCTTTTACTTCATATAATTCTCTTATACCACTATAGTCTGGTGATTCTAGCTCTCTTTCGGGTTCTCCGCCGGTAAAACCACTATATGTAGAGGATTCCGGGTCTTCGTCACTAAAATCTTCTGATTTTACATTTTCTCTTTCAAACTTTGTAATAGGTGCAATTGCATCTCCTTCCAAAACGGGTTTAGCAAATTTTTTGTTTAATTGTTTCAAGGGTTCAGTAATAGGTTTAAAAGTAGATTCAAGAAATTTCTCCCTTTCGCTAATACCTAATTTTAATGCTCTGTTTTTATCTCGAATAGAATCACTAAGTGATTTTATTTCCTTTATTAACTTTTCTTGGTTAACCATGTTTGTAGCAAGACGTGTTGTACAACAATGAATGTTTTACATCATGATCAGTGTATTAGTATAAATTTATCAAATCCTATCCTGTATCGACCATTGTTTAGCGGTTGTTCCTTCATAATTGTTAAAAACCCATATTTTTCAGCCCAAGCCTTTCCACACAACTCTTTAAATCGTTCAAATGGCATATCCGCACTTACATGGTCATAATATATGTGTTTTAGGTTGGTTTCATCCTGTTTAAATACAATTAATATGTTTGCATTGTCTCTAATGAGCTGTTTCGGTATTTTGCTGTAAGTTTGACCAATATAAATGCTATCTATGTTGTTATGTCGACCCATGGCGAAGTAATTTCTTATTGTATTTTGATTTTCACAAGATACGTCGTCAAATATGAATACTGAGAATGGTTTAGCCTCTTGCGGTTGCATGACACTCTCGCTCGCGTTGAATTTAAAATATTTAACTTCAGGCACATTATTGAGTATTTGTTCCAATAACTGATATTTTGGTTGTTGTAGTGACTTTGAAAATACATATAAATTATTAAAACGTAATCCTTTAGGGTTTGTAATCAAATTGAATACTACATTTGTTTTTCCACAATTGGAAGGACCGGTAACCAGACAACGCACCGTGTTTGGTAACAAAACACCGTGTTTCCCAGTATTGAATTGAGAACCATCCACTGTGAGTTCATCTATATTATTAATAGTAAAATTGTCTTTTTGCGGTATTATCTCCATCCTTTGTAATGGCTCAACCCAAAATGATGCTCTATCATTATATTAGATCCTTTTTAGGTATCCAAGAATCTTCCGTTTTATTAAATCCTAACCATCGTACTTTAACCTTATCCTTTTTTCGTTGCAACACCTTTTCAACTAAATATACATCACCTACTGTTGATTTTAACATTTCATGTCCATAAAACCCTCCTTCAAGCAATTGTCCTTTATTATCTTTTAAAATGTAAGTTTCTGGTACTGTAGGTTGCACCTTAAATATGGTAAATACCTCATTTGTCCAGTTTGGAAGATATCTTTTACTGAATACACCTTTGTATTTGCTTATTCGCACTTTATCACCAACATTAAACCTTTTAGGCTTTAGTTTTTCAACTCTTGGTTTAGTATTCAGTTTTATACGTTTTAATACAAGTTTTTCATTTTTATTAGTCACCTGGCTTGGTTTCATACCGATAGTTCTATGAAACTTGTTATTGTAATCGCTTGTAAGTTTTGGTAACATATCAATCCATACGTGCGATCCTCTGTTAGAAAACATCTTATACATCGCACCTTTTAAAGTTCTGTTGAATCTTTCAATTATTGATGCTTTTACCTCTGAATTGGTTGAGTAATGGTTAATGTTGTGTTTTTCCATTAAATTTGCAAATTCCTTATTAAAATATTCTTTTCCATCATCAGTTTGTAAATGTTTTATAGTATGTTTGTCTCTTTGTATAGCTGTTTCCATTGCTTTTGTAACACTTTTGCCACTTTTATCTTTTAGTGGTAAAGCATCTGCCATTTTTGAAAAACAATTAATAATAGTCAATATGTATTTAAATCCTCTATTTTGTTTACTATAAGGAATCATTTCGATTAAATCCGCTTGATATAAATCATTTATTCCTTTTATCACTGTATTTCTTCGTGGAAACTTTCTTCTTGCAGGTTTATGAAGTTCGTTGACAATTTCTTGCTTCAAGTTCTTCATATTGCAGGTTTGAATGTTTCATGTATCACATGTATAATCACAATGAATGTTGTCTTAAATATTCACATCATTTATATAGGTCAAGGTCATCCAAACTTGTGTAAAAAAATGGGGAACACGGCGTTTGACTTGCCGTGTTCCCCATTTTTTTACGGAAGGAGAAAGGAATAAGGTCGAAGTTGTAGAAGGACGAAGAATAGGTTACTAGTCGATAGGGTTTAGAGAGTAGTGGCCAAAAGGAAGAGTGTGAATTTTATCCGGCATAATATGCCTTTTATCATCTCGAGCTGATAGTGCTCTTTTAACTTCAGTGACACTGTAGACCTCATGTTTAAAGCTTCTGATAGTGTTGAACGTTGCAGACATTGTAGAATCTTCAAACAAGCAGGTCTTGTAATGGTCAAACGTCACATGTTTCTTCAAGTACGATGTTTTGACTCCTTTTGCTTTCTTGACTGTCGGTGTGTTGTTCTCGTTGTACATTTTAAATGAATACAATTTTGCCATCAGTGCCACTATTTCTTCTAAAGGCATTCCATTTGCTTCATCTTTAAATTTTCCGATTACTTTTTTATTCTTTTCATTGTAATTTGGATGGTTCTTCGGATAGTCAGAGAAGTCAAAATCGTCTTTGTATGGGAAACTCCTTAGGTCTTCATACATGTCCAAAGTCTTTATCCAGTAGATAAACGCGTCCGTATCCATGTATGCGACTCCAATGTTTTCCCTTCCGTAGTGTTTAACCATTTTGTTATAATGGAAATCATACATCAGGGTTTTACTTATGTCCAAAATCGACATACCTATGTATAACGGACGGTCCATGACTATTGTTGTTTTCTTCATACTGACAGCGACTAGATTTTCGTTTATAATCATGGATGTTCCGAAATTTGGTTTTTGCACTAATTTTTCCAATTTCCTAGGATCACTCACTAATTTTACATTTTTGTGTTTTCTTTTGTTCTCCAAGGTCTTCCCAAAGATGGCGTTGTTCATTAATTTATAGAAGTCCTTTTCAAATGCCGTTGTCGCTGCAGCTCTTCTTGTAGTGTTGGAATCAATATATGGTTTCAACCAACAAGACTGGGTGAATTCAATTGCTCTATGAATTCTCACTACACGTAGACCCAATTCAAGAGCTTGTTGAACTACCCAGTAGTGAGCCACATACCGATTTTTATTGTCCAACGTCATCATCAATTTTGGCCATCTTCCTGTCGGTGAAACTTCAGTCTTGGCTAGGAGAGGCAAGTCGTAGTGATGGTCATGAAGGTGCTCCGGATATTCGAAATCACAGTCCAAAATATAGCCTTTTGGACCATTCTTTGGAATCTGTGAGATGTCACCGATGGTGGCCGGGTCGATCCATTTGAAGTCAGCGTAGGGAAGCGGATTTGACATTGCCCAACCATAAAGGTTGTTTGCGTCAAAGTAGCCAAGGTAGACCGATGGTTGTCTCTCGTCGAAGCCTGGGATGTACTTGTTGTTAGCTTTGACATGACGTGTTACAGCTTGTGTCAAACCGCCCCGTACACCAGATTCTATCATGAGCACCATATCAATATCTGTTAGAAGTTCCAATCGACAGTTGGTTGACTTTAGCATAGCTTGCCATGCTAATCCTGGAGATGTGTACGAGTGTAGAGGGTCCAGTCCATAGGCGGAGAAGCAGGTGTTTCGAAATTCTTCCATCACATCGCACAGCAGAGTTACGTCCAATTTTATGTAAAAGTCGGAATATTCCCCTAAGGTTTGAATGTTTAGTTGGTTCCAAACATTACAAGCATGATTGTAGTCTTCAACGGTGATTGCACTTTCATTTAACTTGCTATTGAAGGCTTCAATCGGTGGCAGACTGGTTTCTTCAAATTTTTCTGCAGAAGTTATGTAATCATAGGGGAACACTCCTTTACGCATTACTAAGTCCAATTTATCTTCATGTACAATTTTGCTGGTTTCTTTTAGATCTTCTCTTCTTAGGTTCTCAGACAATTTGGCTAAACTAGTTGACATAAATCTATAAGAGTCTACGAAGCGAAGTTTAATTTTACCTACTGTTTTTGAGAAACTGATGTACTTCTCCAATGTTTCAGCTAATACTTCGATTCTTCCATCATCCCGTCCTAACTCTGGGATAATGAAGTGGGAGTCATAGCCGCTAAGATTGTGTATCACGACAGGGATAAAGTTTGGCAGTTTGTAATTTATATTGCATGAATTACAAGCAGCTCCTCTGTATAACCCTGTCAGGTGATCGTGATCTCTTACTTTTTGATTTTCTTCACTGAAGCTCTTCTTGCATAAATAACATCTTGTTGCCAAATTGTATTCTTCTTGTTGATTTTGATTCAAAGGTTCCATAGGTAAAACATTACCGTATAAGCGTTGCACCTTTTCAGCAATGTCATACAACTGGTCTACGAAATGCTTAGCGGCTTCTTCCCCACGGTAGAGTATCGGAGTGGATGTTAAACCATAGTCTTGCAACTGTTCTTCAGGCAAAGTTGATTTCACCAATAAGCAAAAACTGTTAGGTTGATGCAATTGATATTTGGTTCTTCTAGTCACCTCACCATCCGGAAGCTCCTGTGGTACTAACGTGGATTCGAAATCTGCGTAGACAGCTACTGGAATCCGATATTGGTGAACTGTTTTGTTGAATTTGATGAACGCTCGAGATGGCGGCGGCAGACTAATCTTCACTTCATAGTTGTCATTACAAAGTCTTTGGTGTTCCTTCAACCAGTCCGATCCTCCATGTTTTAAATCTTTATTTGTAAAACAAAAGCATCTCTTACACACTGTCACTCTAATCTTCTTTTTGGTTAATTGTCGTGCAACCAAAGCTTCAAAATCTTTTATCCACACATAATGTGAAATTTCACCTTTAGTTATCAATAATAAATCAGTATGGTTTCTTTGCTTCACTTTTCCAACTCGTAGTGGATACACATTGTTCGAATCATCTAAGCCGAACACGTTAACAGAAACACCTGGATTTTGTTTCTCAAATTTTGCAATTTGATTAAGACTCACAGGATACGACATTCCTCGGAAGTTGTAGCGGTGTTCGTTTTCATAATATTCCCTACCAACTCTACAAGGATTATGTTTTACATACTTAGTTAGCATCGCATACTTAAAACATTCATTATCCCCGTTTGTAACATTTCTGCAAGAGTTGGTGTCTTTAATTTTCTTTGGTAGAGGGATAAAGCTGCTACCCCTCATACCATATCCATGCTTGTGAACCCTCACATCCATACCTTCGATCGATGATAGCGTCCAGCCAGATCCTCTTCCTTCATGTTCTTGGAGTTTCATTAGCAGTTCATTCAAACATTCTTCTAGAATTTCATTGATATCAGATGTGGTTGTAAGGGTTCGGTTTTTAGCAATGAATGCTCTTGGTGAGTTTTCACCATCGGTATTAGTAAACATAGCCTCCAACACCAATCCAAATTTAATAAAGTTCAATCTTGCCAATTCTTCCATCAATGTTTTTACAACTAAATTTTTAGCTTGGGTTATAAAGTTTTCCAATTCCAATTGCACATTATTAATTTTGAAATGAATTACAACTGGTCCTGGCAAGGCTGTGGTGCGCAGTTGTCTTATATCTTCCACTTCTTCTGTATCCTCTTCTTCCATATCCTCTTCTTGGGTACGCAGTTGTTTTACATCTTCCACTTTTTTTTCTTCCATTTCCTTTTCAATAAATCCTCCAGCTGTAGATGGTCCAGCTCCGGCAAATTGAATAACACTTGGTCTTCTTCTTTGCATTACCTGTAAATAGCTAGCCCAGTCCTCCTGCTTCTGGGGTTTTTCCAAAAACCGATCAATCGCATCCAAGTCTTCTTCACTTACTACAATCTCTTCTTTTCTGTCCTCTTCACGATGCAATTCTCGGTGTAACTGTAGATAGCTATCGCAGTCGTCCATCTGCTTCTGGTAGTTTTCCAATAACTGATCAAACGCATCCAAGTCTTCTTCACTTACAACAATCTCTTCTTTTCTGTTCTCTTCATGATGCAATTCTCGGTGTAAAACAAAGATATCTTCATCTTGGAAAAACTCACCACAAATATCGCAAAGAGCCATTTTTTTTACAGTTTGGCTTTGAGTGTGCACTCGGTGAATGTCCACGCAATAATGAGCAGCGCGCTCGACCGGGTCCCTTTATACCCGAGGTTGAAGGGTGGGGGAAGGTGACGTCATATACATCCAGTTTATCAATCATGTAGTAGATTTGGCTTTTAAACACCCATTTTCAATTTATTCTTCAACAGGTTTGATAAACCAATGATCTTTGGTCTAAATCCACTACTTTGTACAAATTTTTTTTGTTTGGGCACTTCTCGTCCGGAGCAAAAAACTTTTTGGTCAAGGTCAAAATGTTTTCTCAAAAAAAGTTTGGGGGGGGGGGGGGTCAATTTAAAACAATAAGCCTCACTTAAGGCGTTTATGTTAACATCGCTGAAGCCTCCAAAAAAGACACACTTATAGACGAGTCAAACCTTGTGTTACTTGAGTTGTACATTTTTTTTAAAAGAGCTTAATATATTTACCTTGTTAATAAGACCTGACTGTTAAAGAATTTTGAAGACTTTTATATATTTAGGTCAAGGTCACGGAAAAACTTTAAAAAATTAAGCCCCACACCCCGATGGGGGTGTGGGGCACTTGGGTTGTCATCGCTGTAGCCTCCAAAGAGACCCAACTATGACAACAAGGCAACATCCAATGTCGTGTTCCCTTCGCCACGCAAGACTTGTAAACATTTACTGCATTGTCTTTTCAATAGCTAACAAAACATTTACTTAATTTTGAGAGAGGTTGAGGACAGCCCTAGTGGCTTACGCCCTCGGTCCGAGTGCAGAGGCCACCGCAAATTGGCCACAGCTGTGGTCTGCATGTCAGCATACAAACGGACCGAGTCCCAAACCCAGCCGCAATATTGCATGCCTGAGAGGACCCATGCTAAAATTGGTTTAAAATTGTTTTACACGGGGGTCTACTCCCGTACCCTACCTTTACTATTTAACTTTATCAATGCAGTAAATTTTTATAAATCTTTGTGGGTCAAGGCCACACGGACATTAAAAAAATTTCGGCCCCCGTACATCCATGGCGAACCACGAATGTTCGGGGGCCTTGGGGACTAAAAACACAAATAGCTAACAAAGATTCATTTACATAATTTTGAGTTTCCAGAAGGGAAACAAGAGGTTGAGGACAGCCCTAGTGGCTTACGCCCTCGGTCCGAGTGCAGAGGCCACCGCAAATTGGCCACAGCTGTGGTCTGCATGTCAGCATACAAACGGACCGAGTCCCAAACCCAGCCGCAATATTGCATGCCTGAGAGGACTCATGCTAACGTTGGTATAAAATGCTTTTACACGGGGGCCTACTCCCGTTCCCTGACTTTACAATTTACTTTGAGCATTGAAAAAGCTCAAGGGGGGATTGCTAAAACAAGCGTATACACTTTAGAAACATATAACACACTTACAACACACAATTGAGCTCAACGTAGTCAATGCTGGAACAAGCACATACACATTAAACACATATAACAAACAAGACACAAAGGATAAAAGACACAGGAGACATAGGGTACAAGTAAAACACTCTCATATAAAACAATTCCCAATACCCAAACGCAAGCGCAATATCTTACAACTAATACAAGTCTTAAAGTTAGAGTAGACTTCGCTAAACACTGAAGGCGCCATTCAATGTTTAGTGATGCCTATGGCGGTCCGTCCCGGTCGTTCACGTTCAACGCGCGGGAGCGGACTGCGAGCCGGCTCTGGCTGGACCCCCTTATATCCCCGCCGGGGCTGCCACGCCCAGGATATCAGGGGTGGGGGTGGGGGTGGGGGTGGGGGTGGGAAGGGGGGGGGGTGGGGGGGGGGTGGGGGGGGTGGGGGGGGGGGCACTTTTTGTCGGGGGGGGGGGGCACTTCTCGTCCGGAGCAAAAAACTTTTTGGTCAAGGTCAAAAATTTTTCCGAAAAAAAAGTTCTCGGGGGGGGGGGCACTTTTTGTCGGGGGGGGGGGGGGGCACTTTTTGTCGGGGGGGGGGCACTTCTCGTCCGGAGCAAAAAACTTTTTGGTCAAGGTCAAAAATTTTTCCGAAAAAAAAGTTCTCGGGGGGGGGGGGGGCACTTTTTGTCGGGGGGGGGGGGGGCACTTCTCGTCCGGAGCAAAAAACTTTTTGGTCAAGGTCAAAAATTTTTCCGAAAAAAAGTTCTCGGGGGGGGGGGGGGTTCACACTTTTTGTCGGGGGGGGGGGGGGGGTTCGCACTTTTTGTCGGGGGGGGGGGGGGGGTTGACTAAGTTAAGTGGGTCAAGGTCACCCACAACACTTGTACTCTAAGTGTTGGCTATACCCCCACCACAACTGGGTCCCTAGGCTGCACAACACCGCTTCGCCAGTATGTCTCCGGCTTCCATGCGGTGCGTCTCGCTGTTCTCTAGCTCTCTATATGTAAGTAATTTTACAAGTTCTGAATGTAGGTTACTACACTTTGACTCTGGGACGATATCGACTTGTAGTGTTTCAGTGTTTTGACTCAAGGTCATCACACTTTAACTCTAGCACATCGGTTATCATACCAGAGGTGCTCAATAACCTAACTTGTAATGTTTAGGGTGGCGTTTGCACGCCACGTGGTATCGCCATGAGTGTCCAGTCCAAGTTTAAAGTTAAATTAATTTTACTGTAATCTTTTCCATTTCTGCTTCGTTTTGCCAAAGTATAAGGTGTCGCTTAATAAAGTGGTATTTCTCTAAAGTTATAGGAGATTGCAAGGATACAATTAGTTTATTTAGGAGACTCTTCATCTTGGAGTTTAACACAATTTCCACTTTGACTTTGCTTCCTCGGCTCTCACAGCCTAAGCTGTACAGAAATGTTTCTTCTAGTGCCAACTCAGGCCAAGAGAACAGTGTGTTGACTGTAGGACAGCTCATGGTGAAGTAATGCGAAACTCCAGCGTACCACCTCACCTTCCCCCGCCACTGTGACCTTCCCCCACTCCTGCTGTTTCCCCCACCTCTTTTCCCTTGACTCATGTGCTACAAGCAGTCTCTCAGTATTGTGCGGACTTTTGTGAGGGGAAGCCATGTCGCGGGACGCTTTAGGTAAGAAACTTAGCCGTGTTAAGACTTTATTAGTTGCTCACTGTCCACCACTGAAAGTTAAGAGAGTTTCAACTTTAGCTAAGTGGCGCAAACTGTTGCGCGGACACCCTAAGTTTTATACAAAACAGACTAATGTCAGTTTTACTGATGAGGATTTGTTTAAAATATTGGATGAAATGACTTTTCCTTGCAAAATTCAGTTAGTTACTCCCATTCCTGACAGTTTAGAGTCTTAGTCTCTCAAGCCAATATACCTAGCATACACAGAGCCTGACAGTCAGTCACTCGGTGGCTGTCGTGGGGTGCGCATCGGTGTCGGCGCTCCGTTGTTAAGTTTTTAAGGTCACAGTAATATGAAATTGGGGGTGTTGTGCTAGTTCAAGGTCACCTGAGGGATTACCGATTGCCCATTTAGGCAGAGTCATGTCAGAAACTCAGGTTTAACTTGGCACTTTTGCCGTTTCTCGTCGAAAATTCGCTCCAAGTGGTCAAGGTCACGGGGACTCTGACTGAAACTCGGAGCGTAGTGCGAGAAACGGCAAAAGTGCCAAAAAATTTTAAGTTTCGGCGTGACCTTGACCTCAGTGGCGTCGGTGACGTCATTTTGATGACGTAAGGGGTGATGACGTCATCAGCACGTCATTTCTGTGACGTCATGGGTGTGACGTCATCGAAATGACATCATTAGTGATGACGTCGTCGATTGCGTCATCGATGACGTCATCGATGACGTCATCGGTGAGGTCATTGACCTCGATGACGTCATCCCTCAGGTGACCTTGAAGTGAGCCAGCAGCCCCCTTTTTCCACTACTAATGTACATACCAAATTGTATCAAGTTATTCTAATAAATAAGCGAGATACAGAGTTTTGCTGATTTCCCATAAGATTAACATTGGAAACCTATTTTTAGCTTTTCTCCGTAACCTGTTAAGCCAAGTTAAAAATTCAAAATACAAAATTGTTTGTTTTTTTAAGCTCTTTTAAATGGTTTCAGATAAAATTGTCGAAATTTAAAAATTAAGGTCCAAAAATGCCAAAAACCCATTTTTTACCTCTTTGAAACCCCATAAAACCCCGTTCCCATAACCCGATCATACTGGTTCGCGAACTCATGAAAATAGACCTGGTCTTACACCTTCATACCAAATTTCATCAAAATCGGAGGTCCCCTCCAAAAGTTATCAGTACCACGGACACACAGATATATAGATATATATATATAGATATATATATATAGATATATATATAGATATATATATAGATATATATATATATATAGATATATATATATACATATATATGAAAATGAACGAATGGTGTTTTTGGCTTCTGGGGACCTCAAAATGAAAAAGTAAAGTGGTCCCGGGCTTAGGTCTTACCATGGCTACTACCGTAATAGCGTATTCCCTATAGGGAAATTCGCTAAAAGGTGAAAATCACGTTATTATAACGTGATTATAATGTGAAAAGCGCACTCAATTTCACGTTAAAATAACGTGAATCAAAGACATGAAAATGACGTTTTTGTTTCACTTAATTTTTACCTTTAAAACATTAAGTAAAAAAAAGGTAAAAAATTTTGGTGAAAATCACGTTTTAAATTTCACGTTTTTTTTACTTTCACATTTTTACGTTATTTTCACGTGAAAAAAACGTATTATTTTTTACTTTTACGTTTTCACCTTTTTTTCACGTGAAAAAAACGTGATTTTCACATTGTGTGCTGACTGGGACATTTTCCTTAAATATTTCACTAAAAAAAAGTAGAGACAATTTCCAAAACATACACGCATAAAGTTAAATTTTACAATCAACTACTACAAAACTAAAGCTCATAAAAAATTTTGGTACATTTAATTAATTTAAAAATGTCGTTATTTAATATTTAATAACATTCAAACAAAGCTATGAAATTTATATTTAACAACAACACTAGTCTATATTAGCAATGAAAGTGCGTTAAATTAACTAAAGATTTCATATAAAATCGGTAGTTTTTGAGTGGTTTGATGTTCGTAAGATTGATAATGATATTTTTTAATCTATAGCCACAAATCTTGGCCAGACCCTAATTTTAAATTATTTGTTTTGTCTCTTGGTGACAATATTATTTTTTTATGAGCGGTACATATTTTGTATAATTTTCTTTAAAATAACGCCAAAAATTATCACTAAATAACAATTTAGTCCCCTTTTACAGCAGACCTGTATACTCAACCAGATTATAACTAATTTAACCATTAAATTTTCGTTTTTTGTTAATAATCAAATGTTTTTATTTAATTATAAATTTTTTATTTTTTATTTTTCTATGTGCGCAAGCATTGTAATCATGTATATCATTTGAATCTGCGTTAAATATAAAATAAAATAGTGTAGGTTTCGTATGTTTAGTAGCGGTTTGAACAGTTTATTTTGCCATAGCAACATTGTTTGTTTTCTCTTGAAAACAAACACTGTTGAAGTCATTTTATGTGCACTTATATCTGATTATCACGGTTTTTGTCAATTTATATAGTCCAAAATATCATAACTACACATGTTTTTGTAATCTGCATTAAATTTAAAACAAATTAAATTAAGTTTCATATTACTTTTATGGGTCTCAACGGTTTATTTTGTCTTAAAAATACTATTTTTATTTTTCCAAGCAGACATCGTATGCATGTTATCTCATTTTAATACGATTTTGCCAGTTTATAATTATGATTTTAACTATTAGTACCAGGGGGACCGAGCGTAAGCTCGGTAAAATTATTACTTTAGTTCTCACACAAAGCTCGTTCGCTCCGCTCACTCGCCCTATTCCTTTTTAGGATGAGCTCGTTCTTTTCGCTCACTCGCCAGGCCGAAGGGTGCTGCAGTTTGGTATAATTTTCCTAAACTACAGGTTAAAGATGTAACACATTGGTTTATATCTACAGTTATCATCAGATTTTTTTTTCAATTTAAAAATCTCCATAAGAATAACATGGAAACTTTAAAGTGCTCTAGCGCGAAAACCGGATTTTTCCCAGCTATGGGACCAGTTCCAATCGATTTCTAGTGGCCAAAACCCCCATATTCAATCAAAAAATCAAAAATCCTTGGAGCAAAAAAAAACTTTGCCCGGACAAACGGAGCTTGTTTTAGAGTATAAGATAAGATTCATATATTGTTAATCTGCTTAAAATATGTAATAAATCGATATATGTTCTATAAAGGTAAAAAAGTATTAAAAGTTAATATTGTTAAATAATTAAAAATAAATAAATTAAAGAAAAGGAAAATAATTGTTAATGCAAAATAAACTGTTCAATACTCTTACAATAAAAGTTAAACATATATCATTTTATTACGTATGTAAAGCAGATTAAAAATACATTTATAATAGTTATAGTTATGCAATTATAAACTGGCAATATCGTATTAAAATGAGATAACCTGCATGAGATGTCTGCTTGGAAAAATATAAATAAAATTTTTAAGACAAAATAAACTGTTGAGACCGACAGTAATAATATGAAACTTGTATTAATTTGTTTCAAGTTTAATGCAGATTACAAAAATATGTGTACTTATGGCATTTTTGACCATATAAATTGACAAAAACCGTGTTTATCAGATGTAGTGCACATAAAATGACTCCTAGAGAGAATACAAATTATTTTGTTGAGGCAAAATAAAGTGTTCAAACCATTACTAAAAACACGAAACCTACACCATTTTATCTTATATTCAACGCAGATTCAAATGATATATAGCACGCTTGAGCACATATAAATTAGCAAAGACCATTTTGAAAAGATACAGTAAACAAAAAATGACTTTAAATGAGAATAATACCCCCGTCGCAGCAAACCTGCGTACTCAGCGAATTTCCAATGAAATTTTGTATATTTTCTATTTCCCCATAAAATCCATGGGGAGGTTTGCCACCATGTGGGTTTTGTTGGTAAATAGAAGTTAAACTCTTCCTAGTGAATGTACATACCAAATTTTATCAGGTTATGGTGTTCTTTTTATTTTCCCCATAAACCCCATAGGGGTGAGTACGTAGGTTTTCCGCCATATTGGTTTTCTAAGCAAATATAACTTAAACACTTTCGAATGAATGTACATTGCAAATTTTATTAAGATATGTCAATAAATAAGCAAGATAGAAGGTTTTGTTGATTTCCCATAAGAATAAACACGGAAAACATAGTTTTTTTATTTTCTCCATAACCATTTAAGCAAGGTAAAAATTCAAAATACTATATTGTTTTTTTAAGCTATTTTAAATGGTTTAAGTTAAATAATAAATAATACCGTAATAGCGTACACCCTATAGGGAAAATCGCTAAAATGCATATTGCTAGGGCAAAAATCTGTTGTACACTCCTCCCACAATATGAAACCTATATAAATTTGTTCTATTATTCATTTACATTTTATGATGTTTATAATATACCCCTAACAAAGCAAAAATACGTACTCATGAATAAAATTAAAATTATTAATTAAAAAATTTAATAATTAACAAAACAAAATTTAATGATTGAATTGATTATAAACTGAGTATACAGGTCTGCTGTAAAAGGGGACTAAATTGTTTGAATGTTAAATATTAAATAAAAATATTAAATAAAAACATTTTTAAATCAGCCAAATTTACCAAAGTTTTTTAATAGTTTTAGTTTCATAGTAGTTGATTGTAAAAACTAACTTTATGCATGCATATGTTGGAAATTTTCTCTACTTTGCTTTTGTTAATGATTTTTAGAAAAGTATAGTTTTGGAGTTAAAATTAAATACTAAACAAAGTACTAAAATGATAATATTTTTTTGCAGATATCTCGAAATTGATAAGGAATATCTTTAAACACACTTCAAATTTGGAATTAGCATCCCAAGAAACGTACAAAACAGCAGAAAAAACCATACTATAATTATTTTGACGTGAAAGTACCCATAGATGGACAATTAAATAAATTACAAAATATGAAATTTTGACAGAATTTTCAAATTTTTTTTGCTACTTTCCCATGGACGGATTTTGTCTGATTTTGGATATATTAGCCTATAAAGCAACATTTGTTGATGTGAATACCACTTCAATCGCTTGTGAAGCAGTTTTGTCCAGGTCAAATCATATTTTCGCGTATTAGACTGCATCTGAAAACTCTTTCCAAAATGACAACTGTATAACTTTAAGAAGCTATGTGCATATGTTATAAATATTTACCAAAAACAGTTATGTTATGTTATGTTACATTAATTAATCCTTTATCAACCACAAATGCAAAACAGAATGTTCAAAACATTTAAGTAGAATATTTTGGTCTGTTAGCTTATCTAACCTAACATAGAATTAATAAAATATATATTCTAAACAATGTCAATTTATAAAACTATGCCCAATCATTTTCTTTTCCTCTAGTAATTAATTCTATATATGAAAGTGTGTAATGCAAAATAGTGGCGATCAAACTTTTCCTGAGCCAACTTAACACCAACTCGGCTGCTACAAACTCACCTGGTCTCCCTTGACCGTTCCACACGGGGGCCACAAAATGTCAGTGTCAGCGACCTCTGCCGCATCCAACACAAGAGCTAAACACACCAGCAGCACAAACAGCTTGGCCATTTTCGGACGATGTTATTCGGGAAATACCTGAAAAATTTAAATGCTCTAACACTGCGTCATAATTAAGAATAGAGATTGCCTACCGGTCAAAATTCAACCAAATTCCAAATGATCTGGACCATGTGAACTCAATTAGTATTTTATAACTGAAACTCGTGTTTGGCTAGAATTTGTTATTACAACAGTTGTCTAGTAAATTAATCAATTACAATTTTTTTTCCATAAGAGGAATATTGAAACTTTGAAAACTTGTAGGGCTTAGCTCTGGGGTCCGATGTGAATTATGATGGAAATCTTTTCATCTACAGTTCACTACCCTCCAAACAGGATGTTAGGATGCATCCTAAGATTCACACAAACTGATAATAAAGGAGAGTAATAATCATACTTACCACTTTTAAGCTTATCATTATTAGGTGATTTTAGTTAAAAAATATTTTACAATATTTTAAATTTAATGACGATATGATGATATGTAGATCCTGCAACATCTATACGACATTGGTATTTCGGTGTTCATACATCGATTCAACTAATAAAAATTTACTCATTCATTTTACTCATATATAAAAATCTTGGATATGAATTTCCATATTCAAGTTAACAAAACGCAACCTTTTCTTATAATAATAATAATAGATAATACCGTATATAAAGAGATAACATAACAAAACAATATAACATTAGTTTTTAGTTTTAAAGCAAGCATACATCGGATAGAATAAATTGTGTTACATCGACTAGAAATTAATGTGTATGTAAAAATATCGAACTAAATGTTTCCATTCGAACATTTAACCCACATATAAATTTTATATTGTAGTCGCCAGAAAAATAAGCATAGCGAGAATGCGTACTTACCTCGGTTTTGGTTTTTGAAATGTCTAAAGTGGTAAGAGTGACTGCCTTTATATATCAAAATGAGGCGTTTTATGACTCAATTACTGATAATATATTGCGTTCCGCCATGGTAACACTGAATCGAACATCAGACATAAATCACCCTTCTTCATGCCTAATTGTTTTCTTAATTGGACTATTTTCAAGGATTGTGTTTCCACTAGTTAATTTTCAGTAATAAATATGATTAATTTTATTGAACATATTCACTGCAATTTAATAAAAGCCAGAGCTGAGCTCCTTGTCTAATTATATAAATTGTCATATAACTTCATATGACCTTCTTTGTTGAAATCATGTTTTAGGGAATTCATCACAGAAACCTCAAATCACTATCAGTGGTAGACAAACGGGATATTCAGACCAGGTCAATGGCCCCGGTTTGTTGATTTATTTTATCATGAGCAGTAGTAAATTTACAGAATCAAAACATAAAAATGCATTCAACATTTTAACTTAGAATATAAGTGTGAACAATATGAATGGATAAAAAAATCAAATTACAAGTAAAAAAAAAACTTAAATGGTATATCTTGAGCTCTCAATGGGGCCCTAACGAGTCAGTCTCAGCGACCTAATAGTTAAATTGAAACATAAGGATTCATGTAAATCGGCATTCCAACAACTTAAAATTTTAACATTCCCATGCATTTACATTTATCTTGACTATTACAAAAAAAAGTGTCCTTACACCAAACACCCCAACATTCTTATTACACTAGGCACCGACTACAAACAATAGACTTTCATAGATTAGAAATGTATGGAAAATTACCTCTTCCAGCAGGAAGGCACTTATTCAAGTTCTTGCCAAATGAAATTAAAGAAATACATGAACTAAAAAATTTTAAAGTAAAACTTAGGGCCTACCTTACTACAAATGCTTTTTACTCTCTGCAGGAGTTTTGTGATAAATTTGCACCATCTTAGATAAGTTCTCAAGTCAGTCTGTTAAGTTTTCAATTTATGTACAGTTAACTAAGTAAGATAACTTGTGTTAGTTTATTTTATTTTTAGTTTACCTTAATTCATTTTGTTATGCTATTTCAATTGTATGACGCATCCAATGCTTGTTTGTACAAGCTCATGGTAATAAAGGAATTTTTGATTTTATTTGATTTGATTTGACCTCTGCTGCATCCAACACGAGGGCTAAACACACCAACAGCTTGGCTATTGTTGGACTTGACTGACAATCACGATGTAATTTAGGAAATTCCTGAAACATAAAATGTTCAAAGACAACATTAACTACAGAGATTTCCCACTGCACTGTTCGATATTCAACCAAAATCTCAAACGATCTGGACCGTATGGACCTCGTTAAGCATTAATTCTCTGTGGTCGCTGATTCAAATGACTCTTTTGTGACAAATATGATTAATTCAATTCACTTATTGATTCGTTCATTTGAACAACTCGGCAGTTGTTTACTTCGAGGAGCCGACTAGTCCCGAACGTACCCGAAAACTGCCGAAGCACCGCAAGTCCCAATACTCTTGATTTTAATTCAACTATAGAATAATATTGGGATTGGGTTGAGCATTTTAAACATATGTTAATGTACAGCTGTAAACACGGCGTGTAGTTTTTTGTGATTACTGATATTCACAATATTGACTTGTGAAATACAGTGTTAACGATTGTACTTGGTTCTGTCATTGATTTAGAACTAAATGTAGCTTTGTATTTATCAAAATAAATTGCTTGACTTCTAGAAACAAGTACACCAGTATTGATTTTAAACAAGTATTGCAACTTGTAATTGTGTTGGTGGTAAAAAAAACTTGATAAAATCCAAATAAAGTGATTGAGTTAGCCGTAGAAGAGTTGTTGAAGCAACCCGTGTGTTTGAGTCTTGTGAGACTACTTTGTATTGACTGATGGAGTGTTTCGGATGGATCAGGGACTCCGGAGTCTCGCAGCACTTAACATTTCTTTCCCAAAGTCAGGAACAATATATTATATTGTTATACAACCTAACACATGTCCCTCTTGGTTATATGTATGAGTAAAAACTGTTTGTAGAATAGTTGAAAGCTCTTTAACTTTAATAGGCCTACATGTTTAAATTAATTCAATTTCAATTCAAAATATATCAACTGATAAACTGATATTTGGTGACATTGTCAAGTCAAACATATACAATATTTACAAAATAGCCTATATTTACACAATCTATAAGTCAGGCTCTAATAGAAATTCATTGACATTATAGTATTTTTACCAATAAAACATTTGTCAGTCTGCTTTTAAATGTTGAAGAGTGAATTAAATTTATATATTCAGCTGGCAATTTATTATAAAGTTTCCTACCCATATAAGAAGGTGTTATCTCAATAATTTTGAAACGATGTTTTGGGTATTTTGGAGTTTGCGTTTCTAAACCTAGTGTTATATCCATGTTCAATATTTTCAGTCAAAAGCTACCGAAATTCGATTGCACCATCAATAAAATTTTTAGTAGATATAAATTTGGTACAGTCAAAATGTTGAATTCTTTGAAAAGGTTTACATGTAGACCTCCAGGATACAAAAGCCATTACCCTCAAACATTTATTTTGAATTTAAAAAACTCTACATCTGAAGCTACCTCCCCAAATTCAATTCCATTATGAACTATTGAATAAAAATAAGCATAATAAATCATTAACGTGCACGAACCTCTACCGTGTGGCCGTAATGGGAACTCCCTGAATTCTTTATTTGTGCGTGTATAATTCAACGTCTGTTTTTAATAAACTTAACGATCCGCAAGGTGATATTTGTGTGTGTAATGTACTATTAGTTTAAGTGTGTTTGTGAAGTCTGAGGATGCCATAAACGGCAAAAAGCGTCACAAACCAAAAAACGAAGATTGCTTCAGGCTGTAAGTAACAATAATCTGATATTATAAAGCAATCTAGGACCAGATTTTCCATAAAATAAGATAAAAACAATACATAGTTTTTTAATTCATAAAATAAGCATTAAATTCCTATTTTATTTGCAAACTTAAACACACAATGCTGGATACAAGTGCAATCTAAAGCTATGCTATACTACTAATAGTGTTCCACTGAAAAGTTAAAAAAAATTACATTCGCTAAACCCACTAGTTTACCAACTAGTTTGACCTCTTCCCAAAGGCTTTTGTCTTATAAAATAGGAAAGTTTTCTTATCCAAAAGATTTATAGAGTCATTATTTCTTACAGCGGTTTCCATCTCTCCTGAGGGTAATTTTGTTCCAATAAACTCCTTTTCAGCATTCCAATTTAAATTTGCAGTGGATTTCTCTGCTCATCTGGATTTTTTTGAAAGAATTATGTTTAACGATTACGGGTAAGAAAACATGGTGAAAAAATAAAAACATTAACACAAAACATTTATATGAAATTTTATTTCTGTTTTAAAGCTCTTGAAACTATTCCTTTTAGTTCTTTGAGAGCATTGGAAGCACACAATTTGTATCTACAAGTGAAAATGTATCTATACAAAATGTCATGTGAAGTGGGTCCAAGGTTATAATAAAAAAATTAGCCCTCTAAGTAACAATAATAAATTAATATAAAACACTAAAGCTTTTTGGTGAATATTTTTACTAATTTTAATAAAATAAGTATAGTAATCTGACACATTTTCAACACAAGCAATTTAAAAGGTTTGGGTTTTAGAGCACATAAAAAAACTAAAACACCACTCTGATGTTACATCTCAACTTAGGCATACAACAACAAACTATGTAAACAATTACAAATGAATGCATTTTCGTTTTTGAATTCACAAAATTTTTGCAACCACCCAACTCAATAAATAAATAGATAGAAAAAACATTGAGTAGGAGGTACCAGTGTGGTATAATGTTGTCATTTGATCATTTCTATTGAACTATAACTAAAATAATACTATTCATTTTCACTGTTTTTATTATGCCACATAGCACCTAAATGAAAAAACCAATCTTTACTTCACCGGAGGAATATAGTGAACATTGAGAACTGTATTGTTGCATTGTTGAAGGCTGCAATAGTTGTTTGCGACCTCCATTCTTGTTGCTACGCTCTGACATCCTCTTAACGAGGAAACAATTTCAAACTATTATGTCCAACAGTTGATGAGTTGACCCTAGATTGTCCATTGCAATATTGCAAATCATTTTTAAAACTTGTCGTACACTTCCCAAAACGAGAAGTTACAAATAATTTAAAATCATTTTTATTTACTGTGCATTTTATACCCTGTTTATATTTTAACATCTAAAGATTAAAAGTTCTTTTGCATAAGTTATCAATTAACTCTCCATTATCAAATCAGTAAACTGAACAAGTATGATTCCAAATAGCCTACGGGTAATTATCTTGTAGACACTTAAAAACACTAATATACTTAGTCTGATAAGACACCTGTTATTACCTGTTTTGGTATTATGCAACATTTTGAGTCAATAAACAATTGAATTTCATTTAATTTCTAAGTTAACTCATAAGCCGTGAGGAATGATGATACGTGTGTGTAATGTATCCTCAACATGCTTGGGCGATGTCCAACTTGCTCCATAAAGTTATACAAGCCCACTGACCCGTAACACGGGACCAAATTTATTGTTATGTGACGATGAAAAGACCTGCAACCCCTTAAGCAAAATTTATTCCCACAATATCGTGTACTCAGATACCAATATATGGTACTGAATACTGGTACACAATATATGGTACACAATATCATACTGGAAAATAAATACATTTTTCACTGTCTAGACCCTTTCTATTTAAAACTAAATTCCAGTTACCAACGTCCAACCAACATCAGGGTTAACGCATAATGTGCGTGGTAAAATAAATAAAATTTTGCCATCTTTTCTTTTTTTGATCAAAATAAAAACTAACTAGAAAAGATTTCCAATTTTTTATATCCATTTGATAAACTGTATTGACCTCACAATATAATTTGACAAATAAATATTAAAATTGACAATCTAGATCAATAGCATTGTATTCAAAACTCAAAATACTTTTAAAAAGGTAAGTTAAATAAGTAATCACTATTTTTTTTTAAATAGTTGCAAACTATTATTTCAGAATGAACACCAAAACATAAAAACTTCAACCTGAACTAGTGTTGGGTATTTTTGACTGTTACCAGATTAACCTGCTTTATTGTTATTATGCTTGGCTGTATGCCACATGAGTATCTTTAGATTACTATATTATTATGTAAATTTAACTAAATGTATGCATATTAATTTTTTTTTTATTTCTCAGATAAATAATTCAACTATTCCTAAACAATTAGATTTTGTCTTGGAGCTAGAAAGTTTTTCGGAAGAACCAGTAAATTAAGCATCAGAATATCTGTCTATTAAAGCAACATAACTTCCCAACAGTGGAATCCCAATTATCTATAGGCCTAAATGGAAAAAAATAGAGAGTGACAAAAAAGCCTTTAAAAATTAAGGCATGTTACGTATATTAAATAGCTTACTTGTGTTATATATTTTTTTAAATGCATATGTGTATTTATCGTAGCTAAGTGATAAGTTTTTCTGATTTATTACAGTATATTACATATTCGTATAGCTTTGTGTTTCATATAAAATAAATAATAGGTTTATGGTGTAGTAATACAATATTGATTTTCCAATAAGATTTCATTTTTAGGTTTTTAAAATAATATATAATCTTCAATGTTGATAAAATTAAAATATTTATAACAAATATATTGATAATAATAATTAAATATCCCTACTACAAAATCCAAGAGATAAGTTAACATGATCCCATTTTAATGTTTTAAACTCAAATAAATCCTTTCTTCTTTTGACTAGAATTCTGACTGAAATAAGTTTTGGTTATAGTTTTAACATACAGTTTACAATTCTTTATTTAAGTTTTTTATTTTTGAGGATTTTTAAAAAAACATTAAAATCTTTGATCCACTGTTTGTTTTATCCGTTTCACAATTTTTTTATTTTTTATATAATACTAAAGCAGTATATTGTGCAGTCAGCAGGAAATGTTTGACATCCTCTTGAGTGGCAGACGGTGACATAAAACGTTTATGCGACTGCGTTATGGAACCACTCATAGAACATGTATATGTACAACATAATGTATAACAGTTGCTTATGTCTTTATGCCTTTTATAATGCTAATTGTATCTTTATTTTTATAATATATATTATTTATATTTTTATATACAGGACTAAACATAGTTTTTACATAAAGGCCAAAGTAGGTATACAAATAATTTTTATTTTTCGGAAAGGAAGGTTTTTCTACTTTCTCAAAATAGAGGCAATGGATAAAAAATTAGGCGAACCATTTCACAATTCTAAAAACACTGATTCAATAATTTCAAAATATTTTTGAATTTTATAGAATATTAAATATAGTACCAGGTTAACCGAGCCTTGCTCGTTGGTTTTTATTCACTTTTGTTATAGTGTCAAGGTAAAAAAGCAATTAAATTTCCACCAACAACCAACTATACCTCTTCACAGTTAACAGCTGTTTCAAAAAGCTTGCTTAACATTATGTTTCTTTCTTTTTGTTTACATTTCGTTGTTATTTCGTTACCAAAATAGCAACCCATAAGACTAATGTTAAAAATTACAATTTTAAAACTTAATTTTAGACCAAATTCGATTTTTCCTGGGGTTGAGGCTGTTTCTAAACTTATTTTTGGCCAAAAACACTCTTTAATGCAAACTTTAAGCAAAATCTAACAGCTAGATTTCGAGATCGTGGAACACACATCCCTTCAGATATTCCTCGTATTATAGTATAGGATTTTACAAAATCATATTTTTTATTGGTAAAAGATTTATTAATAATAATAATAATACTCTATTAATTTATTATAAGGTTGTGGAGTGTGATGTCCTCTTTTTGAGTAAAAAGTTTATTCTTTTGGTTAATTTGTTGATGTTTTGTACCTATCGAAGGTTACGGTACTTTTTTAGACTCACCCAAATTACTGAGCTCTCCTCTTTTGAAGAAATGTCTCTTATATGGATGAAAAAGTTGGATGCATTGTCATTAGAGAATCTTAAAACTCCCTACCTAAATCAATTTACCACACGAACACCAGTTAGTAACATCCATTCTTATTTAATGCACTAAGGGATCTTTTTTAATTGGTACCCCCTACAAATTTAAACCTATTGTTAAGTTTTTGGTATTGTTTAATAGGGTTTTTTATAGTTCTTACCGCCAAAAGTTGATGAGAATTGGATTTAAAATAAAGGCGATATCCATCATTAAAATTTGAAATTTCCCCATAAGAATAGCATTGGGATTGGGTTTAGCATTTTAAACAGCTGTTAATGCTAACTGGAACATTTTTAGCAATGACATGCGATAATGCAAATTCAGTTGCTGGACTTCAAGAAACACAAGTACACTAGTACTTTTAAATAGAGGGAGAGTCGCTTTTATCACAACTGTAAGTTACTGACAGCTTTCATTTATATTCTTTTACAAAATGTAGCAAAGGGACTGATATATTAGGATTAGAATCAACGTGTTACATGTGGTTAAGAAGTCAGCCTAAGACAGCTTTTGTCAAAGAGAATACAGATTTCCTTTACTTATGTCATGTGAATAAATGATCAAAAAGTAGATGAATAAATAAAGCTAAAGTGTGACTAGTTCACTCATTCACTTGTTTAGTTTTTAATGAAACGTATAAGACCAAAAATCTGTTAAGCCTATTTAGTTTATCTAAACATGTTTATTGGTTAAACGTTTCATGGTTTATGGATTAATTACCATTTATGTGTCAGACAATACTACAATGCATACCATAGTATACTTATACAGTATTACAGTTGTGTACAGTATTAAACAAATTATGTGTTTGTCAGTGATTTTGTGAGCAACAAAGAAAAGTAAGGTAAGTTGCTTGTTTTGTGTATGAAATTAACCAAAACGAATAATTAATATCTTTATCGATGGTGTGATGCTCTTTATTAAAACAAGTAATCAGTTAGCTTATTTATTACTATAGCTAATAGCCCATACAAAATTACTGTAAATATTCATAAAAAAAAACATTTATACTTTTAAACCCCTAACAACATAGAAACCTATTAGTTATCGTTTTAGAACTTAAATATTTCCATTTATTTAGCAATATTAGTGCAATAGTCTATTCCTAGCCTTGGTTTAACCATATATTATGGGAATTTACAAAACGAAGAATAATATTAACAAACACTTTTTTTTACATTACTTTCATTTATTCCATTCCAGTCTTCTTTGAAATTGGTTTAAAGTTTTTTTCCAGGTGTTATTAAATGCTTTTCTCTTTCTAAGAATCTTTTTGCATTTTACTTCCTTTTCCTTTTTTTTATTGTTATTACTTATGGTGTCTTTTATTTCTTCCTTTAGATATTAAAAAAATGTGGCCTTTAATTCTGCTCACTTACTAGCTGTTACCCGTCACGGCTTCGGCTTCGTGTGATTGTGATTTAATGTAATAGACATTAAAATTATTTTTAAAGCCAAAGAAATCTTGTTCTGTTAGAATTATAATGAAACTTTAAAGTTCTATGGGGCAGAGTTTTAAAGGAATTTTGCAAAACCATTTCTTAGTGAGCACTTATAAGTAAAGAGGAACGTCCATTACAAATTTCAACTCCAAAGGCCCTATATAAATTTTGGTGCCCTGTTAAGTGGAGATCTGTATGAATTAAGAAAAAAAAAACTTTTCCTTGGTGAGCACCTATGAGCAATAATAAAAAAATTCCAACCCCATTACTTCAAAAGTTTTGTAGATTCGTTGCTTCCTTGATTTGCATTAAAATTTCCATTGGAATGACCTTATATTAGAGTTTTGGAGTCGTGTGGGGCAGAGCCCTAAAATAAATATGCTAAACTGATCCTTAGTGAGAACCTATGAGCAAAGAAGAACGTCCATGAAAAATTACCCTGTTGACTTTATAGTACTGTAGATTTGATAAACATTAGAAAAGCTGTTACCTGGCATTCTCTGCAATGCCAACTTGAAGAATGTTTTGTCCCTCAGGTCACCTCGTTCGCTACACTCACACACCGTAAGTCTATCCTTTAGTTTTTGAATACAAATCTTCCATCAATACTTGAAATGAAAACATCTGTTTATATATAAATAGTATTCTTCAGCGTAATCTTATGTTCCAATACGAAAATGTTGTTTCCATTAGAATAAAATGGTAACTTTGACGACTTTTGAGTGGAGCTCTATGGACGAATTTGGATAAAAAATGTACTACATAAGACCCACAGAATCAGTGTACCAAATTTCAGCCTTCTACCTATATGGGAAGTTGGAGAATTAGTGATAAGTGTGAGGGCTTTGCTATACTACGCCTTTTATAGATGTTTTCAAAAATATATATCTTGATCTTGGGAGGTAATGATTGTTACCAATAAAAACACCTTAACACTAAACCGAAACTTTGAGTACCACAAAATTTGCATTGCAATTAGTTAACAGCATGTCCGGCGTTGATGCAAGCAAAGCTGTGCACGGATTGGCGCTGCTTTGGTGTAAACATGTGTAACGGTTGGTAGACCTGCCTCCGGCGTCATTCTCTTGGTGTTTGGACGTGGCAAGGTTGGCAGCCTGCAGGCTGGCTAGTGCAAACAGGCAGGTTCATGTCACATGTTTGCTTTCAGACTAATTTCATGGTACACTGTAAGCTGAAAGCTTGTAAACTATCCCTAGTATGTTCGAATACTGGTATGCATTTTCTACAGGATTGATATTTTAATTTGTAAAAGTTAAAAGGAAATGCTGGAGACGTGAATTGTGATAGTTATACAATTATATGAAAATTTATAATGTTTTGAATAACAGTTTTTTACTTTTTATGTAGGAATCATATATTTTGTAGGCTACAGCACTCAATAACTTTTGCTCTGGAATTTTCTAAACATTTTAATTTCAATTTAACATACAACTTTTTGTCCATTAGCCAATGTTCTTAATAGTTTTATAGGATGAGACCTTTCGACACACAAGTTGTCATCCGATCTCAGTCCATAAGACAAATCCAAAAGTAAATATTATCATATGTGATTAAAATACAATCATATGTAAAATTAGAAAGGATAAAGATAAAATAGAATAAACATAAAATTTTGATTAAAGTCGGCTACATACTATGTACATTTCTTCCGAAAACTTTAGTTAAAAAATGAAAATTTAGAATTCTCTGTTTTAATTGATTAGCCTTCTTAATTCCTAAAAGTTTTTTATAGCTTAAACCACAAAATAGGATTCTTGTTTATCTTATTGAGGAACATTTTTATATAATGTTCAAAGCAAAACGAATAGATACATAATATTAAAATACAGTATCTCTATTAAATTTCAAAAGAAAAGCGAGAGTATGGAACTTAATTCAAAATTATTTTATCCAACAGACGGCATAGGATTACAATTTATTTCAAAAAGTAATTATGATAATTTGGATATTTTAAAAACTTATATTAAAACTGTGATTAAAGCTAATAACATAAAGTTTTTATAGTTCAAAAATTCTTTTCAAACCAAAGGAAAAAGGAGAAACAACCAAACGATTTATAAAGGACAAAAGTATGGAGGTTTTACAAGCTAATGTGTTGTGTAAAAATGTAAATATAAAAGAAAGAGTGAAAATTAGACTTTCTATTTTTGCTTTGACAAGAAGAACACAAACAAAATTGTTAAATTAATGTTAACATAAACAAACGAATAGGTAGGTTTTTCTCATCCTAGTAAAGAGAGTCAAGTTGTGGGTAGAGTGTAAAAAGAACAACTGTGTAACACACAGAAGGAAGTTTCACTTGATGCTACATCTACATGTAACCTTTGTTCACTCTTGGATACCTAACAAAGTACAGCCTGAAGAATATTTGTATAGTTTTGTTGCTTTGTTTAGTGAGTTGACAACTGAGGGTCATCTTTTGTTTAATTGCAGCAACTTCTTATTTAACGTATGTAAAATTAAATTAGAATATTTCTTCACTAACAAAAATCAATTTTATAGTATAGGTCGGATTTGGATAGTAACATTTGAAAGGGTAAAATACTCTCAGTAAAGGTGTCTTTAAACAAAAGTTGTGTAGCTTTAAAATGGATGACTAATTTTTCAACACTTTAGTAAAAAAGAACGAAGTGTTATTGAAGTTAGTTTTAGAATTTTCTGGTAAGAAGTAAATAATTCTTCTGTACAGTAAGTTATTTTACTGGCATCAAAGACCATCATCAAACTACGATTCACCATGTAATATCAGATTACAGGTACAGTAAGCAAGCGCCAGTTGACAAATGCATTGTGAAAGATAATTATCGCCGCAAGCAATGTTGAATAGCGCTATTTCTGTTAAGCAATCACAGACAGTTTATATTGTTGTTTACACACCTGGCATTTAATCCTAATCTACCGATGACGGAAGAAAATCAAACATTTCGTTTTAAAGCAATCTTTGAATTAGTTATTACGCATGTAGATAGCGTTATTGTCAAGCATTTATACACCGTTTACACAAAATCGCTAAACTTTTAAATAATGTACCTACTACTCTTTTAAGAGTCATCTTTACCTTAGGGCTAGTAGCGCAGTCGGCTATAGCCATACGGTTTTTGGGCAAAACGTGTAATTTATTCTCCTGTTTCGGACTCAGTTTTCAACACATTTTCTTCAAACTTGGCAATTGTCAGTTGAACAGTTATATTAGGTTTCTCATATCGTAAAAGTTTGAAAAAGTGAAAATATTACTCTAAGTGACGTCGCAGAGTAATTAAATTTCCCTTAATTTAAAACTTTTTTATAGTACCATTTACTGATATATTAAGTATGAGGGACATAGATCTAATCTTAATCTACAAGAAAACATATATTTTACCAATAACTATCCAAAAACTCCGTCCCAAACAGGTGAATGCGGAGGCATGTTTTCAGCGTTTTTACAAGGGTGAACATGACTCTTAAGTCAAATACTTTCTAAACACATTGAAAATGTAGGCCATGTAAGGACGAAAATAGAGAGAAGATTAAGAAAGCTTGGTATAAAATAAGGTCAAGGTACTTGTCGGATATACTGTATGCAACACCTATTTTAATACGCTGCTTATGCTGTTAATTGGACCAGCGCATGTGCGATTTGATAACAATTATTAGTATATACGGTGTTATAAACGTTGAATGGAAAAAACCCTAAAACGAATTCGGTTAAACCTATTATGGTCTCAGAAGTTAATAGTGGAGGTCTTCTATAAAAGACCCTAGGCGTTCATTGAAAGCGTTGCTCTGTCGCTACGTAGACGCATGTATTTTTTTTTTTTTTTTTTTTTTTTTTTTTTTTAATAATAAATTAATTCCTCCGACAAAGTTTTACATTGTATGGGAATTTACAAAACAAATTTCAAGTTTTTACACTTTTTCACAATTTTGCAACTTTGCATTTAATTACAATTATTTTATCTACTCATTTTCTCTAAACTTTTTCTTCGTTTTGAACTTATTTGAAATTTTTCTTATTTCTTTTTCTTCCTACTTATTTTTTCTTTCTTCGTTCTTCATTACTATATTTCTTATTTTTAATTTATGTTTAATTTATTAATGGTCTACTGCTCTATACGTTTTTCATTTTAACTCTTCCTTCCTTCCATGTCTCCTTCCAGTCCTTCCACGTCTCCTTCCACGTCATTCGTTTGCTCTTCAAAAATGTCTTAAGTTGGACCTCTCAAGTGGATACCGGAAAAAAATATACAAGGACGCAAGAGTGTGAAGTTTTTATGATTTTACCATAAAGTTTTTTTTGTATGAAGAAATTTATTATTTGTAATTTATTGTACAAGTTTATTGTAATTTTTATATACATTTTAAATATATTATATTTAATATTGCAAAGTTTACTTTGCCTACAAATTGTGATTAGACCTTCAGCATCATACAGCCCGGTTGCTTGAATGGTTGGTGTATGGTGTGAGCTGTGACCGATCAATTAGTTTAGGCTGTATATTATGTTTTGATGTGGTTTTACTTATGAGTAACAAAGATAAAGGAACCATTATAACTACTTATCCTTCCTGTAGTTACCTAAGCTGCCTAAACCAAATCAGCGACGCACTCTCACTTTCCTTGCCGACATTGTAGGTTTTTTTTATCCTACTGCCTGACTAAATAAGTTCAACAATTAAACTAATCAATAAAAAAAACTCAAACATGAAAAATACCTACAACAAACCGAAACAGATTGAAGCTCCAAAAACGAAGTTGTGGCAATTTTGTTTTGCGTTATGGTTTATGATCCATGCTTGATACAATTACTCGGGTACTTGGAGGGAGCACGCACCCTTGCCTTAATTCCCCCCTCCCCCTCAACCCCCCCCCCCCCTCGTAACCCCTAGACCAATCACAGCACGAGTCAGGAAATCTCGTTATAGAGCGCGCTTCTCGGGGGGCGACGGCTAATCTAATACTTAACCGGAATATTATATCAGAACTAATCGGAGCATCGATTTATTCCTGCAGATGTTGGCTGCACATCCCGTGGTCCGTGGTGGGTTTGTAGGAAGAAAATGAAAAGTTTGATTCTGTAGGTTTCAATGTTAGTTGAGAATACAAAATCAGTGTCGAAAAGGAAAATATGTTTAGGCCTATATCTATCAATACAAAAAGTACCTATACCTATCTGTTAAGTAGCTCAGTCGAATTGTTCGTTAACCACTTTTGTACTGAGGAGTGAATTTGATGTTCTGATAGTTGTGAATTATTCATATCGTGCACATTTCTGCAAACGAGGAAAGTTGGTAGCTTTTTAAAGGATCGATTCCGGACCCAGTTGTCATTTGTCATTGGGCAATTAATTAATGATGCTTTCTAAAAACTGGTCGATGTTAGATTGTAACAAGACTTTGGTTTGGACCGTTACCCGTCAAAACGTAAAAAAATGCCACTGGCGTACATAGAATAAAAAAAAAAACTCTAAATAAAAGTATTAGCGACAAATATTGGATTTATAAAATTTTATTCTAATCTTTCGCAAAGTTAAACACTTGTTGTATAGAATATATTTGTGATACTTAGACAAACCTAAGTGTTGTAAAGTTGTTTTGATAAGACATGCTGGAATGATTGTATCAAACGTATTATACAGCGTTACTTTAATATACCTTATGTTCCACGGCATAAAAGAGACCAATTACCTTCCATCATTGGCTAGTTTCTACCTGATACGAGATTTTCCTCTTAAAATGTCTCCTGCTGTACCGAAAACGCTTGAATGAAAAGATGTCGACCTTCGTGCAGAGAAGCCCATTGCAGGGCAGATGCACAACATCAACATGAAGATGTTCCTGAGAGACAGGAGTTATTTCTGAGCCAAGCGAATGACTAATGTACCCATTGAACTCTGACCTTGACGCATTCTTCGTTAACGAGACTGTAGTAGTAGTCTAGTACAGTCTGATGAGGATAAAGTGCACAACTGGTGTGTAGTACAGGCTGTAGCATTCGCACGACCATCTGTGTGAAATACTGAGATACTGGGAGCGACAGCCATGGCGGCGGAGTATCATCTTTTTTAAACATCCTTCAGGTCACTGATTGAGTTGGTACAATGAGTCTAAAGTTAGGTTTACACGAGAGAGTTTTTTACTCTCGGAGGGTTCGTTAGTTAGTTACTCTCATAAAATCTCAGACAAGTAACTGTCAGAGATTAACTTATCTTGGAAAATTCGCTGGTTGTGTAAACACCTCTGCGAGCACCTCCTGAGAGTCACTTGTAAACCTAGCTCAAAAGTTTAGGCCTATACAAACTAAGAAATAAAAGGTTTCATTAATATGTTTCAGATTTAATAGACGATGTGGAAGACTTTTGTATCAATTGAACAGCCTAAAGCTGATTCAGACATCCGTCGCCGAAGTATTATAGAAACAAAACTAGTTCTGAAATATTTTCTTAAAATATTCAAGTTATTTGGTTCTAAATAAAAATGATTCTATAAGCAACTGGAAGGTAATCATTGGTTACATGAATAAACTATGTTTTATTCTCCACTCCACCAATGAAAATTTTTATATGATTTTATTTTCTATGTCCCTACATTTAGAGATGGGCATAATCTAAAAAATATTGTAGGTATATTAACAAGCGTTTTACAGATTAGTTTTAGAAATGATGATTTCTTGTTTATACTATACCAAATTAACTACTGTATGAAGCACTCAACGGGTAGGTCTATTCCGACTTTCAAGAACAAGACCGCTTTAATTTGAAATGAAAGACCCTAAGGATTTGATTAAGAAATACAATATTTACAAACTAGCCTATATTTACACAATCTATAAGTCAGGATCTAATAGAAATTCATTGACATTATAGTATTTTTTCCAATATAAAAATTGTCAGTCTGCTTTTAAATGTTGAAGAGTGAATTAAATTTATATATTCAGCTGGCAATTTATTATAAAGTTTCCTACCCATATAAGAAGGTGTTATCTCAATAATTTTGAAACGATGTTTTGGGTATTTTGGGGTTTGCGTTTCTAAACCTAGTGTTATATCCATGATCAATATTTTCAGTCAAAAGGCTACCAAAATTTTATTGCATCATCAATAAAATTTTAAGTATATATAAATTTGGGACAGTCAAAATGTTAAATTCTTTGAAAAGGTTTACATGTAGTCCTCCAGAATAAAAAGTCATTAGCCTTAAAAATTTCTTTTGAATTTTTAAAACTCTATCTACATCTGAAGCTATTCCCCAAAATTAAATTCCATATTGAACTATTGAATAAAAATAAGCATATTAAATCATGAACGTGCACGAACCTCTACCGTGTGGCCGTAATGAGAGCTCCATGAATTCTTTATTTGTGCGTGTATAATTCAACGTCTGTTTTTAATAAACTTAACGATCCGCAAGGTGATATTTGTGTGTGTAATGTACTATTAGTTTAAGTGTGCTTGTGAAGTCTGAGGATGCCATAAACGGCAACAAGCGTCACAAACCAAAAAACGAAGATTTCTTCAGGCTGTAAGTAACAATAATCTGATATTATAAAGCAATCTAGGACCAGATTTTCCATAAAATAAGATAAAACAATACATAGTTTTTTTAATTCATAAAATAATCATTAAATTCCTATTTTATTTGCAAACTTAAACACACAATGCTGAATACAAGTGCAATCTAAAGCTATGCTATACTACTAATATTGTTCCACTGAAAAGTAAAAAAAAAAATTACATTCGCTAAACCCACTAGTTTACCAACTAGTTTGACCTCTTCCCAAAGGCTTTTGTCTTATAAAATAGGAAAGTTTTCTTATCCAAAAGATTTATAGAGTCATTATTTCTTACAGCGGTTTCAATCCCTCCCGAGGGCAATTTTGTTCCAATAAACTCCTTTTCAGCATTCCAATTTAAATTTTCAGTGGATTTCTTTGCTCATCTGAAATTTTTGAAAGAATTATGTTTAACGATTATGGGCAAGAAAACATGATGAAAATATGAAAACAGTAAACACAAAAACAATTATATGAAATTTTATTCCTTTTTCTAAGCTCTAGAAACTTCTCCTTTTAGCATTGGAAGCAAGCAATTTGTATCTACAGAAGTGAAAATGATCCATACAAAATTTCATTTGAAGCGGGTCCAAGGTTATAATAAAAAATATTTAGCCCTCTAAATATTTGTACCCTCTAAGTAAGAATAATAAATTAATAGAAAACACTAAAACTTTTCAAAATCCAAGTCAAGACTTTGCCTGGGTTTCACCATTTAAGATGAGTTACCATGAATAAGTTCCAGTCAAGAAAAACTATGTTCCTCAGATGGGAGTTATCTCAAAGGTTTGTGGTGAATATTTTTACTAATTTTAATAAAATAAGTATAGTAATTTAACACTTTTTTAAACACATGAAATGTAAAAAAATTGTTTTTTGAGCTCATAAAAAAGAAAAAAAGTAAGAAAAAACACTACTCTGGTGTTACATCTCAACTTAGGAATACAACAACAAACTATGTAAACTGTATTTTCGTTTTTGAATTCACCAAATTTTTGCAATAACACAACTCAATGAATAAATAGAGATAGAAAAAAAAACATTGAGTAGGTACCAGTGTGGTAGAATTTTTCATTCTATCATTTCTATTGAACTATAATTAAAATAATAGTGTTCAATTTTCATAGTCTTTATTATGCCACATAACGCCATTAAATAAAAAATGAATCTTTACTTCACTGGAGGAATATAGTGAACATTGAGAACTGTATTGTTGCATTGTTGAAGGCTGCAATAGTTGTTTGCGACCTCCATTCTTGTTACTACGCTCTGACATCTTCTTAACGAGGAAACAATTGCAAACTATTATGTCCAACAGTTGATGAGTTGACGCTAGATTGTCCATTGCAATGTTGCAAATCATTTTTAAAACTTGTCATACACTTCCCAAATCGAGAAGTTACAAATAATTTAAAATCATTTTTATTTACTGTGCATTTTATACCCTGTTTATATTTTAACATCTAAAGATTAAAAGTTCTTTTGCATAAGTTATCAATTAACTCTCCATTATCAAATCAGTAAACTGAACAAGTATGATTCCAAATAGCCTACGGGTAATTATCTTGTAGACACTTAAAAACACTAATATACTTAGTCTGATAAGACACCTGTTATTACCTGTTTTGGTATTATGCAACATTTTGAGTCAATAAACAATTGAATTTCATTTAATTTCTAAGTTAACTCATAAGCCGTGAGGAATGATGATACGTGTGTGTAATGTATCCTCAACATGCTTGGGCGATGTCCAACTTGCTCCATAAAGTTATACAAGCCCACTGACCCGTAACACGGGTCCCAAATTTATTGTTATGTGACGATGAAAAGACCTGCAACCCCTTAAGCAAAATTTATTCCTGCAATATCGTGTACTCAGATACCAATATATGGGTTGAAAGTGTATCATACTGGAAAATAAATACATTTTTCACTGTCTAGACCCTTTCTGTTTAAAAATAAATCCCAGTAACCAACGTCCAACCAACGTCAGGGTTAATGCATAATGTGCGTGGTAAAATAAATAAAATTTTGCCATCTTTTCTTTTTTTGATCAAAATAAAAACTAACTAGAAAAGATTTCCAATTTTTTATATCCATTTGATAAACTGTATTGACCTCACAATATAATTTGACAAATAAATATTAAAATTGACAATCTAGATCAATAGCATTGCATTCAAAACTCAAAATACTTTAAAAAAGGTAAGTTAAATAAGTAATCACTATTTTTTTTTTTTTTAAATAGTTGCAAACTATTATTTCAGAATGAACACCAAAACATAAAAACTTCAACCTGAACTAGTGTTGGGTGTTTTTGACTCTGTTACCAGATTAACCTGCTTTATTGTTATTATGCTTGGCTGTATTCCACATGAGTATCTTTAGATTACTATTTTATTATGTAAATTTAACTAAATGTATGCATATTAATTTTTTTTATTTCTCAGATAAATAATTTAACTATTCCTAAACAATTAGATTTTGTCTTGGAGCTAGAAAGTTTTTCGGAAGAACCAGTAAATTAAGCATCAGAATATCTGTCTATTAAAGCAACATAACTTCCCAACAGTGGAATCCCAATTATCTATAGGCCTAAATGGAAAAAAATAGAGAGTGACAAAAAAGCCTTTAAAAAATTAAGGCATGTTACGTATATTAAATAGCTTACTTGTGTTATATATTTTTTTTAAATGCATACGTATATTTATCGTAGCTAAGTGATAAGTTTTTCTGATTTATTACAGTATATTACATATTCGTATAGCTTTGTGTTTCATATAAAATAAATAATAGGTTTATGGTGTAGTAATACAATATTGATTTCCAATAAGATTTCATTTTTAGGTTTTTAAAATAATATATAATCTTCAATGTTGATAAAATTAAAATATTTATAACAAATATATTGATAATAATAATTAAATATCCCTACTAAAAAATCCAAGAGATAAGTTAACATGATCCCATTTTAATGTTTTAAACTCAAATAAATCCTTTCTTCTTTTGACTAGAATTCTGACTGAAATAAGTTTTGGTTATAGTTTTAACATACAGTTTACAATTCTTTATTTAAGTTTTTTATTTTTGAGGATTTTTAAAAAAACATTAAAATCTTTGATCCACTGTTTGTTTTATCCGTTTCACAATTTTTTTATTTTTTATATAATACTAAAGCAGTATATTGTGCAGTCAGCAGGAAATGTTTGACATCCTCTTGAGTGGCAGACGGTGACATAAAACGTTTATGCGACTGCGTTATGGAACCACTCATAGAACATGTATATGTACAACATAATGTATAACAGTTGCTTATGTCTTTATGCCTTTTATAATGCTAATTGTATCTTTATTTTTATAATATATATTATTTATATTTTTATATACAGGACTAAACATAGTTTTTACATAAAGGCCAAAGTAGGTATACAAATAATTTTTATTTTTCGGAAAGGAAGGTTTTTCTACTTTCTCAAAATAGAGGCAATGGATAAAAAATTAGGCGAACCATTTCACAATTCTAAAAACACTGATTCAATAATTTCAAAATATTTTTGAATTTTATAGAATATTAAATATATTTTACAAAATCATATTTTTTATTGGTAAAAGATTTATTAATAATAATAATAATACTCTATTAATTTATTATAAGGTTGTGGAGTGTGATGTCCTCTTTTTGAGTAAAAAGTTTATTCTTTTGGTTAATTTGTTGATGTTTTGTACCTATCGAAGGTTACGGTACTTTTTTAGACTCACCCAAATTACTGAGCTCTCCTCTTTTGAAGAAATGTCTCTTATATGGATGAAAAAGTTGGATGCATTGTCATTAGAGAATCTTAAAACTCCCTACCTAAATCAATTTACCACACGAACACCAGTTAGTAACATCCATTCTTATTTAATGCACTAAGGGATCCTTTTTAATTGGTACCCCCTACAAATTTAAACCTATTGTTAAGTTTTTGGTATTGTTTAATAGGGTTTTTTATAGTTCTTACCGCCAAAAGTTGATGAGAATTGGACTTAAAATAAAGGCGCTATCCATAATTAAAATTTGAAATTTCCACATAAGAATAACATTGGGATTGGGTTTAGCATTTTTAACAGCTGTTAATGCTAACTGGAACATTTTTAGCAATGACATGCGATAATACAAATTCAATTGCTCGATTTGAAGCAACACAAGTACACTAGTACTTCTAAATAGAGGGAGAGTCGCTTTTATCACAACTGTAAGTTACAGACAGCTTTCATTTATATTCTTTTACAAAATGTAGCAAAGGGACTGGTATATTAGAATCAACGTGTTACATGTGGTTAAGAAGTCAGCCTAAGACAGCTTTTGTCAAAGAGAATACAGATTTCCTTTACTTATGTCATGTGAATAAATGATCAAAAAGTAGATGAATAAATAAAGCTAAAGTGTGACTACGTCACTCATTCACTTGTTTAGTTTTTAATGAAACGTATAAGACCAAAAATCTGTTAAGCCTATTTAGTTTATCTAAACATGTTTATTGGTTAAACGTTTCATGGTTTATGGATTAATTACCATTTATGTGTCAGACAATACTACAATACATACCATAGTATACTTATACAGTATTACAGTTGTGTACAGTATTAAACAAATTATGTGTTTGTCAGTGATTTTGTGAGCAACAAAGAAAAGTAAGGTAAGTTGCTTGTTTTGTGTATAAAATTAACCAAAAAGAATAATTAATATCTTTATCGATGGTGTGATGCTCTTTATTAAAACAAGTAATCAGTTAGCTTATTTATTACTATAGCTAATAGCCCATACAAAATTACAAGTAATTTTTACTGCAAATATTCATAAAAAACATTTATGTTTTATTAGTTATAGAATGTTTTAAAACCCCTAACAACATAGTAGGCCTGTTAGTTATCGTTTTAGAACTTGGATATTTCCATTTATTTAGCAATATAAGTGGGGTTAACCATATATTATGGGAATTTACAAAACAAAGAATAATATTAACAAACACTTTTTTTACATTATTTACATTTATTCCATTCCATTCCAGTCGTCTTTGAAATTGGTTTAAAGTTTTTTCCAGGTGTTATTAAATGCTTTTCTCTTTCTAAGTATCTTTTTGTATTTTATTTCCTTTTACTTATTGTTGTTGTTATTACTTATGGTGTCTTTTATTTCTTTCTTTAAATATTAAACAAATGTGTCCTTTAATTCTGTCCATTTACTTAGCCATTACCCACCAACGGCTTCGCATGATTGTGATTTAATGTAGTAGATATTAAAATAATTTTCAAAGGCATGGAAATCTTCTTTCGTAAGAATTATATTGAAACTTTTAAGTCCTATGGGGCAGAGTACTAAAGGAATTTTGTAAAACCATTTCTTAGTGAGCACTTATGAGCGAAAAGGAACGTCCATGACAAATTTCAACCCGAAGGCCTTATATCAATTTTAGAGCCCTCTGGGGCGCAGCTCTAAGAGAAAATTGCAAAACCGTTCCTTGGTGAGAACCTATGAGCAAAGAGGAATGTCCATGGAAAATTAAAACTCTGTCGTCCTTATAGTACTGCAGATTAGTTGTTCCCTTGATATGTACGAAAAAATCTGTTGCTCAGCATGCTTTGAATTGCCCACTCAAGGAATTTTTTTGTCTTTCAGGTGAGCTCGTTCGCTACACTCACTCACCGCAAGTATATCCTTTAGTTTTTGAATACCAATCTTCCCTCAATACTTGAAATGAAAACATCTGTTTGTATACAAATAGTATTCTTCAGTGTAATCTTATGTTCCAATACAAAAAATGTTGTTTCCATTAGAATAATATGGTAACTTTGACGACTTTTGAATGGAGCCTTATGGACTAATCTGAATAAAAAATATTATAGTTGTAGGCTACTATTTAAGACCTACGGTATCAGTGTACCAAATTTCAGCCTTCTAGGCCTTCCTATATGGGAAGTTGGAGAATTAGTGATGAATGAGTCAGTGAGGGCATTGCTACTATACGCCTTTTATAGATGTTTTTGAAAATATATTTCTTGTTCTTGGGAGGTAAAATATGATTGTTACCAATAAAAACACCTGAACATTAAACCGAAACTTTGAGTACCACAAAATTTGCATTGCAATTAGTTAACAGCATGTCCGGCGTTGATGCAAGCAAAGCTGTGCATGGATTGGCGCTGCTTTGGTGTAAACATTCGTGTGGTTGGTAGACCTGCTTCCGGCGTCATTCTCTTGGTGTTTGGACGTGGCAAGGTTGGCAGCCTGCAGGCTGGCTAGTGCAAACAGGCAGGTTCATGTCACATGTTTGCTTTCAGACTAATTTCATGGTACACATGTGTAAGCTGAAAGCTTGTAAATAATCCCTTGTATGTTCGATTACTGGTATGCATTTTCTACAGGATTGATATTTTAATTAGTAAAAGTTAAAAGGAAATGCTGGAGACGTGAATTGTGATAGTTATACAATTATATGAAAATTTATAATGTTTTGAATAACAGTTTTTTACTTTTTATGTAGGAATCATATATTTTGTAGGCTACAGCACTCAATAACTTTTGCTCTGGAATTTTCTAAACATTTTAATTTCAATTTAACATACAACTTTTTGTCCATTAGCCAATATTCTTAATAGTTTTATAGGATGAGACCTTTCGACACACAAGTTGTCATCCGATCTCAGTCCATAAGACAAATCCAAAAGTAAATATTATCATATGTGATTAAAATACAATCATATGTAAAATTAGAAAGGATAAAGATAAAATAAAATAAACATAAAATTTTGATTAAAGTCGGCTACATACTATATACATTTCTTCCGAAAACTTTAGTTAAAAAATGAAAATTTAGAATTCTCTGTTTTAATTGATTAGCCTTCTTAATTCCTAAAAGTTTTTTATAGCTTAAACCATAAAATAGGATTCTTGTTTATCTTATTGAGGAACATTTTTATATAATGTTCAAAGCAAAACGAATAGATACATAATATTAAAATACAGTATCTCTATTAAATTTCAAAAGAAAGGCGAGAGTATGGAACTTAATTCAAAATTATTTTATCCAACAGACGGCATACGATTACAATTTATTTCAAAAAGTAATTATGATAATTTGGATATTTTAAAAACTTATATTAAAACTGTGATTAAAGCTAATAACATAAAGTTTTTATAGGTCAAAAATTCTTTTCAAACCAAAGGAAAAAGGAGAAACAACCAAACGATTTATAAAGGACAAAAGTATGGAGGTTTTACAAGCTAATGTGTTGTGTAAAAATGTAAATATAAGAGAAAGAGTGAAAATTAGACTTTCTATTTTTGCTTTAACAAGAAGAACACAAACAAAATTGTTAAATTAATGTTAACATAAACAAACGAATAGGTAGGTTTTTCTCATCCTAGTAAAGAGACTCAAGTTGTGGGTAGAGTGTAAAAAGAACAACTGTGTAACACACAGAAGGAAGTTTCACTTGATGCTACATCTACATGTAACCTTTGTTCAATCTTGGATACCTAACAAAGTACAGCCTGAAGAATATTTGTATAGTTTTGTTGCTTTGTTTAGTGAGTTGACAACTTAAATGTGAGAGGGTCATCTTTTGTTTAATTACAGCAACTTCTTATTTAACGTATGTAAAATTAAATTAGAATATTTCTTCACTAACAAAAATCCATTTTATAGTATAGGTCGGATTTGGATAGTAACATTTGAAATGGTAAAATACTCTCAGTAAAGGTGTCTTTAAACAAAAGTTGTGTAGCTTTAAAATGGATGACTAATTTTTCAACACTTTAGTAAAAAAGAACGAAGTGTTATTGAAGTTAGTTTTAGAATTTTCTGGTAAGAAGTAAATAATTCTTCTGTACAGTAAGTTATTTTACTGGCATCAAAGACCATCATCAAACTACGATTCACCATGTAATATCAGATTACAGGTACAGTAAGCAAGCGCCAGTTGACAAATGCATTGTGAAAGATAATTGTCGCCGCAAGCAATGTTGAATAGCGCTATTTCTGTTAAGCAATCACAGACAGTTTATATTGTTGTTTACACACCTGGCATTTAATCCTAATCTACCGATGACGGAAGAAAATCAAACATTTCGTTTTAAAGCAATGTTTGAATTAGTTATTACGCATGTAGATAGCGTTATTGTCAAGCATTTATACACCGTTTACACAAAATCGCTAAACTTTTAAATAATGTACCTACTACTCTTTTAAGAGTCATCTTTACCTTAGGGCTAGTAGCGCAGTCGGCTATAGCCATACGGTTTTTGGGCAAAACGTGTAATTTATTCTCCTGTTTCGGACTCAGTTTTCAACACATTTTCTTCAAACTTGGCAATTGTCAGTTGAACAGTTATATTAGGTTTCTCATATCGTAAAAGTTTGAAAAAGTGAAAATATTACTCTAAGTGACGTCGCAGAGTAATTAAATTTCCCTTAATTTAAAACTTTTTTATAGTACCATTTACTGATATATTAAGTATGAGGGACATAGATCTAATCTTAATCTACAAGAAAACATATATTTTACCAATAACTATCCAAAAACTCCGTCCCAAACAGGTGAATGCGGAGGCATGTTTTCAGCGTTTTTACAAGGGTGAACATGACTCTTAAGTCAAATACTTTCTAAACACATTGAAAATGTAGGCCATGTAAGGACGAAAATAGAGAGAAGATTAAGAAAGCTTGGTATAAAATAAGGTCAAGGTACTTGTCGGATATACTGTATGCAACACCTATTTTAATACGCTGCTTATGCTGTTAATTGGACTAGTGGACTAGTAGAGCTAGTAGAATTGTTATCAAATGCGCATGTGCGATTTGATAACAATTGATAGTATATACGGTGTTATAAACGTTGAATGGAAAAAACCCCAAAACGAATTCGGTTAAACCTATTATGGTTTCAGAAGTTAATAGTGGAGGTCTTCTATAAAAGACCCCAGGCGTTCATTGAAAGCGTTGCTCTGTCGCTACGTAGACGCATGTTGTTTTTTTTTTTTTTTTTTTTTTTTTTTTTAATAATAAATTTATTCCTCCGACAAAGTTTTACATTGTATGGGAATTTACAAAACAAATTTCAAGTTTTTACACTTTTTCACAATTTTGCAATTTTGCATTTAATTACAATTTTATCTACTCATTTTCTCTAAACTTTTTCTTCGTTTTAAACTTATTTGAAATTTTTCTTATTTCTTTTTTCTTCCTACTTATTTTTTCTTTCTTCGTTCTTCATTACTATATTTCTTATTTTTAATTTATGTTTAATTTATTAATGGTCTACTGCTCTATACGTTTTTCATTGTAACTCTTCCTTCCTTCCATGTCTCCTTCCAGTCCTTCCACGTCATTCGTTTGCTCTTCAAAAATGTCTTAAGTTGGACCTCTCAAGTGGATACCGGAAACAAAATATACAAGGGCGCAAGAGTGTGAAGTTTTTATGATTTTACCATAAAGTTTTTTTTGTATGAAGAAATTTATTATTTGTAATTAATTGTACAAGTTTATTGTAATTTTTATATACATTTTAAATATATTATATTTAATATTGCAAAGTTTACTTTGCCTACAAATTGTGATTAGACCTTCAGCATCATACAGCCCGGTTGCTTGAATGGTTGGTGTATGGTGTGAGCTGTGACCGATCAATTAGTTTAGCCTGTAGCCTATGTTATGTTTTGATGTGGTTTTACTTGAGTAACAAAGATAAAGAACCATGATAACTCATCTACCTCATAGTTATCTAACCTGACAAAACCAATCCAGCAACGCACTATCCACTTTCCTTGCCGACTTGCCTTCTTTAGCTTAATCTATATATTAAGTACCAGGGGGACCGAGCTTAAGCTCGGTAAAATTATTACTTTCGTTTCTCACACAAAGCTCGTTCGCTCCGCTCACTCGCCAGGCGGAAGGTTTGCTGCACATTGGTATGATTTTCCTAAAACCACAGGTTAAAGATGTAACACATTGGTTTATTTTATCTACAGTTATCAGCTGATTTTTGTTCAGTTAAAAAATTTCCATAAGGATAACATGGGATCTTTGAAGGGCTCTAGCGCGAAAACCGGATTTTCCCCAGCTATGGGACCAGCTCCAATCGATTTCTGGTGGCCAAAACCCCCATATTCATGAATGAGGCAGACGTGCTCAACGGTTCGGCCGGGGTCTCCTTATCCACCAATAACAACAACCCCCATATTCCAAAATTTGAAGGAAATCGTCGGAGCCGTTTTTGAGATAATTGTGCAAGCAAGCAAACAAGCAAACATTGCTCGTATAAGAGTATAGGATACGCAAGCATGTTTCATTTCCTCCTTTTTTCTCAGCTCGTGTGCATCGTAGGAGAAATCCGAGCATACCGTTAGACAGGTATAGTCCTGTAGATGAGCAGAATCACATTCTAATTCACATCGGACTCCAGGGCTACGCCCCACAGGCTTTCAAAGTTCCAATGTTAATCTTATGGAGAAAGGAGAATTGAATGAATCATTAGGCAGCTGTTGTAAAAACAACTGCTAGAAAATTAGGAAGAACAGATGTTTTAGTTCTAAAATAAGCTTCTTGGGTCCAGATCAACTGAAATTTTGATCGAATTTCGATCAGGAGGCGATCCCTAGTTGTTAAAAATACATCAACCTACATAAAATGTATGTATAAATATTAGTATGGGATTGTTTAATGGTAACATTTCCATATTGGATTATATAGTTCAACATAAAACCTTAAAATAATGGATGGTGCCTATGACCAACTAGTATGAAAAAATTCTTTAACGACTAGTTTTTGAATCCTACTACGTGGCCAATTAAGTATGATGAAGGAAATCAATGGCCAAACTCAAAAATGGGAAATACAAATTTCAACAAACTGAAACAGACTGATGCTCCAAAAACGAAGTTGTGGCAATTTTGTTTTGCGTTATGGTTTATGATCCATTTACAATTACTCTGGTACTTGGAGGGAGCAAGCACCCTTGCCTTAATAATTCCCCCTTCCCCCTCAACCCCCCCCACCCTAGCCCCTAGACCAATCACGGCACGAGTCAGGAAATCTCGTTATAGAGCGCGCTTCTCGGGGGGCGACGGCTAATCTAATACTTAACCGGAATATTATATCAGAACTAATCGGAGCATCGATTTATTCCTGCGGATGTTGGCTTGCACATCGGTGGTCCGCGGTGGGTTTGTAGGAAGAAAATGAAAAGTTTGATAGTACTGTAGGTTTCAATGTAAGTTGAGAATACAAAATCAGTATTAAGAAGGAAAATATATTAAGGCCTATATCTACCAATACAAAAAGATTACCTATCTGTTAAGTAGCTCATTCGAATTTTTCGCTTATTTACTTTTGTACTGAGAAGTGAATTTGATGTTCTCATTCACTTTACAGTTGTCATTATACAAATCGTGTACTTTTCTGCAAACTCTAAATCAAAGTATTATAGCGACAAATATTGGATTTATAAAGTTTTATTACAATCTTTTGCAAATATAAAAACTTTTTTATAGAATATATTCGTGATACTTAGACAAATGTAAGTATTAAATTTGTATAGTTGCTTTTACTAAGACATGCTGGAATGATTATATCAAAGGAATAATCATGCAGTTGGAATTTGAGGTACAAATATATCTTATGTTCCACGGCATATAAGAGGCAAATTAGCTTCAATCATTGGCTAGTTTCTACCTGATACGAGATTTTCCTCTTAATATATCTCCTGCTGTACCGAAAACCATTGAATGAAAAGATGTCGACCTTCGTGCAGAGAAGCCCATTGTAGAGCGGATGCACAACATCAACATGAAGATATCCCTGAGAGACAGGAGTTATTTCTGAGCCAAGCGAGTGACTAATGTACCCATTGAACTCTGACCTTGACGCATTCTTCGTTAACGAGACTGTAGTAGTAGTCTAGTACAGTCTGATGAGGATAAAGTGCACAACTGGTGCGTAGTACAGGCTGTAGCATTCGCACGACCATCTGTGTGAAATACTGAGATACTGGGAGCGACAGCCATGGCGGCGGAGGATCATCTTTCCTAAACATCCTTCAGATCACTGATGGAGTTGTTGATTCTTCCATGAAAAATTATTTGTTTATGGAGCAAACATTGGTACAATGAGTCTAAAGTTAGGTTTACACGAGAGAGTTTTTCACTCTCGAAGGGTTCGTTAGTTAGTTACTCTCATAAAACCTCAGACAAGTAATACAGCAGAAAACTGTCAGAGATTAACTTATCTTGGAAAATTCAATGGTTGTGTAAACACCTCTGCGAGCACCTCCTGAGAGTCACTTGTAAACCTAGCTCAAAAGTTTAGGCCTATACAAACTAAGAAATAAAAGTAGTTTATCATAGAAAAGATTAGTCTTTCATTAATATGTTTCAGATTTAATAGACGATGTGGAAGACTTTTGTATCAATTGAACAGCCTAAAGCTGATTCAGACATCCGTCACCGAAGTATTATAGAAACAAAACTAGTTCTGAAATATTTTGGTTCTAAATAAAAATGATTCTATAAGCAACTGGAAGGTAATCATTGGTTACATGAATAAACTATGTTTTATTCTCCACTCCACCAATGAAAACTTTTATATGATTTTATTTTCTATGTCCCTACATTTAGAGATGGGCATAATCTAAAAAATATTGTAGGTATATTGACAAGCGTTTTACAGATTAGTTTTAGAAATGATGATTTCTTGTTTATACTATACCAAATTAACTACTGTATGAAGCACTCAACGGGTAGGTCTATTCCGACTTTAAAGAACAAGACCGCTTTAATTTGAAATGAAAGACCCTAAGGATTTGATTAAGAAATGGATGGAAATATTATCAATAAGTAAATATCAATAACTATATAAAATCTTAAGTTAAATAACAGATAAAAAAGTAAGCTTAGTAAAATGTTCATCAAAATGTACCCCAATAAAAATTGTGTTTCAATAGTCCTACTCATGAACTGGGCTTTCAGATCAAATGTTTTAATAATAAAATCCAAGAATGCTGGTATCAAAGAGTCTTTCTAAAAGAAGATAAATACGCATGACATGCAGGAACTAAAATATTTATACAATCTGCAGTTTTAGCAGTCTTAAATGTCTTAGCACTTAGAATTTGGTGTTCTTTTCGCAATTAACGTTTGTTATTCCAAAATTTACTGATAAGACATTACTATACTGTAGAATAAATTTTTCCTTGTATTAAACAAAATTGAAGTCATAACTTTAGGGGTCGCATTCTTCTTTCTAGTTGAAAAGGCGAACAATGAAGTTAGTGAGAAATGAAGGAGATCAAAAATACAAAAAAGAGAAGGTTTAAAAATGACACTTAAAGAATAACAACAGTATTAATCTTTAGTATTATATGTAGGGCATCTAGTTAGTGGCACCAATAAACACAATAGCTGTAAAGTTTACAGCCACCATTCAAGTTTTATATCTCCCTAAGGACAGTGTCTAGCCTTTCCAGCATTTTCCTGCTGGTTTTCAGAAATCATATTTGCTTCTTTAAGAAAGTTAAATATTTATTATTGATTAAGAACTATATTGTATAGTGAATTTATAGTAAAATTTTGTTTCGTCATATTTTCGCACTTCTTTGCTGTTTTCTTGGATATACAGTACTATTTTACAATGAAAAAAAAAACTCAAAATAACTATTTCAATTGTATCCCTAAAAGTAGTTTGAAGACAGTTTTTTATCACGTATTATACTCGAATTTAACTTCTATAATGTTCAACAAAATTCAAATGAAGAAGTGAATACAAAAAAAAAAAAAAATTGATGTATGTAGTTTTAAAATTTATTTTATATAGTTGTTTAAGTCGTTTTCTTAGTTAAGTTTGAACGTTATAAAATGAAATGAATTTTTAAAAAGATTAATTAATCAAATACCCTGGCAAGTTTGGACAAAGCAGCAACATATAACACATGTCAGCGAAGTTGTTTCTCACCCTCTCTCTCTCTGCTATATAAATGATGAACAATTCGAATTACATATCTCCGTGCTCGTGTCTTTCTTGTCCTAACTCATTTGTCTCTCGTTTGTTTGTTTTAACCTTATTTTTTTAACAAAGTGTCGAATAAATAAAGCTATGTTTTTGAAGAGGCGTTCTCAAAATTTGCAAATAATTGTACCTCAGACATCAGTTGTAGTTTTATTTTGTTGGAAATGTTAGGCAGAAGGAAATATTCAAATAATTTTTTTTATTATTATTTATTTTGGGTGTATCTACGCCAGTGACATTTTTTTACGTTTTGACTGGGAATGGTCCAAACCCCAGTCTTGTTACTATCTAACATAGACCAGTTGTTAGAAAGCATCATTAATTAATAGCCCAATGACAATTGGCACCTGGGTCCGGAATCGACATTTAAAAAGCTACTAAATTTTAACTGATGAATGTTACTATTAATAAAATTTGTTGATTTTACCACGTATTTTAACACTATTTAGGGAGTGTTGCCTAAAATTTATGTAACCTTTAATATAAATAAAAAGGACTAACAATCAATCAGTTAACGATACACTTAATGATTTTATATTATTAAAATATATGCCCAGCAACAGCTTAGTTCGCTCTAAGATTAGTCTAAAGTAAATCACGTATATTTATTATGTAAAGTATATTTATACTAGCTGCATTTAAAACTTAAAGCCTAATTTTCGTATTTCCCATTCACCCAATTACATTTTCCCCTAGACATTTTATTCCACAAAGAAACTGTCATAAAAAACTTACTCATCGAACTTTTGCCTCTTAAAAACCGCTTCCGCACGCAGCCCAACATCGCTATAAATCTTCATGTACGGGTTGCCCTTCTGAGGGAGAAGTTAACGAACTTCATAACCCATAAACGCGTATGATCCAGAGGCTTTATGACGTCATGAACGGCGTAACTTGACGCTTTACAACTTGCAACACCTCCTCCAGAGAGCGCCTACACGATCACCCATGAATGACAATACTGCAGCTTCAGTTAGTGTATCATGTTCTTGTAGTGGCTTGTTACAAGATACATCACATTTTTCACAGTATTTTAATAGTTAAATCAATTAATATCAATTGTGAAAAACTACTAAAAGTACCCTGGTTGGTTTTATAGTCAATGTACAGTATACGTCTCTGCTCAAGGTTAGTGAAAACAATATGGAATGGAAGAGACACTGAACCAACAAATTGAATCAGGCATAAATTAAATAAATAATAAACAATAATGAATGAATAATAAAATGACGAAAAAAATTAAACAATTTACTGACAGGTTAACTCAGAAAAAAATTAAATAAATACATATTTAAAACTCAAATTTAAAAGTACACGTATGGAAAGTAAATACGCCATAGTTTGCCGATAAACCTTGGAATTACGTCCATATTTAAAGCCATAGGACCTACGATCCTGGTAGGATTCAAATATCGTACACGCCATTAATAATAGTTTTCACTTTGCTACATGCCAAGGGGATGGAACACACAACCAACAATACCAATTAATTCACTACTGCATTGGTACACTCGAACTGAGTTTCGTGACAGTTGACTAACTAGACGGCTTGGGCTTTATTAGAGAGTTATGTAACCTTCGTTACCATGTTATAAATGAGTAAGGATAGATACAAGTTGGTTTTCATTCAACAAGATTGATTTTTACTACAACATTACAAAATTATCATCGATCACAACTATTGATGGAGAAATCTTTAACATAAATTTAATAGGTTCAAATAAAATACAAAGATCGCCAGGTAGAAATGTATTTTTTAAATAAAATATAATACAAGGATTAAAGGAGGACTAAGGAATAAGTACTTGATTTTATCCACCCTGTGTTTAAGATCTCACATGCGTGATGGATGAATTACGGTATTCAAAGAAGATCTTTTGAAGTGTATATTATTTTTACTTCTCCTCTCAAGAGGTTATTCTCCTGTCTCTTAGTTGACTTTAAAAGGAAAAAGTAAGGTACTGTATTCCCGAAAGTGAAGAAGTGCAAACGATGAAACATCTCCTTGGACCATCTCTTTCTCTTAAGTGCTGGACTTTATTTATGTAACCGTAGGTTTTGAGTACTTACAAAATTTGGAATAATCACTTAAAATCAAAATGATGCGTAAAATGATCTGACGATAGAACAAATGATAGTTAACTAATGCATTATTTAAACAATTAGTTTGGTTCAGCTTAACTTAACCCGTGTTAGCACAAGTTATTTTCTTTAAATAAAATTCTGCGGTTTAGTGATGCGCTCTCTTAGTAAACTCATTTACTAACGGCCTACAGTTTCCCCGCTATTAGTGCGCACAGTTTATACCTTAGAACACGTGTCCATCCTGCCGGAAGTGATAGCTCAGATGGCACCTTGGCCAGGATGTCTACGAAGGCGCGGGTTCGATTCCAGCTCACGTCCAGACCTGACCTGGTGGAGCAAGTCTTAAAGGGTTGGCCGATAAAAAAACCTACGGTAAATAAGCGGTGGCAAGCTTGCGTGGAAGTTGTCGGGATCAGTTTATTCTTGCACCTTAAGCATATTTGCTTAAGCATATTTGCTTATTTGCAGCTTTTAAGCATATTTGTTAGAGGTTAAGTGGTAGAGAGGACTTGTTAGTCCTAACTTCGCCTCCAAAATAAAGTCATTTTTCATTTTCATTTTCATTTTTTCACCTTGGTCAACACTGATATTTATTCCAAAATGCCAGTAAAACTATGGCATATCATTCCAAAACTGGTTTAAAGTATAGCACCATATTTGTGCTACCAAATGGAAACGCTGGGTCATTATGGCACACCTGCGCTTCAATAGAGAGCACTTTATAAAAACTAGATTGCAAATGGATGGTAAAATCGAACATTGGAAATTTGAAAATGTATAGTAGCTAAAATTTGCCTAGGCCTATTTGCTTTTTTTTTTTTTTAAATAATAAAATATCTATTTAATTATTTCAACTATATTATATACTAGCAGTTACCCGGCGCGCGTTGCTGCGCTCAAATTAAGTTGTTTACATAAATAAAGCTATTTTAATATAACAAAAAAAGATAAGTTAAGTTTTAAGTTTTTTAATATAACAAAAAAAGTCAATGGCATAGAAATTAAGTATATTAATATTACTGTAAGGCCAAAGCATAAACAGGCATTTTGAATAGTCAAAGTTTGCCTCGTATCTTATTGATCGTAATTGCAAATGCAAGAGCACCTATGAGCAAAGAGGCACGTCTATGTCAAATTTCAACCCCCGAGGCCCTAAATTAATTTTAAAGTCCAGTGGAGCACAGCCCTACTAAAAAATACATTTGCAAAACCATTCTTGGTGAGTACCTATGAGCAAAAGAATCATCCATATAATTTCAACCCCGGTGTCCCTAAAGTGATTTTAAAGTCCAGTGGCGCGGAGCTCTAAAGATCTTAAAAAACTAATTTGCAAAACCGTTTCTTGGTGAATACCTATGAGCAAAGAGGCACGTCCATGTTAAATTTCAACCCTGGTGGCCCTGAAGTAATTTTGAAGTCCAATGGGGCAGAGCCCTAAAAAACTTCAAAAACTATATTTGCAAAATTGTTTCTTAGTGAGTACCTATGAAAGAGAATCGTCCATGTCAAATTTCAGCTTCGGAGGTCCAAAAATAATTTCAATGTCCAGTGAGGCGGAGCCCTAAAGTGCTTAAAAAACTATATTTGCAAAATCGTTTCTTAGTGAGTACCTATGGGTAAAGAGCATCGTCCATCAAATTTCAACCTCGGTGGCCCTAAAGTAATTTTGAAGTCCAGTAGGGTGGAGCCCTAAAGAGCTTAAAAAAATATATTTGCAAAACCGTTTCCTAGTGAGTACCTATGAGCAAAGAGAATCGTCCATGTCAAATTTCAGATCCGGAGGTACTAAAATAATTGCAATGTCCACTGAGGCGGAGCCCTACAGTGCTTAAAAAACTATATTTGCAAAATCGTTTCTTAGTGTGTACCTATGGGTAAAGAGAATCGTCCATCAAATTTCAACCCCGGTGGCCCTAAAGTAATTTTGAAGTCCAGTGGGGTGGAGCCCTAAAGAGCTTAAAAAACTATATTTGCTAAACCTATGGACCTATGGTGCACCTATGGACAAAGACAATTGCCCATGTCAAATTTCACCACCTGTAGGCTTTTAGTGTAATTGTGAGTTTCCGTAGAGCGGAGCTATAAAGACAACACAAACATCAACATTATACCTCACACCTGGTTACTTCTATGATTATAAGCATCTGCTTGAATGAAACTTTCGAATTTTTTAATTACAGCAGTTCATTTTGAAAACACTAAATTTCTAAAACCTGACACTGCACCATTGTATGCCCTCTGGGTCAGAGCCCTTTGGACAGATTTGCACCAAACTTCACACAAACCATCCTCGAATAATGCTTACTAATGTTTGAAAGTTTGATTACAATCTTGTTGAGTGGTTTTGGAGTCTATAGGCAACAAACATATATATTTATATACAAATATATATACATACTTCCTCTTTTATAGATATAGATTGTACTTATAGTAATATTTTTTGTCATATTAAAAAAATTTAATGTATTTTTGGGGGTTTCTATAATGTACTACTATAATTTACTACGAATGAAAAATGTCAATTAAACCCTTAGTTGCAGGTTATATTAATTAATCAAATACCCTGGCAGTTTTGAACAAAAACAGCAACATATAACACATGTCAGCGAGGTTGTTTTTCACCCACTGTGTCTCTCTGCTATAAGTGAACAACAATTCGAATTACATCTCTCCTTGCTCGTGTTTTTCTTGTCCCAATTCATTTGTCTTTCGTTTGTTTTCTTTAACTTTATCATTTAACAAATGGACGAATAAATAATGCTACGTTTTAGAAGAGACGTTCTCAAAATTAGCAACACATGAGTGTAAGCCTAACTCAGATATTAGGCATAGTTTTTTGTTAGGAAGAGTAGACAGTTGGAAATACACAAACAATTTTAACTTATGTATATTTTAATTAATAGATGATTCCACCATATATTTTCTAACCATATTTTTTAATAGGGAGTAGGGCATAAAATCTATAAAACCTTTCCAAATAAATCAAAATGACAGTCAATCAGTTCACGAGAGACATAAATAATTTTATGATTCAAATATATGCCCAGCAACACTGTTTAGTTTAATCTAAGATTATCTATAGTTAATCACGTATATTATACTAGCCGCATTTAAAACTTAAAACCTAATTTTCGCATTTCAGATTCACCTAAATACATTTTTCCTTAGACATTTTGTTCCACCAAGAAACTGTCATTAAAAACGTTCTCAACGAACTTTTGTCTCTCAAAAACCGCTTCCGCACGCAGCCCAACATCGCTATAAATCTTCATGTACGGACGGCCCTTCTGAGGGAGAAGTTAACGAACTTCATAACCCATAAACGCGTGTGATCCAGAGGCTTTATGAAGTCATGAACGGCGCAACTTGACGCTTTATAACTTGCAACACCTCCTCCAGAGAGCGCCTACACGATCACACATGAATGACAATCACACAGCTTTAGTAGTGTATCATGTTCATATAGTGGCTTGTTACAAGAAACACCACAGTTTACACACCATTGAAAATTTTTGGTGATTGGTTTGAAGTGGATGATGCGAACAATAGGGAATGAAAGATACACTAAATAAAATAACAAATCGAATTAGGAATAAACAAAAAAACAATAAACAATAAATAGTAAAATTAGGAATAAAAATACATAATTTGACAATTTAATGACACGTTTACCAAGAAAAAACATCAAATAAATACATATATAAAACTCAAATTTAAAAGCACATGTAAGAATAGTAAATATACAACGCCAGACATTGCCGATAAACCTTGGAATTACGTCCTTATTTAAAGCTCTAAGAGCTGTTAACTCCAAGATCCTGGTTGTTACGTTCTCATATCGTAAAATTCTTTAGTAATAGTTTTTCCTTTGCTACATGCCAAAGGGATGGAAAACACACAACAAACAGTACCAATTAATACACAATTGCATTGGTACACTGAGAACTGAGTTTGCCAACCTGAAGTTGTGCTGACAGTTGACTAACTGGAGGGTTTAGGCTTTATTAGAGAGTTATGTTCCCTTTGCTACCATATGTTATTAATGAGAAGAGATAGGAGTTGGTATTTGTTTAACTAGATTGATTTGTAAAGCGGTAAAAAATGTCGTCGATAAGTACGAAATACTTTAACATGTATGAGTTAACTTGTTGCTCGAAATTGAGCATTTTATTTTTGACTATCACATGTTAGTGCTGAAATTAGCCTACTTTGAATTAAAAAAAATACACCCGACTAATTCGACATTGTGATTATTTGTAATAACTCAGAACTACCCTTATTAACAGCTGTACAATCACATATGTTTGAAATGCTAAGCACAATCGTAATGCCATTCCAAAAACACTTTGAATTTCAATTATGTATAGTGCCTTTACTCCAATTGTCATCAACTTTTGGTGGAAACAACTATAGACCAAGCCCAATCCAACGAGACCAAAAACTTGAAAATCGATTTGAGTTTTTGGAGGAGTTCTAATTACAAACAAATCACTTAGATAAATAGAAATAAATAGATTTTTATAAATTTAAAGGCGAAGGTAGACAACTAGAAATTTATTTCGAAATAAATGTTTTTACGAGGATTATATTAGGAATAAAGAATAACGACATGTAAATTTTATCCACATTGTGTGTCATACCTCCCACATGTGATGAATAAATTACGGCATTCAGAGAAGATCTTTTGAGGCGTGTTACTTTTATTTCTGCTTCTCAAGAGATTATTCTACAGTGTCTCAAGTTGACTTTGAACGGAAGAAGTATTCCCGAAAGTGAAGAAGCATCTCCTTATCTAAAGATGAATGTTTCATCTAAAGATGAAGCATCTTCTTAGACCTTTTTACTTTTAGGTGCTTGACTTCATTCATGTAACCGTTGGCTTTGAGTACCTTTAAAATTCAAAATGTTCACTTAAACTTAACTATGATTGTATGATCTGATAATTGAACGATTGATAAGTAACAACGCATAATTTACCTATTGTTTTTATTCAGCTTTATTTAAGACAAATGTGGTTCAATAGAGAAAACTTTCTACAAACTAAATTGCAATTGGATGTTCAAATTAGACATTGGAAATCGGTAATAGGAGTAACTAAAATTCGTATAAGGGGAATACATTATGAGAAAACATTTTATTTCAAAGTAGAATAAAATGTTACTATACAGTGCACGTGTTGCTCGAAGTCGAGCAATTTATTTGATACAATACAAATGTTACATTTAGTTCGAAATCAGTTATATCCGATCAATCCAATATTGTAGATATCAGTAATCAATCAACAAAAACTATTTACAGCAGTACATTGACAGATGTTTAATATGCTCAACCCAATCCCAATGTTACTCTAATGGGAAAATTTCAAAATTAATTGTGGATACCTTATTTTCTCATAAATTGTTGGCGGAAACAACTACGTACTAAGACCTATCCAGTGACACAAAAAACTTGGAAATCGGTTGAGAACTGTAAGAGTAGTGCTCAACACAAAACTTAAATAAGTATAGATTTGTATTAAAAAAAAAAAAATAAAATAAAAAATAATTTACAGACGGTTTTCAGAAATCTTATTTGATACTTTTAGACAATTATATATTTATTTATTGATTTCAAATTGTATTTTATATCGTATTTACAGTAACATTTTATTGTTCCATATTTTCGCACTTAATGTTTGGGTTTATTTGGCAGTATATGCAGTACAATCATTTTCTGTAAAGAAAAAACTCAAAACATGATTATAAAATAATCTCTAGAAATAAGTTTCGGGGCAGTATTTTTTCACTTATTATACACTACAATTTAACTTTAACTAACATGTTAAAACATAAATAAAACTATGAGAAATGGATTTATAATACATTAAATTGACTAGTTAAATTAAATGTTTTTGTCTTTCGTGCCATAACTAGGTCTGAACGTGACCAAATAAAATGCATGTTACTTCAAATTCAATGTCATAGATAATAAAATGTCCTGACATGTTTAAATAAAGCAGCAACATATAACACATGGTAGCGAGGTTGTTTCTCACCCTCTCTCTCTCTGCTATAAATGACGACCAATTCGAATTACATCTCTCCTTGTTCGTGTCGTTCTTGTCCCAACTTATTTGTCTCTCGTTTGTTTTTCTTAACCTTACCTTTAACAAATGGTCAAATAAGTAATGCTATGTTTTAGAAGAAACTCTTTCAATATTTGCAAAATTTATTAGTGTACTTCAGATATCTGTCATAGTTTGTTTGTTTTAGTTTTATTTTGTTACTAGCTAACATCCCGTCAAAAATGACGGGTAACATTTATAATAACTTTTCTATAGAGGCGTGAAGTTAAAACTTGAAAAAGTTTTGGTGGCTCAAAATTTATGAAAACCCTAACAATATAAATTAGAATCTGGATTTTGCCATTTCTTTAGCATTGTAAACAGTTATACAGTATAACAATAATAGTTAATTTTTTATAAGGTTTCAAAATATACTATGGGAATCACAAAATCCATAGATATTGAAACAGATTTTTTTACACTGTTTCCATTCATTCCATTCCAGTTGTCTTTCCTATTGTTATTATTTACGGTATTCGAAAGGTTTTTGTCTTTCACTCTTTCTCGGTCTGTTTATTGCACTTTATTTCCATCTCCTTCTTTATTCTTAGCATTTCTTCTTGTGTCTTTTATTTCTAACTCTCATAAATCATCTCCTGTACCTTCACCTTTTTGTAGTCCATTTTGTATATCAGTGAGAACAGTAAACAAATTATGCAATGTAAAGAAACATACGCCTGCAAGATAATTTGAAGAAGTCAAATGTCCTAGTCATAGAAAAATAAATGGATAAAATGTAGTAATGAGTATTTTAAAACCAAAAGATTATGTTTTATTTATATTTATTTTACTAAAAGTTCATTAGTTTTGTTGATTGACATATCTAAACGTTTGTGTTAACAAATTAATTGATTTATAAGTCGTAAGTTAAAATACGCAGTAAATGCTTTATCTGTAATAATTATCTCTCTTCAAATAGTAACCAACATTTTATTAAAAAAAAAATGTAAAAAGAACTGTTATTTTACTCCTTTCAAAATAGATGCCATCTTGGTCTTTGTTTTTATTTATTACCTGTCACTGATCATTGAGTCGGAGTTATTTCCCATGTTTACTAAACCTATTTTGTAAATCAGAAGTGGTGTTAAATTTTAGTGTAGGACTTGCATCACCTGGTGCAGTAAACAAATTGATAAAATAACGTCTTGGATTGGTCTAAATAAGGTTTAATTTTTGTTTCACGGAGTTATAAGGCAGTTTCCGAGTGATACCATATTTTTCCTATTATCTAGGGGCCATAAAAATATATTGACAACAAAACGTCCACGTTAATTCAGTAGTTTTCTCTCTAGACCCTTAAATGCACTCTTTTATATAAGATATTATATAAAATATTATATAATATTATATGATAAGAAATTTTTGACTGGTTTTAATTGATTAATGCAAATTAAATTGATATAATGATTAATAAGTAGGTACCTACAAACAGGTTATGAAAACGCCATAAAATAAATAAATGTACCAGGGGGACCGAGTTTAGGCTCGGTAAAATTTTATGCGTCAATTTCCTTCCTGAGGCAAAGCTTGCTCGCTTTGCTCACTCTCCCTCTACCATTTTAAGACGAGCTCATTCGCGTCGCTCACTCGCCAGGTCGCTACACTTAGGTATAAATTTAATGAACAGGTTAAAGATGTAGCAGGTTGGTTTATGTCCACATTTTATCCCCACATTAAATAACACTGATACATTTACACTGATAAACCCAAATTTTATCAGCTGATTTTTATTCAATTTAGGCCCGGTGCGCACGAGCGTTCTGCGTTTACGTTGATGCAGCTTTATTTTGCAGCGGCGTTTGAGCAGTGCATGTACTCAAATGGAACAGTACACACGTAAACACTCGTGTGCACCGGGGACGCCGCGTCGACGCAGCTTGCACGCAGTGTATTTTGACGCTCGTGTGAACCGGGCCTTAAGCTACAAAAAATCTTCTTGACGTTAACATTGCAACTTTGCGGTGCTAATGTAGCTTTGCAGGAGAGAATCCGGATTTTTCCCGGGCATGGAACCGGTTCCAAACCACCTCGAAATTCATCAAACAACAAACAGTATCAATTAATACACTATTCATTAGTACACTCGAAACAGAGTTTGCAAACTTGAAGTTGTGGGGACAGTTCACTAACTAGACATTGTAGGCTTTATTATAGAGTTATGTGCCCTTTACTACCATGTTACTAGTGAGTTAGGATAGACACAAGTTGGTTTTCGTTTAACAAGATTGAGTTTTAAATTAAAAAATTATCGTCGATAAGAACGAATGATGGAGAGAAACTTAAACATATTTAGTAGGTTCAAATAAAGACAAATATCGACAGGTGGTTTAGAATAAACTGTGTTTAGAAATGAAATAAAATATATAATAAAAGAACTAAAGGAGGTATAAAGAATAACTACTTGTAAGTTTTCCAACCATGTGATTAAGACCTCACATGCGCGATTAATAAATTACGGTATCCAAAGAAGACCTTTTCAAGTGTCTTTTATGTTTATCTCTGCCTCTCCAGACATTATTCTTGTATGTCTCTAGTTGACTTTGATGGAAGACGTATTCCCAAAAGTGAAGAAATGCAAACGAAAAAATATGTTTTCTTTTTCTTTAAGGTTCTTGTCTTAAAAAATATTCAATGATAAACTGCAGGCTTTGGGCACTTATAACAACTATTGAACAACTATTGTTGGTTAACCACGGATTATTTATTACACCTGGCGCCCGAGGGGCCGAGCTTTCGCTCGGCATCCTAACATGAGCTGACAGATATGTCACGTCACTTGACGTCTCGTCTCGTCACGTCACGTCACGTCCACACTCGGCGATTCCGGAGGGGTACTAAATTCGCATTCGCACTGGACGATATATCCAATCTGAAAAAGCGCCCTTAATCCCCGCCAAATTCTCAGGGTGTCAACCATGGACGAGTGTTGTTCATCATCGAGATTAGACACGGACGAGGACTTATAAGTTAGTAAAAACTAAATGAATAATAAGTAGATACCAATGATATGGTTCTATTCTTGTTTCAGATAACTTTAGAGGTCCATCTTCTTTTTGATGGTTTTGATAATTTTAGACAAGGAAAGATTTTACCAATCCTATTAAATGGCATATGACATATTTTAGAACTACACTGATTGATTGCATGAATGAATTAATGAAAATTATTCTTTACTTCGGTGAATTTTAGAACCACATGTTCATTTCTTACAGTTAATCTCTAAAATTAAAAGTTAAATCGTGCCAACGAACGAAAATATCAGGTTGATTACACAAATGATTCTTCGTAGTAATATCAGTAACAGACGGCTAAAATGCCAAGTGCAAAAAGGCTCTTTTCTATTCAAGAAAAGATGTACGTGCCGTTCTCTCGCCTTTCAGCCCGTTTTAATGTAGGCCTATTTGTGCTACACCCGGGTATATACAGGGCGTTTCTTAGGAATCCTGACAATCCTTCCCTACAAATTACTCAGTTGTTTTATTTTATCATACTTATATTATCACTTATTATTATCACCATACTTATATCTATCTAAAACTTAAAAACCACCAGCATAAAGGACGATTAAAATATTATAAATGTCTTTTATTATCGCATCATCCCGTGATTCAGTATCTGGCTACAATGCAAGACCACATGTATAGTGAAGCACGTGTCTATACTTCGAGAGTTGAGTTAATTGTTTTAATTATTTCTTGATTTTTAACTCCATAGTACCAATGTTAAAATGTTTTGAAATTTAAAGAATACAACGATATTACATTTTTCCTATTTGATTTTAATCCAATTACTAATGGAATTTCACAGTCAGGAGAATATCGTTAGAGCCGTTTACGTGATCTGTGCGCATACATAGGCCAACACACATACATTAATATCTATACTTATTTAATACGCTAAGGGTCTTTTTGTCTTGAGAACTCCTCCTACAATTTTCAACCGATTTTCAAGTTTTTGGTGTCGTTGGATAGGGCTTGGTCTGTAGTTGTTTCCGCCAAAAATTGACGAGAATCGGACCGAAAATAAAGGCGCTATCCACCATTGAAATCTCAAAATTTCCCATTTAAATAACATTGGGACTGAATAAAGCATTTGAAACATCTGTTAATAATCAGCTGTAAATACGTGTAGTTATTGGCGATTGAAGATATTCACATTATTGGATTGGTCGGATGTCATTGATTTAGAGCTAAAGTAACATTTGTACTGTATTTAAATAAATTGCTCGATTTATATATATTATATATATATATACGAATTCACCTTATAAAAATATTTTACTATAAACGCAATCTTTGAATTTGAGATTAAAAATTAAACACAACGTAGAGAATAAAATTGTATATCCATGCAAAAGGTCTTTTCTCCAGAGAGGGCTGCTGGTTCGCAACTTCATAGTCTTATACTGATGTGATTCTGATTGTGATTCGATATTTTAATATATCATCAAGTTGTGTTTATTTTAATAATATCGGCGTCCAGAATTGCAAAGACATGAAGAAAAAATTTGTATTTGTTAAAAAAATTATTGTATACTTTGTTTAATTGGAATAGCTTTAAAATTCACTATACCGATGAATAATTTAGACTTTGTATTTGCAATAATACTATTAGACTAATTATTAGTTTATTTTAAAGATTGATTGGAAAAGTGTTGGAATTTTAGATTACTTATATTATCATTAACAATAGAACTTTCAATGAAAGTTACTGTTTGTAATCTGACTGTTTATCATAAGACTGTTTATAATGATTGGCTAATTAGTTTATTTCGCAATACATTTAAAACACTTACATTGTCGACAAATTTCCATTTAAACGTAACCTCCTCATTGTATAAGACTTTAAGGGCTATAGTAAAATTTAACCTTCACGTTTTCCTCTCAAAGACTCCAACCCTTGACATAAAAGGCTAATTTATCAAAGCACTCGTTATCTGAAATTTTCAAGGATAAGTTTTCCGTTCCAGTTGCTTGGCCTCCGGTGACGTCACAAAGGACTGTCTGGAGCTCTTAGTGGACCGGATCAACAATTAATTAGAATAGATGTGACCAATTAAGCCACCAGTCTCTCGACACTTCTCGCGTCTTCGCCACCCGGCTCTTCGCTCCTAGCTCTCTGTCTCTCTTACTCTCAGTACACCCGGCTTCCTTCAGGTAATGAGCTGCTTTTGTAGTTTCCACTTTAATTAATTAGCCTAACAAACTAATCTTGGCCTCAATTTAAACATAATGCCGTAATAAAGGTCGTGGAAAATGAAGGTTATTAAATTAATGCATACTTTGAGATTTTTTATAACGAATACAATACAGTGTATTAGATATAATTTTAAAAGTCATAATTGAAATAATATTCAATAGATGTTTATTTAAATTTATTTAGGTCTTAACAAGTTTTTTTTTATTTTTTATTTTATTTTTTATTATGATACAACACTTATGCCAGGTTTAGGCACAACAATTACAAGTGTCTCCTAAGTACATTAATATAATATATGTACAATATGTACAAAGATATTTGTGGTACCTATACAAAGATACATGTGATTAGTGGGTCTTTTTGGTACGCAATCGTGTTTTAAAAAACGAGCCGCAGCCAAGGTAAAAAACCGATAAGAAAATGAATTAAATAACGATAAATTAATAACTGAATGATAATATACTTTGCAAGAGGCTGACTTTTCAGTAATAGGATCTAAAATAAATTCCAGCTGATTTTTCAGTCCTAGGAAAAAGAGGAACGGTTTTGGTACTATTGAGAGAACAAAATACAGGCTTTGTGCAGAATGATAAAAAAGTGCATTTAGATTGAAAATTGTCTCCAGTATATTAATTTCTAGGTATGTATAATGAGGATAATGGAATTGAGATTTTATGGATTAGGTAAAATGTACAGAGTAATAAATCGAGAGTAATATATTAATTGCTGTAGCCTATACCACAATTTGTTACATGTTTATTATCATAAAATTATATTGACTTTAGTTTTCGCGAAAGGCAAAATGAAATGAAAGTACGTTTATTCCTCAAACATCATGCATATATTACATGGATGATGTATTTCTGAAATTAGTATCTCACATGGGTTTGCTGTTTGCTATAAAAGTGGCATAAAGGTTTTAAAAATTAATCTAAATTATTTACATACGGTATGTAAGTGTAAACAATAACAGATCATTCGAATGGAACCTTAGGTCACATAATATAATAATATACATTCGATGCCATACTGTGAAAAAATTAAAAAAAAATTTAACTTGAAGGGTGTACTGAAGTATATCCACAGATTCATTCTTCTTCTCATCAAAGAAGCTCTAGTCCGTACTTTATATGTATACTAAACCAGTATGGTTTATGTAATATGTAATTTGAATTTATATTAAAGCGCTTTACTCTGGAAGAGATTTTAAAAGTTTCAGTTGCAAAGTAACCTCATACATACAGATCACCTGATCAGCAAAATGTCTTTGCTGCTCAGGAATCTGAATAAGCCAATTCTGTAATGCCATCAGTGTGTTACTGGATTTGTCCGTTTCCAATTACCAGATTTTATAAAATTCTAAAAAAAAAACAAAAAAAAAACACATTCTCTATAAGTTGAACTTGGTGTTTTTACACTGTTCGTGTTATTACTTTTATGAACCAGATTTTTTAAATTTTACTTAATAAAATTTAAGTGCTTAATATTAGTAATTTGAAAGGGCTTAAAATAACGAGTTAATTGAGATTTAATTGATTTATCTTCAATGTTTACAGATAATAAAATAAACATCTCAATAAAATCCACCTCCATTGTGATTTTTATAAAAATAAAATAGTATTCAAAATTTATAATTCATTTATTTTGACTGTTTACCTATGTAAAATGGTTAAGGAAAAAATGAAACAACCAGTTTGAAAATTTCCTAAGTAATTTTGTAAGGACAATGAATGGGATGCTATCTATGTAAAATAATATAAATTGATGTGAACTCAACGTGTAAATAGTTGTAAATACTCTATCTATCCATATAGGCAGGCATGTTTCTTTTCCTCCTATTTTTCTCAGCTAGTGTGCATCGTAGGTGAAATCTGCGCCTACCGTTAGAAAGATAGTGCATGTAGATGAGCAGAATCCCATCATAATTCACATCGGCCCAAAGGGTTACGCCCTAGAGGCTTTAAAATTTTCAATGTTAATCTTATGGGAGAAGGATAATTGATTGATCATTAAACAGCTGTTATGAAAAGAAATGTAATTTAGAAAGAACAGATATCAACTGAGTTTTGGGTCGAATCCCTAGTACTTATTTAATACGCTAAGATTTTTTTTGTTAGAGAACTCCTCTACAATTTTCAACCAATTTCAAGTTTTTTTGTCGTTCAATAAGGCTTGGTCTGCACTGCAGTTGTTTCCGCCAAAATTTTTTGAAAATTGAACTTAAAATAAAGATGCTTTATATAATTGGAAATTGAAATGTTCCCATTAGAATAACATAAACATACGGATTGAGATGAGCATTTGAAACATCTGTTAATGTACAGCTGTAAATGAATGTAGTTTTGTATGCTCCTAATCACAATATTGGATTGGACGGGAGTAATTATTTGCTTTGGACTAAAAGTAACATTTTTAGCAAATACATGTCTAAACTTCTCGATTTCGAGCAACTAGTCTAACAACAAGTAGTTACAAGAAAATCTGCTCATATTTGTTGTGGTTCAGTGGTAGAAATTTAATTGGAAAATTTGATGAGTACTCTCAGGTGTGCTATAACGGGGCCATAACTTGTCCGGATTTACTAACATCCATATTGAGTACTCAAAAGCAGTAACCTTATATTATTATCCAAACCAACATAGGGAACATACGATCATTACAATGTTGGTTTTGCATGTTTATTTATTCACAAGTATGTTTTGAAAGTGGATATTTTAATTCGTTTCGTGAATAAAACCAATTTTGATCGAATAGATAACTGCTAGTTATAACTTAATGCTACAAGTAACATTACATGTTTAAACAATTAGTACATTTCAAACTTTTAAAATTTCTAAATTGTTCCAGATTAATATAATTTTTTCAGTGAACTCTTATCATAATTAGTTATAATAAGACCCTAACCTTAGATTATCTTTTATGATTACCTTCGATTAACCTTATGGTTTTTTATGTAATATTTGCAGTCGCTTTGAACCAATAAACTAATCCATTCACTGAATGAATTCGTATGTAGCTAAACATTGCAGTTCTAAATTAGATTGGGTTGTGTTTCGTTCCATAGCATGTTTCACAAAGACTGAGCTATTTAATTATTTTATCTTATTTCATTGGGTTTGATTTTGTATTAGTTCTTACGACAAGAAATTATAAAGAGCATCAGGCCTTTTTCATTTCATTAGGCCTAAATATAACCGTATGCATTTTCTTATTAACATTATTATTTACATAATTAAATTAAATATTTTTGAAACTTCATTGACATAAAATTTGCTTAAAATCCAAATAAAAAAATAAAATTCTTTTTCCTTAGTAGGAAGTAACAAATAAAATAATTGTTATTGTAATTTTTTTGAGCAAGCAATGAATTAAATGATCTAGATACCAACCAACTGTAACTGCTATCACATGTAAATGGTTTGATTTGAAGAAAGAAATGAAACGGGAATATGTCGGTTAACTACGGATCATTATCCGTAGTTGCGATATGTGGTGTTGCGATATGTCTATGGTGGTATCGAGCTAGTGTGAAACTATTGGGAAGCTGAGGTGATAGACTACTGAGCTCGAGCAACAAACATGAATGGGCTGACTGGGCATCTCTAGGTTGTAGGTGATTAACTGAAGGGTGACTATCGAAATGGGTGAGGATTGAGGTTTAAACCGTGAAGTGAGATACCTAGGAATTACGTGATTTATTGACTGAACCTAGGTAACGTACCTGAAGGACATACTGTGGGTACTACCCAGAGACAGATCGTAGCCAAGCACAGGACCAGAAACCTAATAGCCATTTTGCTGAGCGTTTTAATTATAATCTACGTATACTAAATTAATTGCAAGGTGAATTTCTAATAATCAACTGTATCTACGGGACTAACCCATCCTATACCTAATGGCCATGTCCTGTTTCTGTTTTTCTTTTCACATTTAAATATTAACTAAGTAGTTAAAATTTAGATAAATACTAAACCATTCAGTCAAAGTATCATTGTTTGAAGGTTTGTAGTTTATAATAATATGTATCAGAAGTTTTCAAACAGTTTGTGGATATCATTACAGACTAACAATCATTGGTACCGGATCTTGAGGGGGGGGAGGGGGCAAGCTTGAGCTCGGTAAATGGATACATATTTTTAGCAGTAATAATCCAAGTCACATAAAACTATCGTGGCATTACTTACGCTTACTCGCTGCCACAACGACAACAACCTTACTCTTAATAGAATATACAATAACGTTCATGGAAGATAAAGCTATATCTCCCCAAGCTGAAATAGTCCCCATATTGGCAAGCTGCGCTGTCGACTTTACAAATCTTATGGAGGTAGGCGAGGAATAATCCGTGCCCAGTCAGGAGCTGCGTGGTGAAGAAATTTACCTCGCCAAACCCGCGCTCGACCCACCTGGACAGTTCCGGAATAATTCGACGCGTCCAGGCGCCTCTCACCTCCCGATTCCACCTATCTTGCCAAAGTGTCATGGTGGCCTCCCTGGCCATCCGTGTCACCTCCCGGACACCGAGTGCGGATTTGGTATGGTATATCTGCTTCCGTTCCTGAGCCAGAAGGTCAATGGGAACGACACCCGCGACCACCAACGCTGCCGGCTTGGAGACAGTCCGATAAGCCGACGCTATCCTTAGAGCCGCCCTTCTCTGGACGGACCCCATTTGTTTCCGATAGCACTCCTTCTTCAGCGCATCTGCCCAGACCTCGCATCCATAAAGGAGTATAGAGCTCGTGACAGACAGAAGGAGCTTACGCTTGTCAGCTGTCGGACCGCCTACATTTGCCATCAATCGACTGAGGGCCGTAGTCGCCTTCGCCGCTCTCTCTGTAGCGAGCCGAATCTGTTCCTTAAAAGTGAGCTTGGTATCAAGCCTCACCCCCAAGTACTTCACAGCAGGCTTTGAGCGGATTATATCCGCACCTACACAAAAGTCAATCAAAGTCGGGATTTGGCGCCCCGTCATCATGACTATTTCGGTCTTCTCGGTTGCGAGGCTTAAACCATGGTCCTCCATCCACCCGGAAACAAGTCTCATTAGTTGATTTAACTTCCACTGGGCACGCTGGACATCCCGAGCAACAATGACTGCTGCAATGTCGTCTGCGTAGCCCACGAGGAAGGAGTCTGCTGGAAGGGCCAGTCTCAGTATCCCATCGTAGGAGATGTTCCACAGATCCAGCCCAAGGATGGAACCCTGAGCAGCACAGGACGTGATAACCTTCCGACGGGGAACTGAAAAATCAGTTCCCTATCCTTGAAGTAACTCCGGAGAATCCGAAGAAGGTAGTCAGGAATGTGGAACACATGTTCAAGAGCACGAAGCATAACACTCCAGCTCGCGGAGTTAAACGCATTCCTCACGTCAAGGGTGACGAGCAGCGTAAGGCAGCGGGAATAATGATTTCCACGCTGAGCGTTTCTCGCAGCTTCCACGACCTCCTGGATAGCCCCGATGGTAGAACGGCCTTTGGTGAAGCCATGTTGTCTCACCGAAAGACCACCGGCATTTGCTACTGCTGCCGCGAGACGTGGCTTCAGCAGCCGCTCAAGGAGTTTCCCAGCCGTGTCCAACATGCACAGAGGACGGTAAGCCGAGGGTGTAACCGGGACGCCCTTGCCCTTACTAATCAGTGTCAAACGCTGGAGTTTCCATCGTCGACAGAAAATGCCCTCACGCAGACACCGATTATACATGTTGAGGAGGATTGAAGGGCTATTGCGGGCAACAACCTTCAGCACCTCTGTTGGGACTCCGTCTGGGCCAGGAGCACTTCCACTCCTCATCAAGCTGGCGGCTTCGTTTAGCTCTTCCGCAGTAAATAGGGGGACAACACAGAAGTTCTCCACGTAGGCCTCCTCATCTCTGATTGGGTGAGCAGGAAAGAGAGCGTTTACGATTCTTTCCATTGATTCAGGGTCCAACTCAGGGTGGGCGGTCCGGGCTCCAAGCTTTCGCATGACAAGCTTGTATCCGAGGCCCCATGGATCGCGATTTACGTCCATTCTGAGTTCTTTCCACTTCTCTAGTTTGCTTCGTCTTATAGCTCTCTTTAAAGCGATCCTGGCTTCCCGATATTCCAGAGCTGCGGCGGCCGCAGCGTCGGGGCCACCTCTCCTGTCTCGAACCAGGCGTCTTCTACAGCGAAGGCAAGATCTACGGAGTGCCGCAATCTCATTAGTCCACCAGTACTTAGATTTTCTTCCCGGATGGGGAGCACGCTTCCTGGGCATTGCAGCGTCGCAGGCTCGGCTAATGAGGCGCATCGTGGCCTCAGCCACCAACTCGGCCTGACCCTCGAGCAGCAACACATCATCCTTCTGGTCCTCAATCAACGCCGATAGTGCCGTGGAGTTGAGTCTTGCGACATTCCAACGCACTGGGCGAGGATGACAGGTCTGTGCGTGGTTGCGGTGTGCGCACGACCACGTGAAGGTAATGTACTGATGGTCGCTGCCCGTGTACTCCTCCAAGACCTTCCAGCCCGAGATTGAAGGCAAGAGGTTCTCTGACACGAGAGTAATGTCGGGAATGGTTTCCCTGTATCCAGGTCTTCTAAACGTTGAAGTGTTGCCCTCATTTACGACAACAAGTCCGGTTCTGGCCGCGAGCTCCAATAACTTCCCTCCTCTGGTGTCAGTCTCCGGCATGCCCCATTCAAATGCCCTGGCATTGAAGTCGCCGGCGACAATGAAGTGGCCACCGGTTTCTGCCAGGAAGTCTTCAAGGGCATCTAGCTTGGCTTGGAACGCCGCGATCCGATCGTTCGGAGTGAGGTAGCAGCTCACGATTGTGAACTTTTTGCACCTCACCCACACGAAGCCTTCGCGTGCGCCGTGACCCAAGATCTGGAGTTTCCGGAGATCCGGTATCCAGATGGCAGCTGTTCGCAGCGAGTCGCTAAACCATCCCGGACTGTCTCGATCATGGTGCTGCTCAGATATCATGAGCAGATCCACACCCAACTCTCCGACGTACTGTGACAGGAGATGGTTGGCCAGAACACTCCTGTGAAGGTTCCCCTGTAATATCTTCATCTCTTATTTTTACGCTTTTGGGAATCGTCTAGAGCCTCTCGAAAGACTCGGCAGGCTCGGGTTCCAGGTATGTGCTCCAGGGGAGTACTGTATAGTTCTTTTCCGCACAAAGGAAGCACTTAGCCATGGATGTACAGGCAGATTTGATATGTCCGTGCTCCCCACACTTTATGCAGATACCCGCACCCCTGCGATCGGGTCCTTTGCAGGTCGCCTGCTGATGACCATACCCAAAACGCCTGAAACATCGGATGATTGATGGCCGGAGTCGAACCCGCCCAATCACCTAGCCTACCCTGCCGGCCTTTAACAACGCGGCGGCACCCCGTGAACCGAGGTCAATGATAGCAATTTTCATCCCTCTGCTGTTTTCGGCTGTCAGGGACACTTTTGCGCTCTCTGAGAGGATTCTGATGGCAGAGCTAATCGCCTCAGTCACCTCCTCAACAGTCGTGTAACCGTCCAGATCTCGTATTTCAACAGCGACCCGATGTTCCAGCTGTCTCACAGTCGCCGTGTCCCCCACTGCTGCCCTGATTGCATTCTCGAAGGCGGCCTTGTCCCTCGTTTTGCTCCCAAGCTCAACCAGCACATCGCCTGATCTTGTCCTCCTCACTGAACGGATGACGGCACCAGCAGATTCTGGTTTTACGTCCTTGCGAATGCCAGCCAGAACCTCGCTGAAGGAACGGCCTTGAGCTGGCTTTATGAGCACAGCATCAGGCTTACTCTCAGGGACCCTCTTCCCTGCAGCCGGTTTGGTGGTCTCCGGCTGCTTCGAGGGACGCTTCCTTGGGGAAGTCTCGAGGAGTAGCTTCCGATTTTCCTCCCTCTTCCGCCTTCGCCTCTCCTTCTTCGACTCGGTATTCTTAAAGGGAGTCTCAGTGCTATTGTCTGACTTCGGTGCTGGTGGACCGGGACTATTGTCTGGTGGCACCTGATCATTTTGAGGCACTGGAAGCTCCTTCTGATGGGGTAATTTACGACAAGGGGTAGGATTTGACAGCGGGGGGCTAGACTCCGACTCACTTGAACACCTGCATCGTCTCTTCCTGGATTTAACACTCTTCTGGGAGGGGGAAAGAACGCACAGGATCCTGTTTGCAGCCACCCTCTCCTGTGCTCTCGCCTTAGCTGCAATCGCCCGGCACGATAGGATGTAGCTTAGGTCCTCCTGCAGCGAAAAGACCCCACCTGTCACCGTCTTGTTGATGTTTTTTTGGACACTGAAGGTCTCCTCCATGGCTCTCAGTGTCTCGCTCATGTTCTTCAGACGAGCGTCAACGTCACTCTCTGCGTCGTCGATGCTGCTTCGCAGGAGATCAATGTCCACAAAAGGCCTTTCGGGACTGTTCAAGGGTGGAAGTCCCTTAAACGTAGGGAGATCGACTGTAGCGTCCCCATCATCTGCAGATGGCCCTGCCGTGTCCATCAGGTCCTCCTTCCTAAAAGGTGCAGACGGCGACTTGTTTTTGACTGCCTCAGCTGGGACAGTCTCCCTTGTGACTGGCGTATTGGGAGGAGATCTCATGATCTTCTTGCTTTTCCCAAATGGATCAGCCTGTATCTCTTGACCAATCCGGTCCACTACTGTTGCTGTTGTCGTTGTCGGTGTGTTGTTTTGTTTGCCAGAAATCATTTTGGTTTGTAACCAGCGCATCGTGCGGCAAGGGGCGGCCCGTTCATTGGCCGGGAGCGGGTGTACCCTCGGAGGTCTCTCCTCCCGTAGGAGAAAAAACGCTCCTACCCCAGTTCACCGGGGCCCGAACCTCCGTTTGCCCAGCACCGATACACACAAGGTGCCGGACGTGCTGGGGGTCGCACCGTGGCAATGCAGAGTCCGATCCCTGCATCCATGCCGCACTCCCTGACTAAGGTCCGAAGCGGCTGGCTTCTGACGACACACTGGAGGAGACCATCGGCAGTGCGAGGCACACATCAGTCCCTGCAACACAACAGGGACACTCCCAGGACCCCCCAGCATGCGCCGGTCGAAAGAAGGTGGAAAGACACCCTTTATTCGGGGTCGAAAAAAAAGAAGGTGAGCAAGGTTAGCTCAGGAAAGAATAAAGACGGTGAGCTAAGACCAGAAAGATGAGAAGAATGACCTTAGCTCGGGAAGAACTGTGAGGAGGGTCTCACAGCTTGGCTCAGGTACCCCGGGGTCGCCAAGAAACACCCGTACAGTGGAAAGCCCACTACCCCTGAGGGAGCAATAAATTATATTAGTCAAAACTATTTATTATCAAAACTATATATATTTAAAATACAGTAATAAAACATTGGATGTCATTGCCAATTTACAAAATTAGATCACTGCTGTCAGGATCACTTTTGATAGTTTGTTTAATCCAGTTGTAATAGGAAGGGACGTCTGTGTACAAAATTGGGTAATATCCTGGGACACAATCGAAATCTCCAGCATAAAGTCCATACAGGGTGTTGTTAATAAACAGTGGGTCTCCGCAGTCACCCTGAAAAATAATAATTCAGTTGTAATTAGTTAGAAACTAATAGATACCAAAACTCAAACTCTTTATTAAACCAATCCCAAAAAGCAGGTCTTTGTTGCCATGTCGAATAGATAGTTGTTACCAACGGGTGAAACTGGACATAAAATAGGGAAGTTTGTCCCTTGTTAATTGGTGCAATTTTACCCAAGTTTCCTCGGTAACCAACTAGCCCTTTGTTTACAGTTTCCCATCTGGTATCTGTAATTTTACCCACACCTATCTGACTTTTCTATTGTAACATTCTCAATAGCCTGTTCTCAAACCACCAATCAAAGTAATTTTAAAAACAAACGACAAAATGACAAATAATCTGGTGTTTTAGTTGTATAATAGTGATTTTTGAAGCTTGTTGAGACCAATCAGAATGGCTGAAACTGGTAACCATGGAAACGAGGGTAAAGCGTGGGATGCTTAACAAGGAAACAGAGGGAATCGTATGTAAAATGGCAAAAATCAATGGATGGCAAAAAATTAACATTTGTTTATCACTATACATCTAAGGTGAAAGATTTATTCATTTTGAAAGGAAACCATAGTCTTACTAAACACTGACGTCTCTTCTTGTTTTGGGTAAAAAGTAACCGTCTTTTAGCGGTTTCCGGAATTTTGACGCTATTACAGTTTAACTTGCTTGGAATTCAAGTGTTTTAAATGATAAAATATTTTTGCATAGATTTAATGAGATACCCCAAAAATTCATATTATGCTTGACTTCAAAACCTTAGTTAATTTTTACGGATTGTTAAATACATTTTTAGTCTTAAAATTTGCAACAAGGAAAATAATTGAAAGGAAATAGCAGTTCATAAAGTACATTTTATACGTGTTTCATATCATCTGCGCAGCGCTCCACTCACCAAGAATGGACCTGCTGTACCTGTCGAGTATCAACGGGCAACAACTATTTATTACTTATTAAGTATTTTTTCCAGTCTAGACGTGATATCAAGCATATACCAAAAATTTCAAGACCACCTTCCATTTTAAACTGCATTACAAGTGTTATTTAATATTTATACACTTCATATAGTTTAGGTTTTTGTGTATTATACAGGGTGAATCTCATAAGGTGTCCTAAATGGATTACAGACTAACGCTTTGCCCTACAACCTTCAAACAAAATTATTTCCCACTAAATTGACCCGAAGGAATAATTTTAAAATATTTTTAACGTTGCATAAATACAGGGTGTACCAAAAACTGGGGGTCACAGGTTCGAATCTTGGAAATGTCAAATACAAACATATGTTATATTATACATCATTAGAAAGGTCTATTTAATAGAAACATTTTGGTAAAAACAGAATTTAGTTATCTTTATTCATTTCAAAATGGCGTCCATTTTTGTAGCCAAAATCAAAATTTACGGAATACCCTGTAATTTTTTTTATTATTAATCATAAACGACTTCTGATTCAAAATACTTATTTGAAATAAGCTAAGCTTTACAATGATATGCCACAAGATCACATTTATTTAAAAACTAAAATTTCCAAAATTTAATATTTTTGAAAATGTTTACATAAACAAAACTAAAAAATTTCAAATGCTAACCCATGTCATTTTGTATATCACCTTAAAGCTCTTGTTGAACTGAGCATATTTGTAACTTACACTAATGCCGTATCTCTTTTGGTTTTGTAGTAATAACAGAAAAACGTTATTTCCCCATATAACTTGCATGTTAATTTAATGGTATGGCAACAATGAAAGAAGGACTGCCATACTATCATGTCCTGCTTAATTAACATGCAAATCATATGGGAAAATGACATTTTTACGCTATTACTACAAAACCAAAAGAGATACGGCATTAGTGTAAATTACAAAGTTACTCAGTTCAACGAGAGCTTCAAGATGATATAAAAAATGACATGGGTTGGCATTTGAAATTTTTGAGTTTTGTTTATGTAAACATTTTCAAAAATATAAAATTTTGGAAATTTTATTTTTAAAATAAATGTGATCTTGTGGCATATCATTGTAAAGCTTAGCTTATTTCAAATAAGTATTTTGAATCAGAAGTCATTTATGACTAAAAATAAAAGAATTAAAGGGTACTCCGTAAATTTTGATTTTGGCTACAAAAATGGACGCCATTTTTAAATGAATAAAGATAACTAAATTCTGTTTTCACCAAAATGTTTCTATTAAATAGACCTTTCTAATGATGTATAATATGACATATGTTTGTATTTGAAACTTCCAAGATTCGAACCTGAGACCTCCAGTTTTTGGTACACCCTGTATTTATACAACGTTAAAAATATTTTTAAATTATTTCTAGGGGTCAATTTAGTAGGACATAGTTTTGTTTGAAGGATATAGGGCAAAGCGTTTGTCTGTCATCCATTTAGGACACCTTACGAGATTCACCCTGTATATATATATATTTTTTTTTAACAATTCCACATGGTGTTTTTATTCTTGGACCTATGTTGGCTTGGAATGAAATGAAATTTTAAATAGTAAACAAATGAGTTGAAACAGTACCCCGCAGGGTCCCGCGTGTGCATCGAAGGTGCATATGAATTTCGTGGTGATGTTGGTTGTGTAGATATTCTTGCATTTGTCCCAGTCAAAAACCGTCACTTGTTCTTCACGCAGGTGTGGAGAGAGGCTGGACACCTGGAATAATAAACAAAAAAATCAAACTCATTTATTGGGTAGTTTGATAATATAACCTGCATGTCATCCAGACCTTTCGCTGATGTATTTCTTCCTTCATGGGAATATTTAAAATCCATGGTTCCATTCACGTAGAAACGCAAGATTATTTGAGAAGAATTGTCGAAGTCTGCGAAGCATAGGATTGGTAAATTTTGTAAACTTAAATGAAGCGCTTATCTTACATTAAAAAAAATCGGAAGAAGGTTTTAAAATTTGAACATTTTTAAGAATGTATTTCGCCACAAATCAAGGCCCAAGTATGGTTTCTCCCAGTTATTATGAAGCCGCATCTGAAACCCACTTATCTAAAGGTATACCAATTATTTTGAACTTGTTTTTGAGCCAGGAACTCAAATTTTGATGTGTGCTTAACTTGTATGGTCATCAGATTTAGGGATTTCAGAAATTTATCCATCCCCAAACACAAAAACAACGTAATTTTGTAAATTTACAAAATTTTTTTAAGAGCAATAGCGGATAACACATAGCGGTAGCTACATAGCTATAGGGGTTAATCACATCAAAAATTTAAGACAACAGAGGTGAAATATCTTTCAATTTCCAACAACTTAGGCCGTTTGAATTTTCGTCTTATCTCAATTCGGTAACCTTCCAGATAGATTTTAATGATTTTTAAATTATTACTTTCATTATTATTTTATATATTTTTGTTAATAACTTCTCTAATATTGTACTTAGAAATTTAATTTTTGTATTCACATAGCTTGTACCTTAAATACAAACTTAAGCCACAAACAATAAAATATAAAATTTTAATACAATCAACAACAATAAATAATTTGGAGTTATGATGAATGACAATTACATGAAAAATGTAAAGCCATCGTGGATGAATGGTAGTTTCTCTCAAATATTTGGCGTATTCTATTGTTTTTAATTTACTGAAATACAGTTTAGCTACTTGGACTTTTTAACGTAACTCATCTCCTCTACCCCCAAAGGTGTAGAGGCAGTTTTAAGCTTTTTTCTTCAGTTTATTGATACATTTCAAACAAGTACCAGGTTAACCGAGCCTTGCTCGTTGGTTTTAATACATTTTTGTTATATTTTCATGGTAATCAAGCTATTAAATCTACACCAGACTCTTCACGGATAACAGCTGTTAAAAAAAACTCCTTAAAATTAAACTTAAATTTTGACCAAATTCGATTTTTCCTGAGATTGAGGCTGTTTCTAAACTTATTTTCGGGCCAAAACACCCTTAGATGATAAGTTTAAGCAAAATCTAAGCGCTAGATTTCGAGATCGTTGAACACACCTCCCTTCAGACATTGCTCGTATTATAATATAGGATAACTTTATTTATTCACTAAAAAACAGATTACATTCAAATTCTTATTGCTACTAGCTGCAAAAGCCAGATGTGGCTTGTCTGCAGCTCATATTTAAAAACAAGTCTGAAACACAATAGTCTTATCTTTAGTCAGTCCAGTCCTTATCTCTCAGGTCCACCAGGCAACTAACACAATCTGTTTATATCCAATATTTCTTCAATTGGAATTTTTCTTTCTATTAGCTTTTTTTACAATTTATTATTTAACCACCACTATTTGGTCAAACTAAATAATATAACTAATTTAATAATATAACAATAACTATAATAAACTATTTAATAAATATAACTAACATAATAATAAAGATCTAAATGAGTAACAAGAAAAATAACAAAAATTAATAGTCATTGATTTTTAACAATTTTAAAATATATATTAAGAAAAACAAAAATTATTCAAGAAGGAAGCTCTTCAAATTCATTTTTAAAGCTCTATAAGTTCTTATATTTCTCTGTTGATTTGGCAAACTGTTAAACAAGTGAGGAATCAAATATTGCCTCGTCCTTTTGGAAAATTTGTTGGTAGCTCTTGGAACTATATAAAAACACCTTCTAGAGTTATATCTATGTACATTTTTGTTTTTAAATTCTTCAGAAAAATAATAGTCTAGAATAAGTAAAAATCTAAATAATTTATCTATTGGTAATACATTGATAATCTTAAAACCAAGCATTTGATTTTCCTCCATTACAGTAGAATCAAGCTTAGTCATGATCTTTATTATTTTGGTTTGCACAGTTTGAAGTTGCTTAATGGCTGTATTGGATGCTGATCCCCAAGACCTTATTCCATATCTCATTATTGACTCACAGAGAGAGGAATATATCAATTTCATTGTTTTTATCGGAAGATATTCTCTTAGGTAGTAAAATTTCACTGCACAAATTCGTAACTTTTCTGTTAAACTTTTGATGTGTAAATCCCACTTCATATTATGATCAATTATTACTCCTAAATATTTATAACTTGTTACCTTGTTCAAAAATTTACAGTCACATGCTCTATTTGTATAATCTTTTCTATGTAGGCAGTCATGAGAGTGAAATTTTATTTTTGGATCTGTACAATTATATGATGGAGAGTGTATGTGCATAATATTTGATTTATTTCCATTTATACTTAGACCATTATCATGGCACCACATACTTAATTTCAAAAAATCATTTTGAATCTTTTCATTTGCTTCTCCAATTACCTTGTCTGATGCAACTAGTATAGTATCATCTGCATACATAAATATTTTACAATGTTGGATCACTTCTGGTAAATCATTGACATATAATAAGTAAATCAAAGGTCCTAAAATACTTCCCTGAGGGACACCATATTTTAACTCTCTTTCATCTCCAAATGTGTTATTTATCCGCACTTTAAACCTTCTGTCTTTTAAGTAATCTAAAAACCAGTTTTTTAATGGTCCTCTAATTCCTGCCCTATCTAAAGCCATCGCAACTTTACTGTGTTTTAAGGTATCAAAAGCCTTAGAAAAATCAATAAAAATTACTAGTACTTGTTTTCCTTCACCGAGTTGCTTATTTACATGATCTGAAAAGTCTAATAAAAGTTCATTTGTTCCTCTCTTCTTTTGGTATGCGTATTGATTTTTTTGTAATACTTCATTCTGTTCCAAGTGGCTTATAAGGTTATTAGCAACATACCTCTCAATTACTTTGTCTATAGCTGATAAAATTGATATTGGACGATAATTCAAATAATTGCCATGTCTTCCTGACTTGTATACTGGTCTAACGACGGCTGTTTTTAGCATGTCTGGGAATATCGACATTTTTATGGAGGAATTAATTAATTTAATTAATGAGTTCATCAACACATTTGAGTTGTTTATTATATCTATCATTCTTATTCCATCGTATCCAGGTCCTTTCTTAGCCATTGAATCAAGAATGTTTTTCAGTTTCTCTTTATTTATTATCGGTATGTGTAAAGAAGCGTTACATTCATTTTCATCTCTTTTATCCAATGTAATAATTTGACATTCATGAATCACTGAGTATACACCTTCCGTGAATTGTTTTCCAAAAGAATTACAGATTTCTAATTCTGAATTTTGTCTGCCCAAGTATTTTTCAATAACTTCATCTATGCTTTTCTTTTGATTTCTACCTAACATTGAGTTTATTTGATTCCATGTTTCTTTCATATTCATTTTGTTTGTTATAAAAAACTTATGATAGTACTCTCTTTTTGCCCTTATTATTTCTCTATTAACTATGTTTCTAGCTTGTCTGTATCTTTCTTGGTGTTCCATGTTATATGGCTGATTTTTGTATATTTTAAACAATTTATCTCTATTTTTAATCATATTTACTATTCTTATATTCATCCATGTCTTTTTTGCAGTTTTTGATGGTTTAGATTTCTTTATTTCAGTACAAATGTCATAGGATTCCTTAAAGCAACAATATATTTTATTATAAATTTCATTTGGATTTTCTTCATTTTTAACAGACAGCCAGTCCCTCTGCCCCAATACTTGTCCCAGTAGAGCCCCATCAATCTTTTTGTTTACTTTTGTCTGATAAGCTGGGCAAGAGTTGTCAGGCTGGACATTGACCACACAGGTGTAGTGGTCAGATATCTTGACTTGCACAATATCTGCACTGACCTTTGCCTTTTTTGTTCTCAGATAAGCATGATCTAGACATGTCTGAGATAGTTTTCCTCCTTTTACCTCTTCCCTGGTGAACTTATTTATGTAAGATAATAAACCATTCCCTGCCATCATATTTTTATAATCTATCACATTATTCTTTATTGTATCTTTAATGTCCAAATTCATGTCTCCTATGACCAACAAATTTCCTTGTATTGATTGAATTATGCTATCCAGCTCAGATATAAAAAGTGCTTCATTTCCGGAAGGCTGTCTGTATAGGGCTAAAATATTCATTGAAAAATTCTGCTTCATTATATTTATGACAATGCTTTCAAAATTACTACTGTTTGAAGGAAACCTATGAATCACAATATCCCTTTTAAATAGAATTAAAATCCCACCACCTCTGCTACTTTCTCTTAAACTATACACATTTTCAAATTCATTAACACTAAATAACAATAAAATATCATATAAGTTTTCTTTAATATTGATTTCTGTTAAAATGATTAAATCTAAGAAAACAAAACATTTATGAAAGTATGCCTCAAACTGATTCCAGTTTTTTCTTATCGACCTAATATTAAGATGCAAAACTGTTAATCCCCTTCTGTATTGTTTCATGTTGCAAGATTTAACAAAATTGTTGGTATTTTCAAAGACATGTGTGTCATAATCATCACAAATGATTAAATCCTCTTCCATAGAAAATATCTATAGTAACAGAAAGAGCTTAGTCTACTTTGAGGAATAACAGCTTTACTTCAGCTTATCTAATTGGCACATTTCATTAATAATTACTATTTCAGCTGCATCATCCTTTCTCAATTTTACAGAGCCATTCTTATACAAAATATACTTAAAACCTAGTTCTCTACCCTTACTTTTTGCTGCTTTTAATAAGTTCCTAAAGTGGACTGAGAGATTTTCACTCACATATATTCTGCCACCGCTGAGTCCCGTCACCTGGTTGTTGGTCACCACCTTGCTTCTAGCTGCCAATATCTCGTCCCTCTTCTTTCTTCTTACAAGTTGGGCTATGATGGTTGCTGGTCGGTTCTCTCTGCGGGTTTTAGGCAGACGGTGAGCAATCTCAATGTCTTCCTTCTTCAGCTCCACACCCATCTTCTTTGCTACGTCCACCACAATTTGCTCAACATCTTCATTTTTTTGCTCACAGACTTCATTTATCTCTATATTCTTGTTTCGTCCATATTGCTCCAATTGGTTGAGTCGACTGTTTAGCTCCTTAATCTCTTCATCTTTCCGTTTAATCACAGCCTGCAGGTTTTGTATTTCCTTTTGCATTTGAGGTAATCATTCAAGTTTTTTGTTTATATCGTCATATTTTAGACTGATATGTTCTTGACTTGATTTGATTTCCTCATTGTCTTTCATAATATTTTTTATATCTTGTTTTACTTCCATCAATACCTGTAGCTTCTTTGATACGTCCTCCATAAATACATTAAAATTTTCTGGCAAGACTTCAGGTTTTTTCATTTCTTCATTTTTCTTCGAGGACTTGCATTTTAAACAACTCCATTCTTCCTTATGAGCACTAGATAATTTACGAAACATAGCCTGACTGAATCCTGCACAAGCATAGTGATAGGGTTGTTTACACATAACTTCTGAACAAGTAATTAAATCAGTTGAAACTAAAATCTCTTCTGTACATTGACCACACTTCACCATGTTGAAACCTGAGAAACAAGGAAAACAGCACCAGGAAAACACAACCTTCTCTTATCACTGCCACTGACTGACTGTGACACTATTACACCAACTATTACACCAATATGATATTTAGGCCATTCAAATGCAGCATGCACGTAGCTTAAAATGATGTTCAACAAGAAACAATACAAAATTAATAATAAAATTACTTAACCACATTAAAAAACAACCGTAGCTTAATTGTAACTAACGCAAATAAGATTTTTCTTCTTTAGGGTAACGCGGGTAAACAATTTCTTTAATCTAAGGCCACCAATGTGAATCTAGTTGAGTTAACGAATTAAAGCATCCCGTTAAAGGGTCTTTTTTGGAATGTCCCCGCATTTTTAAACAATTTTCTATTAAGCTCCCACATAATGGAAATGGTTAAGACACTACTGGTAGTCAAGTGGGAAGTTATTTTATCGTGATCGTTATCAGTAAGATTATCTTTGGGTCCTTCACTTGCTTATCGGTAGGCTGATAAAAGGTTGCGCGCTCGGCTTACGTATTCAGTCGTCATCATGTTTCTAGTTTATAATTTTATCCTGCAGTACATTCCTTAGACATGTTGAAGGCAATAGAAAATTGTTTAAAAATGCGGGGACATTCCAACCTAACCTAACCTAACCTAACTGCCCCGCGGCTCTCCCGGCGGGTCAGTCGCGGGATAGCTGTGGGACGGCCTAGGTTAGGTTAGGTTAGGTTAGGTTAGGTTAGGTTTGGTTAGGTTAGGTGTCTTAACCATTTCCATTATGTGGGAACTCAATAGAAATTTGTTTAAAAATGCGGGGACATTCCAAAAAAGACCCCTGTAAAAGATAAAAAGTTAGGTACTGAGCCTCATCAAAGCAAAACGACGAGTTCGTCGCCTACTGCTCCGAGACCCCTCCTCCCCCTACCGTCACGACACGTACAGGGCTCTGGTGGACCGTGTCAAGGTTTCCATGCGCACCTTCAGGGACTCCAGGGCACTGAAGGTGTGCGAGAAGGCCGAAACCGACTTCCACATCAACGTCCCTTCCCTCTCTGGCGCGAAAGTAGGCACCGAAAGAAAAAATAAAAAGCCCTACCATAGTGTCAGAACTCCTCCCCTCCCCCCTCCCGTGCGGCATGAAAGTAGGCAACCAAAGAAAAAACAAAGTCCTACCGTAATTTCGGAGTCAACCGTTACGCCTACCCCCACCCCGGCACGAAAGCAGGCAACGAAAGAAAGAAACAAAATACCCCCCGTCGCAGCAGACCTGCGTACTCAGCGAATTTCCAAATTAGTAATATTAATTTTGACCAGCTAAACTTGTAAACGAAATTTCATCGCATGCTCATAAATAGGGAAATAAATGTCTATTCTCCTTAAGATAAATAAAGGGAAAGAGTATGCAGGTATGCTGCCATGGGGGACACTAAAAGTAGGTTTTTAGCATAGAAAAAATTTATTTCGACCATATAAAGCCATATCATAAATTTCATCAATATCTGTCCATAAAAAAAGATTTTGCCTCTTATCCATATGATTAACATGGGAAAAGAGTATGCAGGTTTGCTGCCATGATTAAGTACAAAAACCAAGATTTTTTACCTTAAGTGGATGAATCTGAACCAAATGAAGCTAAATACCAAGTTTCATAAAAAAATATTGGTTAATAAATGAAATTTTAACACATCCTTATTCTCCATAAGATTAACATTGGAGCTCCAAAAGACAATGTACTGTCTTTAGACTTTGTAATAGCTCGGTAACCAATGGAGATAGAGCAAAGCTTCAAAATACTAAATTGTGTGTTTTTTGAGCATATATATATATATATATATATATATATATATATATATATATATATATATATATATATATATATATATATATATATATATATATATATATACTTATTCCCTATGGGAAATTCGCTAAAAAGTCCTGCTTTAGTGTCGAACCACATCCACAAACAATAACCACGGCTGAAGACGGCAACGCATTAAAACAGCCGCAGTGGGCTCTTCCAGCTCACTGGAACCTCACGAGAACGGAACGGAACAGTTCGGTTAGTTTACACAGTGCATTATGAAATGCTGGCCGAATATACTTATTGGCACATTAATTTAACTCAACTTAATCACCTATAAAGCTGTCGTAGCAAATATTCTAGGAAAAACTAATACATGTTTTGATTCAATGACTGATTGAAATTTACTTGTAGAGGTTATGTACTTTTACCAATTCCCATTCTACTTAAACAACTAAAAACACTCGGTTATTTATAATAAACACTGTTGGTAACATTACCACATACCGGTTCATACTGCCCCCAACCGATAAGTCCAACCTTGGTGCCTGCTTTAGGTTCTTGAGTTCCAAGCTTGATGGGTTGCACTTTCTTGTTGAACTTGATTTTATTCTTTGTCTTCACCAAAGCAATGTCATAATCCCATGTCATACCAGTGTAGTTTGGATGCAGAATAATCTAAAAAAGAAGTGTTGGGGACTTATTCTGACTATAATAAAGTATCAGAAAAAATTACATAGGGTTAAACATTTTTGATACCTCCTATGCATCCCTACTTATTTGGTAATGTATACATTAAATACTCGCCTACGGCTCGATGGGGGCTCCGCCCCCATGCCCCTTAGGAGTTGCCCCCTAGTTTGAATTGATAAAAAGTCAAGTTTGAAATAGTTTAGTTCCACACAAGATCTGAACAGCCAAGTCAGTCACAAAACCATCTAATACTCTAAATTCACAATCAATAGTAAAAAAGCTTTAATAATCTCATATTAGTAGCTTTTAATACCCCTCCTTAGTAAATAGTTTTAGAATTTGAGCTGTGAAATAAATATTATTTATGTAAATATTCTAGGTGTTAAGCTTGATGGAGGGTCCAACCCAATATATGGTTGCCCCAACTCCGTATTCAGTAAATTACTGTCAAAACCTCATACAATGAACAGGCTAGTTGAGGGCTCAACTCCAACAACAGTAACAGAAGCCGCCAATACACACTACGCACAATAAATAATAATAAGCTTTGAAATTTGCCCACGGCTCATGGTTTAATCCCACTCCCTAGTTCCCCTTAATTCGTTAAAAAATATAATGGAGTTTGAAATATTAATGAACTATGTAAATAGTCATGCTCAAAAGTTGTTGTGTAAAAATTTGGAGATACGATTATGATTGCACATGATTGAGGTAATAGCTCTATTCTGAAAAGATAAAAGTGGAATAAAATTATAAATTTATATAGAGGATCGTTGTATGTAATGGAAGAAAAAGGGACAAAATCAAGATATTTGAAACTCCTGAGAAATACAGTACAATATTTAGGCCTGAAGGCTAAGGTAATGTGTTATGGCTGCACCCAGTTTACCCCAAAATATCCCCACAAATTACCCAAATTACCCTGGAATTCCCCAAAATACCCTGCAATTTCCCAAATTTCCTCGCAGTCTTACCAACTTATGTCATTCACTATAAAACAAGAACATATGAAATGCTGGGGTATATACTATAAAAAGTGGATAAAACCCAAAACTGTTGGCAATACAGTATATAAAATCAACCAACTTACGTCATTCACTATAAAACAAGATCACCTGGATCGCCCGGAACAAGAACATATGAAATGCTGGGGGCTATACTATAAAAAGTGAATAAAACCCAAAGATGGCTGCAATACAGTATATAAAATCAACCAACTTATGTCATTCGCTAATCAACAGTTATACTATATGAAATGTACCTGTGGCTAGCTCTCAGCGTCAATGGCTATAACGTCAAATGTACATAATCAACGGTTATACTATATAAAATGAAAACTCTACTATATTATTTAATATACACCAATGACTATAATGTTAAATCTAGTTATCTAGTTAAATCTAGTTAATGAAATGTGCCCAAGGCTATACTATATATTATGCATTGATGACTTTACGTTAAATATACCCGATCAATGCTTATACTATATGAAATGCATTCGCCGCTATACTATACAAAATATCAATGAATATAATGTTAAATAAACATGATCAACGCTTATACTATATGAAATGTACCTGTGACTAGTTCTCTGCATCAATGGCTATAATGTAAAATGTATATAATCAAAGGTTACACTGTATAAAATGAAAATGCTACTTTACTATATAATATACATCAATGACTATAATGTTAAATATTTCTAATCTAGTTATACTATATAAAATGTGTCCAAGGCTATACTATAAAAAGTGAATAAAACCCAAAAATGTTGGCTATACAGTACATAAAATCAATGGCTAGAAGCTGTTAAGCAACCAACAACGTTATCATACAATATACGACGCATACAGTACTATATAAAGTGAATAACATGCAAACTTCAGCTTAAAAAACATAAAAATCGCTAATATCTCGAAAATGGTGCGTCCTAGAGGTCCGGGGACCCAAAAAACTACCTACTACGTAATAGAGGTACCCCCCTCCCCCAAGGGGGTGGGTACCCATAATTAAAAAATTAACCAAAATGTTGCTGATTGCATCTAAAAAATGAAGGGGCAATGAAGGGGCAAAACTTTGATATTCCATATCTTAGGAACGGCTCTATGTATTAACTTCATAGTTGGTATGTGTGTACACTTACTTGCTGTCTACAAATGCATGGCAAAAGGTATCCAAAAAATGAAGGCGCAAAAAAGTTTTATTTTATATCTTTTGAATGGCAATATGTATTTATTTAAAACTTGGTATGTGTATACATGTAATGTTAACATGTAATAAAATGCTAAAAATAACTTTCCAGATCTAAGGTCAAACAGTCAAAAATAAAAAAATCCTAAAATTAACATTATTATTGTCCTTCGCTAGCGTAGAGCTTTATCTTTGAGTCACTAGGCATTTGAAATTATTAGTATGTGTGTACACTTACTTGGTGTCTACAAATGCATGGCACGAAGTATCCAAAAAATGAAGGCGCAAAACAGTTTTATTTTATATCTTTTAAATGGCATTATGGATTAACTTCTTACTTGGTATGTAGGTTGGTATAAGTAAACATTAATTGTTTACCATTGCGTGGTGGGGTGCATCCAAAAAAAATGAAGGGGCAAAACTTAAATATTTTATATCTCAGGATTGGCTGGACCAATTAACTGCTTACTTGGTATTTAGGTTGGTATGAGTAAACATTAAATGTTTACCATTGAGTGGCAAAGTGCATCCAAAAAATGAAGGGGCAAAACTTAAATACTGTATATCTCAGGATTGGCTGGACCAATTAACTTCTTACTTGGTATGTAGGTTGGTATGAGTAAACATTAAATGTTTATCATTGCGTGGCGAAGTGCATCCAAAAAATGAAGGGGCAAAACTTAAATATTGTATATCTCAGGATTGGCTGGACCGATTAATTTCTTACTTGGTATGTAGGTTGGTATGAGTAAACATTTAATGTTTACCATTGCATGGCGGGGTGCATCCAAAAAATAAAGGGGTAAAACCTAAATATTGTACTGTATTTCTCAGGAGTGGCTGGACCGATTAACTTCTTACTTCGTATATAGGTAGGTATGGGTAAACATTAAATGTTTACCATTGCGTGGCGGGGTGCATCCAAAAAATGAAGGGGCAAAACTTAAATATTTTATATCTTAGGAGTGGCTGGTCCGATTAAATTCTTACTTGGTATGTAGGTTGGTATGAGTAAACATTAAATGTTTATAATTGCATGGTGGGGTGCATCCAAAAAATGAAGGGGCAAAACTGAAATATAGTATATCTTAGGAGTGGCTGGACCGATTAACTTCTTACTTTGTATGTAGGTTGCTATGAGTAAACATTAATTGTGTACCATTGCGTGGCAGGGTGCATCCAAAAAATGAAGGGGCAAAAAAGAAATATTGTATATCTCCGGAGTGACTGGTCAGATTAAATTCTTACTTGGTATGTAGGTGTATATGACTAAACATTAATTGTTTACCATTGCGTGGCAGGGTGCATCCAAAAAATGATGGGGTAAAACTGTAATATTTTATATCTCAGGATTGGCTGGACCGATAAACTTGTTAATTGGTATGTAGGTGTGTATAAATAAACATTAATGGTTTAGAATTGCATGGCGGTGTGCATCCAAAAAATGAAGGGGCAAAACTGAAATATAGTATATCTTAGGAGTGGCTGGACCGATTAACTTCTTACTTGGTATGTAGGTTGCTATGAGTAAACATTAATTGTTTACCATTGCGTGGCAGGGTGCATCCAAAAAATGAAGGGGCAAAACCGAAATATTGTATATCTCCGGAGTGACTGGTCAGATTAGATTCTTACTTGGTATGTAGGTGTATATGAGTAAACATTAATTGTTTACCATTGCGTGGCAGGGTGCATCCAAAAAATGAAGGGGTAAAACTGTAATATTTTATATCTCAGGATTGGCTGGACCGATAAACTTGTTAGTTGGTATGTAGGTGTGTATAAATAAACATTAATTGTTTACAATTGCATGGCGGGATGCATCCAAAAAATGAAGGGGCAAAACCGAAATATTGTATATCTTAGGAGTGGCTGGTCCGATTAAATTCTTTCTTGGTATGTAGGTTGGTATGAGTAAACATTAAATGTTTATAATTGCGTGGTGGGGTGCATCCAAAAAATGAAGGGGCAAAACTTAAATAATGTATATCTCAGGATTGGCTGTACCGATAAACTTCTTACTTGGAATGTAGGTTGGTATGAGTAAACATTAATATTTGACATTGCATGGCGGGGTGCATCCAAAAAATGAAGGGGCAAAACTGAAATATTGTATATCTCAGGAGTAGCTGGACCGATTAACTTCTTACTTGGTACATAGGTTGCTATAAGTAAACAATAATTGTTTACCATTGCGTGGCAGGATGCATCCAAAAAATGAAGGGGCAAAACCGAAATAATATATATCTCCGGAGTGGCAAGACCGATTAACTTCTTACTTGGTATGTAGGTTGGTATGAATAAATATTAAATGTTTATAATTGCGTGGCGGGTCGCATCCAAAAAATGAAGGGGCAAAACTTAAATATTGTATATCTCAGGAGTGGCTGGTCCGATTAAATTCTTACTTGGTATTTAGGTGTATATGAGTAAACATTAATTGTTTACCATTGCGTGGCAGGGTGCATCCAAAAAATGTAGGGGTAAAACTGTAATAGTTTATATCTCATAATTGGCTGGACCGATAAACTTGTTAATTGGTATGTAGGTGTGTATAAATAAACATTAATTGTTTAGAATTGCATGGCGGGGTGCATCCAAAAAATGAAGGTTCAAAATTTAAATATTGTATATCTCGGGAGTAGCTGGACCGATTAACTTCTTACTTGGTATGTAGGTGTATATGAGTAAACATTAAATGTTTACCATTGTGTGGCGGGATGCATCCAAAAAATGAAGGGGCAAAACCGAAATATTGTATATCTCAGGAGTGGCTGGACCGATTAACATCTTACTTGGTATGTAGGTTGGTATGAGTAAACATTAAATGTTTATAATTGCGTGACGGGGTGCATCCAAAAAATGAAGGGGCAAAACTTAAATACTGTATATCTCAGGATTGGCTGGACCGATTAACTTCTTACTTGGTATATAGGTTGCTATGAGTAAACATTAATTGTTTACCATTGCGTGGCTGGATGCATCCAAAAAATGAAGGGGCAAAACCGAAATATTGTATATCTCCGGAGTGGCAAGACCGATTAACTTCTTACTTGTCATGTAGGTTAGTATGAATAAATATTAAATGTTTATAGTTGCGTGGCGGGTTGCATCCAAAAAATGAAGGGGCAAAACTTAAATATTGTATATCTCAGAAGTGGATGGTCCGATTAAATTCTTACTTGGTATGTAGGTGTATATGAGTAAACATTAATTGTTTACCATTGCGTGGCAGGGTGCATCCAAAAAATGAAGGGGTAAAATTGTAATATTTTATATCTCTGGATTGGCTGGACCGATAAACTTGTTAGTTTGTATGTAGGTGTGTATAAATAAACATTAATGGTTTACAATTGCATTGCGGGGTGCATAAAAAAATGAAGGGGCCAAATTTAAATATTGTATATCTCAGGAGTAGCTGGACCGATTAACTTCTTACTTGGTATGTAGGTTGGTATGAGTAAACATTAAATGTTTATCATTGTGTGGCGGGGTGCATCCAAAAAATCAAGGGGCAAAACTTAAATATTGTATATCTCATTATTGGCTGGACCGATAAACTTCTTACTTGGTATGTAGGTTGGTATGAGTAAACATTAAATGTTTACCATTGCGTGGCGGGATGCTTCCAAAAAATGAAGGGGCACAACCGAAATAATGTATATCTCCGGAGTGGCAAGACCGATTAACTTCTTACTTGGTATGTAGGTTGGTATGAATAAATATTAAATGTTTATAATTGCGTGGCGGGTTGCATCCAAAAAATGAAGGGGCAAAACTTAAATATTGTATACCTCAGGAGTGGCTGGTCCGATTAAATTCTTACTTGGTATGTAGGTGTATATGAGTAAACATTAATTGTTTATCATTGCGTGGCAGGGTGCATCCAAAAAATGAAGGGGTTAAACTGTAATATTTTATATCTCAGGATTGGCTGGACCGATAAACTTGTTAGTTGGTATGTAGGTGTGTATAAATAAACATTAATTGTTTACAATTGCATGGCGGGGTGCATCCAAAAATGAAGGGGCAAAATTTAAATATTGTATATCTCAGGAGTAGCTGGACCGATTAACTTCTTACTGGGTATGTAGTCTGGTATGAGTAAACATTAATTGTTTACCATTGCGTGGCGTGGTGCATCCAAAAAAATTAAGGGGCAAAACTTAAATATCGTACATCTCAGAAGTGGTTGATCCAATTATCGTCAGACATGGTATGTGTGTACATGTAGCTATAATTAAAGTTAGCACCGTTATGGTGCTACCTTCGATGTACTATTTTTATAGAATGGTGTATGGAAAAATTCTTTAGGTTTTCGAGGAACACTATTAATTATTGGTTTAAGGACAGACTACTTTAGATGTGTGTATATATGTAAATTCTTAGCAAAACCTTAGTTTTAACGATTAAGGTAATTTGGAGCCTTCTAACTGGATTAAACCCATAGTTGAAGGTAGCATCGTTTTTGTGGTTCCTTTGATGTATTTTTTTTATTGAATTTTATATGATAAACTTTCTTTAGGTTTTTAAGCAACACTTTTAAGTTTTTGTTTAATGTGAAACTACTAGATATGTTTATGTATGTATAAATTCTTAACAAAACTTTAGTTTCACCATTAAAGTTGATTTGGAAAACTTCTAATTGAGCTTAACACATTTATTAATTGTTGCTACTTAAAGGTAACACTGTTTTAGTGCTATCTTTGATGTAGTATTTTTATATGCAAATTTTTGCTTCAGGTTTTTAAAACAACACGTTTAAGTATTGCTTTAAAGTCAAACAATCAAATATGTTTTTTATCTGCGTGAATTTCTAACAAATCGTTAGTTTTAACCTTAAACGTGATTTGGAAACTTCTAATTGGGCTCAACCCATTTAAATGTTGCTACTTAAAGATATCACCATTTTGGTGCTACTTTTTATGTACTAGATTCATTTGTAAAATTTTGCAATAGGTTTTTAAACAACAATTTTTAGTTTTAACCTTAAACTTTATTTTGAAACTTTTAATTGAGCTTAACCTATTTAAATGTTACTACTTAAAGATAGCACCATTTTGGTGCTACCTTTGATGTTCTATTTCTATATGTAAAATTTTGCTATAGGTTTTCAAACAACACTTTTAAGTAATGTTTTAAGGCCAAACCAATAAACATATTTTTTATCTATGTGAATTCTTAACAAAACTTTTGTTACTAATTGAATGGTGATATAGGAATTTCTATTTTTAGCCAGATATTGGACCACCGTTTTGTTGCTACCTTTAATGTACTATTTTAATAGTGTCTTTTATGTGTAAATTTTAACCTAATTAGTTCTGTATTTAATTTTATTATTGTTTTTAACATTTGTCTTTTAGTCAAGCAAACGTCGTTTTGATGTTTAAAAAAATCATTTGTAGCACATATATGTAAAACTAATATTTTTAAATTCAATCCATTAAATGAATATAAATGTGACATTAATGTAAGATGTGTTAATAATCAGTTTAGATACATTATTCAGAAAATTGTCAAAAAATTCAAATTTATCATATTACTGTGTATGTGCAGCACTTTCCCTTATTTTTGCACGCGCAGTTGCACTTCAGCATTTATAAAAGTGGTTTGTTGAGCGTTCCCCTTATTATTGATGAATCTTCACAAGAAATGTTTAAAATAAAACATAGAATTGTGTTCGCGCACGTTTTCCACCACTCTTCATCGGGTATATAAGCAGCTCGGTTAACCACGTACTTCATTGTTTGGTGAACTTTTGCCGAGTGAACAGCTTATTCACAATTTCGGTTTTTCCGCATATTTAAATCTGTATGCTATTTTGTAATATTCAATTAATATTGAAAGTAAATAGAAAAATAAACGACTTCACTATGTCTGCACTGCAGTGTTACATGTTTGATAATAAGCCCGTAGCTGTATTATTTGATCGTGAAAACAATCCATGGTTTAAGGCTAATGATATATCAGAGATTCTAGAATACAAAAGACCGCGAAAAGCAATAAATGATCTAGTTAAGGAAAAATATAAAAAAAGTTGCGTAAAGATATAAATGTAACTAGTTCTGTTTTACCCTATAACTTTCAAGAAAGAACCGTATTCATAAATGAACCAGGTTTATATTCCTTAATTATATCGTCTAAGATGAAAATAGCTAAACGCTTTCAAGATTGGGTGTTTGAAGAAATCCTACCATCAATTCGCAAGTATGGAGAGTATAAAATTAAAAGAGAAAACCTTAAGTTGACTCACTCCTTACGTAAAGTGTTGGCAAATAATCAAAAACTAATTGAAACGTTAGTTGATCAAATGCCTAAGGTTGCTGTTATGCCTGATGATATGGACTTAAAACATATCTTTTGTGTACTGGAAAAAAACACATACTATGAAAAGTATGGAGTAATTGAGTACAAGTGTATTCGTACAGAAAGAAGACGATTTAAAAGAGCATTGAAGAAAACTAAGAAAGATGGTTTTGTACCAAGTTTTACAAGATATTCTGTACCAAACAGTATAAATATACTGAATAAAGCTAAGGAGGTTATGCATGATTATGGTATGCATTATGAATCTTCTTTAAATAACATATTGACACCCCATAATTTTGTAAATATTGTTAAAATTGTTCTTAATGAATAAACTGTATGAATGTATGTGTGAATGTGAGACTTATCAGATTGAGAAGTTAAGGTATTTACTTTGGCTACTCCTTTGAAAAGCCTGGTTTGAGTGAAGGTCACTGGCGCGGTTGACTAAAAGACCCGTAAACCATATGTATGTGTGTGCAAGTGTGGAAAAGGACGTACACCCACCTCCTCGTGGTGTTTTCTGGGTAACGCTAAGAGGTGTACAACTAATATCTTGTAAACCACATGGATTTGTTATTTATTTATTTTTTAATGTATTCATAGCTATTTATAGAAATAAATTTTATTTAAAAGAAATTTGTAACAGTTTAAATTAAACAAATTTAAAGCATTTTAAATACATACAATTTATAAATGTTGTAGCAAAACATTTCATGCTTTACTAATAATAATTATAGATGAAATCGATAGAATGTATATATAATTAATATATAAAAATATAAGTCTTGTAATTAATGAAGCTAGAAAAAAGAAATAAAGATAGCATTAAATAAGTGTTACTTTACAAAATAGTAAAACCAAAAATGCAATAAACTCTTAGATTATGCACAATTTGAAGGTAGCATCCAATCAGTGTAAATAGATATAAAGGGAAAAGGCTTTCAACTAAAAATACAATAAACACTGGTTTTAAGACCTATATTTAGGTAGCACCTAATTAGCTTCATATATGTCAAAGTGAAAAGGATTTTTATCTGTATACTACAATTAACCTGTTTATACTTTATAGTTATAAGTTAATATAGAAAATGTCAAACCTATTTGTTTTTGTTTACAAATAATGAAGAAAAATCCAATAAACACTTGTGTTTAAGATACAAATGCTGGTGTCACCGAATCAGTGCTACCTTTAAATAGAGTAAAAGCCTTATATGTGCAAAAAAAATGGAAAAAAATATTTGCCTAAATATTATATTTAACATGTTTTTTTTACTTCAAACTAAGGTGTTAATAAACCGAATTCGAACCATAAAAAATATAATAATGAAGTTAAAACATACAATATATACTGGGTTTTAAGACCTTTATTTATATAGTATTAAATCAGAGCTACCATTAAGTTAATAAAATCGCTACTTACATTTAACTATAAAATTGGTTTTATTTATTCAAACTTTAATTTTATCGATTTTTACTCTACAGATAATGCTAAAACCACTAAATCTGAAACTTGTCCATATATAATCCCATGACACTTTATAGATACAACTCATCCATCATATTCTCATTCATTTTGATTTTGATATAAAATAGTAAAAACTCAAAACTTACTACTTATTTTCAAGATAAAATAAAGGTATCAACGAAAAAGTCGGTGCTATCTTGAAATAGTTATAAGAATTGAAATATATTATGGTTTATTTAATTAAAATATTTTTTTTACACATATCCATACAAAACTAATTCTGAACATTAATGCTTAGAACCCTGACATATTGTCTTTACTTCGTAGATATAGCTGTTTCTCAATTTGATCGTATTTTTCATTTTTACAGTAAAAACTTGACTGATAAAGGGAGTTAATTGAGTTTTGTTGAAGCTGCTTATAATTGTAAGTGAAACCTGTATTTTCAAACAAGATATTTTACAGCGAAACGGGGTTTTAGGTTGAAAGAGGCTGCTTTTGGTTTATTTTACTCTGATCCACAGAAAACACAAGCTAAAAATATAGAAAAATAGAAAAAAGGAAAAGAAAACAAAAGAAAAAATTAAAAAAACAAAAAAAAATAGAAAAACAATAGAAAAAAAGAAAAAATTGAAAAAAACAAAAGAAAAATAGAAAGAAATTCTGGAAAAGTAAATTTTGCGGTAAAGCTGCTTATAATTGTAAGCGAAACCTGTATTTTCAAACAAGATATTTTACAGCGAAAAATTTACTTTTCAAAAATTTTTTTCTATTTTTGTTTTGTTTTTTCATTTTTTTCAAAATTTACTTTTCCAGAATTTTTTTCTATTTTTCTTTTGTTTTTTTCAATTTTTCTTTTTTTTCTATTGTTTTTTCCATTTTTATTTTGTTTTCTTTTCCTTTTTTCTATTTTTCTATATTTTTAGCTTGGGTTTTCTGTGGATCAGAGTAAAATAAACCAAAAGCAACCTCTGTCAACCTAAAACCCGTTTCGCTGTAAAATATCTTGTTTGAAAATACAGGTTTCGCTTACAATTATAAGCAGCTTTACCGCAAAATTTACTTTTCCAGAATTTCTTTCTATTTTTATTTTGTTTTTTTTTTCAATTTTTTCTTTTTTTCTATTGTTTTTCTATTTTTTCTTTGTTTTTTTTTAATTTTTTCTTTTGTTTTCTTTTCCTTTTTTCTATTTTTCTATATTTTTAGCTTGTGTTTTCTGTGGATCAGAGTAAAATAAACCAAAAGCAGCCTCTTTCAACCTAAAACCCCGTTTCGCTGTAAAATATCTTGTTTGAAAATACAGGTTTCACTTACAATTATAAGCAGCTTCAACAAAACTCAATTAACTCCCTTTATCAGTCAAGTTTTTACTGTAAAAATGAAAAATATTATCAAATTGAGAAACAGCTATATCTACGAAGTAAAGACAATATGTCAGGGTTCTAAGCATTAATGTTCAGAATTAGTTTTGTATGGATATGTGTTAAAAAAAATATTTTAATTAAATAAAACCATAATATATTTCAATTCTTATAACTATTTCAAGATAGCACCGATTTTTTCGTTGATACCTTTATTTTATCTTGAAAATAAGTAGTAAGTTTTGAGTTTTTACTATCTTATATCAAAATCAAAATGAATGAGAATATGATGGATGAGTTGTATCTATAAAGTGTCATGGGATTATATATGGACAAGTTTCAGATTTAGTGGTTTTAGCATTATCTGTAGAGTAAAAATCGATAAAATTAAAGTTTGAATAAATAAAACCAATTTTATAGTTAAATGTAAGTAGCGATTTTATTAACTTAATGGTAGCTCTGATTTAATACTATATAAATAAAGGTCTTAAAACCCAGTATATATTGTATGTTTTAACTTCATTATTATATTTTTTATGGTTCGAATTCGGTTTATTAACACCTTAGTTTGAAGTAAAAAAAAACATGTTAAATATAATATTTAGGCAAATATTTTTTTCCATTTTTTTGCACATATAAGGCTTTTACTCTATTTAAAGGTAGCACTGATTCGGTGACACCAGCATTTGTATCTTAAACACAAGTGTTTATTGGATTTTTCTTCATTATTTGTAAACAAAAACAAATAGGTTTGACATTTTCTATATTAACTTATAACTATAAAGTATAAACAGGTTAATTGTAGTATACAGATAAAAATCCTTTTCACTTTGACATATATGAAGCTAATTAGGTGCTACCTAAATATAGGTCTTAAAACCAGTGTTTATTGTATTTTTAGTTGAAAGCCTTTTCCCTTTATATCTATTTACACTGATTGGATGCTACCTTCAAATTGTGCATAATCTAAGAGTTTATTGCATTTTTGGTTTTACTATTTTGTAAAGTAACACTTATTTAATGCTATCTTTATTTCTTTTTTCTAGCTTCATTAATTACAAGACTTATATTTTTATATATTAATTATATATACATTCTATCGATTTCATCTATAATTATTATTAGTAAAGCATGAAATGTTTTGCTACAACATTTATAAATTGTATGTATTTAAAATGCTTTAAATTTGTTTAATTTAAACTGTTACAAATTTCTTTTAAATAAAATTTATTTCTATAAATAGCTATGAATACATTAAAAAATAAATAAATAACAAATCCATGTGGTTTACAAGATATTAGTTGTACACCTCTTAGCGTTACCCAGAAAACACCACGAGGAGGTGGGTGTACGTCCTTTTCCACACTTGCACACACATACATATGGTTTACGGGTCTTTTAGTCAACCGCGCCAGTGACCTTCACTCAAACCAGACTTTTCAAAGTAGTAGCCAAAGTAAATACCTTAACTTCTCAATCTGATAAGTCTCACATTCACACATACATTCATACAGTTTATTCATTAAGAACAATTTTAACAATATTTACAAAATTATGGGGTGTCAATATGTTATTTAAAGAAGATTCATAATGCATACCATAATCATGCATAACCTCCTTAGCTTTATTCAGTATATTTATACTGTTTGGTACAGAATATCTTGTAAAACTTGGTACAAAACCATCTTTCTTAGCTTTCTTCAATGCTCTTTTAATTCGTCTTCTTTCTGTACGAATACACTTGTACTCAATTACTCCATATTTTTCATAGTATGTGTTTTTTTCCAGTACACAAAAGATATGTTTTAAGTCCATATCATCATGCATAACAGCAACCTTAGGCATTTGATCAACTAACGTTTCAATTAGTTTTTGATTATTTGCCAACACTTTACGTAAGGAGTGAGTCAACTTAAGGTTTTCTCTTTTAATTTTATACTCTCCATACTTGCGAATTGATGGTAGGATTTCTTCAAACACCCAATCTTGAAAGCGTTTAGCTATTTTCATCTTAGACGATATAATTAAGGAATATAAACCTGGTTCATTTATGAATACGGTTCTTTCTTGAAAATTATAGGGTAAAACCGAACTAGTTTCATTTATATCCTTACGCAACTTTTTTATATTTTTCCTTAACTAGATCATTTATTGCTTTTCGCGGTCTTTTGTATTCTAGAATCTCTGATATATCATTAACCTTAAACCATGGATTGTTTTCACGATCAAATAATACAGCTACGGGCTTATTATCAAACATGTAACACTGCAGTGCAGACATAGTGAAGTCGTTTATTTTTCTATTTACTTTCAATATTAATTGAATATTACAAAATAGCATACAGATTTAAATATGCGGAAAAACCGAAATTGTGAATAAGCTGTTCACTCGGCAAAAGTTCACCAAACAATGAAGTACGTGGTTAACCGAGCTGCTTATATACCCGATGAAGAGTGGTGGAAAACCTGCGCGTACACAATTCTGTTTTATTTTAAACATTTCTTGTGAAGATTCATCAATAATAAGGGAAACGCTCAACAAACCACATTTATAAATGCTGAAGTGCAACTGCGCGTGCAAAAATAAGGGAAAGTGCTGCACATACACAGTAATATGATAAATTTGAATTTTTGACAATTTTCTGAATAATGTATCTAAACTGATTATTAACACATCTTACATTAATGTCACATTTATATTCATTTAATGGATTGAATTTAAAAATATTAGTTTTACATATATGTGCTACAAATGATTTTTTTAAACATCAAAACGACGTTTGCTTGACTAAAAGACAAATGTTAAAAACAATAATAAAATTAAATACAGAACTAATTAGGTTAAAATTTACACATAAAAGACACTATTAAAATAGTACATTAAAGGTAGCAACAAAACGGTGGTCCAATATCTGGCTAAAAATAGAAATTCCTATATCACCATTCAATTAGTAACAAAAGTTTTGTTAAGAATTCACATAGATAAAAAATATATTTATTGGTTTGGCCTTAAAACATTACTTAAAATTGTTGTTTGAAAACCTATAGCAAAATTTTACATATAGAAATAGAACATCAAAGGTAGCACCAAAATGGTGCTATCTTTAAGTAGTAACATTTAAATAGGTTAAGCTCAATTAAAAGTTTCAAAATAAAGTTTAAGGTTAAAACTAAAAATTGTTGTTTAAAAACCTATTGCAAAATTTTACAAATGAATCTAGTACATAAAAAGTAGCACCAAAATGGTGATATCTTTAAGTAGCAACATTTAAATGGGTTGAGCCCAATTAGAAGTTTCCAAATCACGTTTAAGGTTAAAACTAACGATTTGTTAGAAATTCACGCAGATAAAAAACATATTTGATCGTTTGACTTTAAAGCAATACTTAAACGTGTTGTTTTAAAAACCTGAAGCAAAATTTTGCATATAAAAATACTACATCAAAGATAGCACTAAAACAGTGTTACCTTTAAGTAGCAACAATTAATAAATGAGTTAAGCTCAATTAGAAGTTTTCCAAATCAACTTTAATGGTGAAACTAAAGTTTTGTTAAGAATTTATACATACATAAACATATCTAGTAGTTTCACATTAAACAAAAACTTAAAAGTGTTGCTTAAAACCTAAAGAAAGTTTATCATATAAAATTCAATAAAAAATAATACATCCAAGGAAACACAAAAACGATGCTACCTTCAACTATGGGTTTAATCCAGTTAGAAGTCTCCAAATTACCTTAATCGTTAAAACTAAGGTTTTACTAAGAATTTACATATATACACACACATCTATAGTAGTCTGTCCTTAAACCAATAATTAATAGTGTTCCTTGAAAACCTAAAGAATTTTTCCATACACCATTCTATAAAAATAGTAAATCGAAGGTAGCACCAAAACGGTGCTACCTTTAATTATAGCTACATGTACACACATACCATGTCTGACGATAATTGGATCAACCACTTCTGAGATGTACGATATTTAAGTTTTGCCCCTTAATTTTTTTGGATGCACCACGCCACGCAATGGTAAACAATTAATGTTTACTCATACCAGCCTACATACCAAGTAAGAAGTTAATCGGTCCAGCTACTCCTGAGATATACAATATTTAAATTTTGCCCCTTCATTTTTTGGATGCACCCCACCATGCAATTGTAAACAATTAATGTTTATTTATACACACCTACATACAAACTAACAAGTTTATCGGTCCAGCCAATCCTGAGATATAAAATATTACAGTTTAACCCCTTCATTTTTTGGATGCACCCTGCCACGCAATGGTAAACAATTAATGTTTACTCATATACACCTACATACCAAGTAAGAATTTAATCGGACCAGCCACTCCTGAGGTATACAATATTTAAGTTTTGCCCCTTCATTTTTTGGATGCAACCCGCCACGCAATTATAAACATTTAATATTTATTCATACCAACCTACATACCAAGTAAGAAGTTAATCGGTCTTACCACTCCGGAGATATACATTATTTCGGTTTTGCCCCTTCATTTTTTGGATGCACCCCGCAATGCAATTGTAAACCATTAATGTTTATTTATACACACCTACATACAAACTAACAAGTTTATCGGTGCAGCCATTTCAGAGATATAAAATATTACAGTTTTACCCCTTCATTTTTTGGATGCACCCTGCCACGCAATGGTAAACAATTAATGTTTACTCATATACACCTACATACCAAGTAAGAATTTAGTCGGACCATCCACTCCTGAGATATACAATATTTAAGTTTTGCGCCTTCATTTTTTGGATGCAACCCGCCACGCAACTATAAACATTTAATATTTATTCATACTAACCTACATGACAAGTAAGAAGTTAATCGGTCTTGCCACCCCGGAGATATACAATATTTCGGTTTTGCCCCTTCATTTTTTGGATGCATCCTGCCACGCAATGGTAAACAATTAATGTTTACTCATAGCAACCTATATACCAAGTAAGAAGTTAATCGGTCCAGCCCCTCCTGAGATATACAATATTTCAGTTTTGCCCCTTCATTTTTTGGATGCATCCCGCCACACAATGGTAAACATTTAATGTTTACTCATATACACCTACATACCAAGTAAGAAGTTAATCGGTCCAGCTACTCCTGAGATATACAATATTTAAATTTTGCCCCTTCATTTTTTGGATGCACCCCGCCATGCAATTCTTAACCATTAATGTTTATTTATACACACCTACATACCAATTAACAAGTTTATCGGTCCAGCCAATCCTGAGATATAAAATATTACAGTTTTACCCCTTTATTTTTTTGGATGCACCCTGCCACGCAATGGTAAACAATTAATGTTTACTCATATACAACTACATACGAAGTAAGAATCTAATCTGACCAGTCACTCCTGAGATATATAATATTTCGGTTTTGCCCCTTCATTTTTCGGATGCACCCTGCCATGCAATTCTAAACCATTAATGTTTATTTATACACACCTACATACCAATTAACAAGTTTATCGGTCCAGCCAATCCTGAGATATAAAATAGTACAGCTTTACCCCTTCATTTTTTGGATGCACCCTGCCACGCAATGGTAAACAATTAATGTTTACTCATATACACCTACATACCAAGTAAGAATTTAATCTGACCAGTCACTCCGGAGATATACAATATTTCGGTTTTGCCCCTTCATTTTTAGGATGCACCCTGCCACGCAATGGTAAACAATTAATGTTTACTCATAGCAACCTACATACCAAGTATGAAGTTAATCGGTCCAGCCACTCCTAAGATATACTATATTTCAGTTTTGCCCCTTCATTTTTTGGATGCACCCCGCCATGCAATGTCAAATATTAATGTTTACTCATACCAACCTACATTCCAAGTAAGAAGTTTATCGGTCCAGCCAATCCTGAGATGTACAGTATTTAAATTTTGCCCCTTCATTTTTTGGATGCACCCCGCCACGCAATTATAAACATTTAATGTTTACTCATACCAACCTACAAACCAAGTAAGAATTTAATCGGACCAGCCACTCCTAAGATATACAATATTTAAGTTTTGCCCCTCCATTTTTTGGATGCACCCCGCCACGCAATGGTAAACATTTAATGTTTATCCATACCTACCTATATACGAAGTAAGAAGTTAATCGGTCCAGCCACTCCTGAGATATACAGTGCAATATTTAGGTTTTACCCCTTTATTTTTTGGATGCACCCCGCCATGCAATGGTAAACATTAAATGTTTACTCATACCAACCTACATACCAAGTAAGAAGTTAATCGGTCCAGCAAATCCTGAGATATACAATATTTAAGTTTTGCCCCTTCATTTTTTTATGCACTTCGCCACGCAATGATAAACATTTAATGTTTACTCATACCAACCTACATACCAAGTAAGAAGTTAATTGGTCCAGCCAATCCTGAGATATACAGTATTTAAGTTTTGCCCCTTCATTTTTTGGATGCACTTTGCCACTCAATGGTAAACATTTAATGTTTACTCATACCAACCTAAATACCAAGTAAGAAGTTAATTGGTCCAGCCAATCCTGAGATATACAATATTTAAGTTTTGCCCCTTCATTTTTTTTGGATGCACCACACCACGCAATGGTAAATAATTAATGTTTATTTATACCAACCTACATACCAAGTAAGAAGTTAATCCATAATGCCATTTAAAAGATATAAAATAAAACTTTTTTGCGCCTTCATTTTTTGGATACCTTTTGCCATGCATTTGTAGACAGCAAGTAAGTGTACACACATACCAACTATGAAGTTAATACATAGAGCCGTTCCTAAGATATGGAATATCAAAGTTTTGCCCCTTCATTGCCCCTTCATTTTTTAGATGCAATCAGCAACATTTTGGTTAATTTTTTAATTATGGGTACCCACCCCCTTGGGGGGGGGGGTACCTCTATTACGTAGTAGGTAGTTTTTTGGGTCCCCGGACCTATAGGACGCACCATTTTCGAGATATTAGCGATTTTCATGTTTTTTAAGCTGAAGTTTGCATGTTATTCACTTTATATAGTACTGTATGCGTCGTATATAGTATGATAACGTTGTTGGTTGCTTAACAGCTTCTAGCCATTGATTTTATGTACTGTATAGCCAACATTTTTGGGTTTTATTCACTTTTTATAGTATAGCCTTGGACACATTTCATATAGTATAACTAGATTAGAAATATTTAACATTATAGTCATTGATGTATATTATATAGTTAAGTAGCATTTTCATTTTATACAGTGTAACCTTTGATTATATACATTTTACATTATAGCCATTGATGCAGAGAACTAGTCACAGGTACATTTCATATAGTATAAGCGTTGATCATGTTTATTTAACATTATATTCATTGATATTTTGTATAGTATAGCGGCGAATGCATTTCATATAGTATAAGCATTGATCGGGTATATTTAACGTAAAGTCATCAATGCATAATATATAGTATAGCCTTGGGCACATTTCATATAGTATAACTAGATTTAACATTATAGTCATTGGTGTATATTAAATAATATAGTAGAGTTTTCATTTTATATAGTATAACCGTTGATTATGTACATTTGACGTTATAGCCATTGACGCTGAGAACTAGCCACAGGTACATTTCATATAGTATAACTGTTGATTAGCGAATGACATAAGTTGGTTGATTTTATATACTGTATTGCAGCCATCTTTGGGTTTTATTCACTTTTTATGGTATAGCCCCCAGCATTTCATATGTTCTTGTTCCGGGCGATCCAGGTGATCTTGTTTTATAGTGAATGACGTAAGTTTGTTGATTTTATATACTCTATTGCCAACAGTTTTGGGTTTTATCCACTTTTTATAGTATATACCCCAGCATTTCATATGTTCTTGTTTTATAGTGAATGACATAAGTTGGTAAGACTGCGAGGAAATTTGGGAAATTGCAGGTTATTTTGGGGAATTCCAGGGTAATTTGGGTAATTTGTGGGGATATTTTGGGGTAAACTGGGTGCAGCCATAACACGTGCTGCTATCTGTTGGAGAAATAGTGAACTAGCTGCAGCCCTAGTACATGCTGAACTCTGGTGGCGGAATTTGAAACTTGCCGCAGTCATAGTACGTGCTGCTCTCTGGTGGACAAGAAGCGAACCACAGGCACAATATTATCAGACACATTTACACTACCTTTCACCAAGTACCTCGGTGGCTAAATGGTAGAGCGCTGGCCTCACACGCCAGCGGGCCGGGTTCGAATCCTACCCTCGCCTATGATAAATTTTATTCTTAAATTCTAACCCCTCCAACCTTCCCCGTCACCTTACCCTCGCCAGCTGCACCTGGTTAATTTATGAGCCAATTAGCGAGGGCCTGTGCTCTCGCCATCTCCAATCCCCCATTGATTATTTCACCATCTGCCCAGCCGGAAACTATATGGCATGGCATATGGCGACAGCATCTGATATATACCCTCTGCCCCCCACCGGAAGCTATATGACATGGCAGCTGGCACCAGCTGCCCCGGCAGCTGCTCGGCGAGCAGCTGATCTGTGCCAGGAGTGGCTTTTTCCCACTACTAATGCAGAATCTAACAATATGAATATTTTTTAATTTGTGAAATATATGTAATTTACATGTTGGAAACTTTAAATTTTTTATTTAGTCTGACATTAAAAAGTTACTAAGCGAGGAATTTTTTTATTTTTGTGTCAGAAACAAACTTTCAGCGGGAAAGTTGTTGACATTTAGATGAATTTCATAATGTAATTGAGAAATTTACGATTAAATGTTTTGATCGTTGGCAATTGAATTAATAGTGCCTTGAAGAAATTCACTTTGAGTCTCGCGCTCTCTTACTTCATCGTTCGGTCTATGATTTCATAGGAATGACAAGGTGTATTGACTATCTATTTTTTACTTAATATTTGTTAAGCACATAGTTGTGAAATCTTATAATTTTTTTACACTCTATAGAATTGAACATAACCTTTATTTCGTACAGCAATGCTGAAGTATTCTATGATGCTTGTTTTTCTAAACAAGATATGTTATTTTAAATCACGATTAAATAAATAATGTAATGCTAAATATTTTAAAATTGAAAATAACTTTTTTAACCTATACTGTACTTATAAAATATGTTGGCTATTCAACAGTAATAAACACAACATCTTGCGAAACTTTCGATTCTAAACTATATTAAAGGCGCTAGATCGCAGAGCGAGAAGTCTACTTATTTTGAGCCCCAGACTTCTTTGGGGTCATTAACAAAAATTAATATCGAGCTGTTTTATTATTATATTATTAGTATAATCCAGTTTGTAATTTACTTTGTCTTCAATAAATTTCATGGCCGCATAAATATTAAATCAAATTGAATAAAAATTATTAAAACATTTGTTATTCTGTACATTCATTTGTAACAGTGCTATGAAATTGCTAGTTCAAAAAATAAATAAAGTTGATTTATAATAAAAATAAATTAAGAATGAATTTATAAAGGTAAATGTAAATTATATAATTAATTAAAAGTAACCCCCTAAGTTTTCGCCGTTAACATTATACAATGTCGTTAAAGTGTGGCCAACGTGAACTTTAGAAGCAGGATGTACTCTAGAATTTGAATCAAAAGGTCATGCAACAATAATTTTTAATGGTTTAAAATGTAATTTTAGTCAGATTTTCGCTATCCTACCCATGTTATCAGCCTTTTCTGTAGGGAAAAATTAAATAATGTTTCTTGGGCAGAATTGTATGATGGTAAAAAATTGATTTTGCAACTATGTAACGCTCATTAGAATATTGGTTAATAAATTAATCGGTAGTAGCTCCTAGACAAGACAAAACTTTCTGATATGTAAGATACGAGAGTTTAATGTTTATGGATTATTGACCGACCTGGAAAGAATATCTACCTTTTATTAAAACAAAATTTTTAACGTGAACGAGCTTTCGTCCACAGCCAAAATACCTTTTTTATGAATGATTTAATAGGCCTTATTAAATATTTTGGCCATGTTCGTTCAATACATTTAAGTAATTTAAAATCCAAACAACTTATAGAATGAGCCATTACATTCCAATAAACATTTAAATACTTTTTTTGGAAACATTAATGAGGAAAATTGATATTTAAGTAAACTTAATATACTGTAATTACAAAACTACAAGCTAATTAATCACGGAGCGTCGGCATGGCCCACGTCTACCTCCCAATCAACAATTAAACTTTTACCTTTGAATAAGCATAGAAAGAGTACTATGGGTTTTAAAAATTACGCTAACTTTGAATTAACTATGCAAATGTAAGTATTTGTCAACTCCTTTCTCAAAGACAAAATTTACCAAACCAATAATAAAAAAAAACTTCTCGCAGACCAACCTTTTCATGTGATTAATTTGAAAGAAATTGCTTCGCAATGTTTTTACATATTTTTTATAACGATCATAGATCTAAAATTAAATTAACACCGTAGTTATTTTTTATTTAGGCCTAGTGGTTGCCCAATTTTTACTATGAAAGATTACAATTTTCAATGTGAACGATTTTTTTTTTGCAATGAAACGCTGTAATTTAGAATTGGTGCTTTAGCGGCGGTGGCCAGAGGGGGGATGTAGTGTAACTGGAACAGCCAGCTGTGTGCAGTCCGTACTTTGGAACAGCCAAATCTCGACGCAACCTGGTGGTGAGATGCCCAATTAATTACAACAATGAGAGGCGTGGGGGCGTGAAGAGCAGTTGGAACAGCCAAAGCTCAGCGCAGCCAGGTGTTGAGTTGCCCAATTAAAAAAAAACGGTAGAATATTTAACATGGGGTCTGTTCTTCTTATAAGACTCTGTATTCATTGGCATAGAATAGTTTTCAATTACAACAATAAGAGGGTTAATCTAGACTTAAGGTGAGAGCACTGCATTGAGGAAGTTTGACGGACAAAGTGGCAGCGAGAAAAATTACTATTGAGTTTAATTCAATTGATTATTATAATATTTCTCAGCCTGTTGGATCATCAGATATGTAGATGGTCTAAAAAAAACGTCGGAAGTAGGTAAACGTTAGCGAAGGTAAGAATGGAAAGTTCAATCGTTCTAAAACTTAATATGTTCAATCGTTTCCTAAACTAAAATCTAAGCCTGATTGGACAGCAGCAAATAGGTCAAAGACTGGATGTCAAACGTGTTGGGACACGTTCAACTCTTCAAAGTAAAACTGCACCAGAACTATCAACTGAAGCGCTATATTCAATCTAGGGATTCATATAGAGAGACAGCATATAAATAGTAGAAAATTAAGTTATAATTACTGTATAAGGTAATTTTTTGTGCGAAAACCTACAAGAAATTTTCGAGCATGAGAAAACTAAAGTCTAGAAAAAGTAATAAGACCTAAAATATTTTTAGCAATTAATATAGAAATCAAAGCGGACATCACCTGAAAGTATAGATACGCTTTCGATTCAGTAAACTTCATTTTCAATAACAACACAGCAATCAGAGGGAAAACCATACTCAAACAACTATGCGTCCGATTGAGAATAAATATAGGGAAGAGGTGTAGTTAAAAGATATAATTTAAATACAAGCGAGAACTAAGCGACTATAATGGTGCTCCATGCGACATCTTTAAGAACCAACGTACTTCCCTCGTACACCTCGTCTTTTTAAAATTTTTATAATTTGAAAGTTGAAAATTTGTAGTTTTTGGGCATTTATACTGTTTGAATCAGAGCTAGTAATACCCTGGTGAAATAAACCGCTCTCTATGCATCGAAACTTCGTGGACTACACAAGACGTTTATGTTTACCAGGAAACAATATTTGTATCAAACACGGGTGTAGTTGAAAGAGATCATCTAAACACAAGCGAGAACTAAACCTGCAAAGTGATCTACGATACCACGCGGTGATATACGCTGATACGGCTGAACTACGTTACCGAAAAATCTATATTGTTTACCTTTTTTATAATTTAAAAATAAAAAAAGTTGTAGTTTTATGATTTTCCCTAAATTGAAACATCTCAAAGAATGTCCATGCCAAATTTTAAATCTCTAGCTTAAACGGTCGCTTCAGGAAATTAAGATAATCAGTGAGTCAGTCAGTCAGTTACACATGGGGCTGTATATATTATAGACTCGCCTATGGCTCGATGGGGGCTCCGCCCCCATGCCCTCTTAGGGGGTTGCCTCGAATTTGTTAATTGCTTTAAGCCTCAAGTACCGAACAGGCTAGTTTGGGTCTCTATGCCCCCCCCTACGGATTGCCCTAAATTCCTAAATTAATAAAAAATTCAAGTTTAAAATACGTTAATTCCACGGAAGAACTGCACAGTCAATACAGTAACAAAACCGTCAAATGCACGAAATTCACAATCAATAGTAAACAAAGGTAACTTAGTCTACCTTAGTAAATTAGACTACCTAACTTTAATTACAACTATTTTTAAAGAAACAGAGATATTTTAAACGGGTTGTGTGCAAATAGAAGTCAAACTTTTAAGTCTGGGTTTAGTTATTGTTATTGGTTATAACACACTTACCCAGTCTGCTGAACTGGCCAAGCATGAAAATGTCTAAGAACCTTATTAAAAAAACTCATATGAATCGGTTTTATAAATCGGTATATGAATCGAGACCCTTCGTAAATAGAATTTGTTTAAAAGTTTTGAGATGTGAAATTATAATTATTTATGTAAATATTTTAGGTGTTATGCTGTTAAGAATATATACTTTAGGTTAGACGATTGTTGCTGTGTTAGATGAAAAGAAATTTCAATTAAAAGAGTTATAGTTGTTGTTGCTATCATTATATTTAATAGTAGTAATTATAGGAACAAATATTTCTCTATTTTGTAGTTAAATATAAATTTTAAAATTAATATAAATTTTATATATAAATAGAGATACAATTATGGGAAAAATTACATAATCACCTGCCTCACCCAACTCAAATAAAAACTTGTAAATTTCAGGAAATAGATGGAAAACGTTTAAATCACTGAAATAGAGAATAACATTCAAATCAATGAGCGAAAACAAGAATAACATGAAAACAAAATAATTGTATTGTACAAAGTAATCGAAGTCACGGCACAAGCTACACAGTAAATTCATTTATTGCGAGATTGGGCCGAAAGAATAACCTTGGGTGTATTTGAATGAATAATATTAAATAAATTGAAAATGAAACGAGAACCTAAGATTTAAATCTGTTGATTTAGTGCAATAATTATTTGAAAATTCTCAAAAACATGTTTTAAGTGTGGGTTCGGATATAAATGAACCACGCTTTCAATGCAGCAAAATCTCATTGCTGTCAGAACCAGATGGAAATCGACACTGACATAATCATTATCAAGAATGCAGGTGTACTTAAAAGACATAATTAAAATACAGGCGAGAACTAAGCGACTATAATAGCGCTCCAAGCGACATCAGTAAGAACTAACCCAAAATAACAATTCTTGGATCAATTTTAGGATTTTAATAATTACAGAAAATTACTCTACCTAACTTTTAATTACAACTATTATTAAAGAAACAGAGGTATTTTAAACGGGTTGTGTGCAAATAGAAGTCAAACGTTTGGGTCTGGGTTTAGTTATTATTATTGGTTATAATAAAATTACCCAGTCTGCTGAACTGGCCAAGCATGAAAATGTCTAAGAACCTCATTTTAAATAATATTCCATTACAAAACATCAATTATCACGTCATTAGTTTAACAATTCCATACATTTACAACAATCTCCAACATGTTGTTAATTTTATGAAAAAAAGTATGACAAAAATAAAAAATTGTATTGGAAACGTTTAAAAGAGAGTCTAAGACATGTTTGAGCTGAGACATGTTTGTTCAAACATAAAATAATCGGAGAAGATTTCCAAATTTTTAACATGTTATTCTTATAGTAAAAAATATAAATTTCAACCTCCAATCTTAACTAAACCGTTAAAAATATGCGTACAAGATTAAATTGTAAAGTTGTTTTAAATTTTAAAAAGTCATTACAAGTGGGGGTTTGTATTTTAAAGTAGTGACTTACTGCAAATCGTGTATTCTGTTACTGACAATCGATGGAGCGTATACCGGTTTACCTAATATGACACAGTTGATTATTGTTTAAAATGAGTTTCACATCTAATGTAAATTAGCTGTTATATATGCATATAAAATGAAATCTAAATTTGAATGTGTAAATTTTACTTTGTCAGAGGTGTACACCGAACATCACTAAAACAGTAAATGAAAATGTATATGTAAACTTAACTTTCACACGCCATGGGAATTTCGTCCATAGTAGGAGAAAAAAATTCACCATTGGTATACGTTCAAGATAGCGCACATGTTACATTAGCAACATATTGGGCATTATTACTCTATTAATCAAGGCGAGTATTACCCTAGTGAAATGACCCACTCTCAATGCATCGAAATACCGTCGTCCATTAAATAACGTTCATATCTTTAGAAGTACAATGTTACACCCAAACACGGGTGTAGTTGAAAGAGATCATTTAAACACGAGCGGGAACTAAACCTGCTAAGTGATCTACGATACCACGCGGTGATGTACGCTGATACGGCTGAACTACGTTACCGACAAATCTATATTTTTTACCTTTTTTTATAGCTTAATAGTAAAAAAGTTGTAGTTTTATAATTTTCCCTAAATTGAAACATCTCAAAGAATGTCCATGCCAAATTTCAAGTCTCTAGCTTTAACGGTCGCTTCAGGAATTTATGATCATCAGTGAGTCAGTGAGTGAGTCAGTTACACATGGGGCTGTATATATTATAGATATCAAACGATCTCCCAAATAATCTAAAAAGCTGAAAGTTTATCTACGCAACATAAAAGTTAAAAAGAGAGCTTAGATAGTAAAAAGAATACATGAATATAAAATGTTTAATACTATTGATGTGGCTGCATAATTTGGTTACCTCTGAAATACATTTGGTTACATTGAATGTAGATACTATCCAGGACAACGGAGAAAATATAAACAAAAGAAGGGCTGTTTCATTCCTTTGATGTTAGAAAATGCTGCTTTTGATTCAGGCCTGTGTCGTAATCCATCTGATGTCCATAACATGTCAGTAACATTCACCCGCTGTATTTTTATTTATTTTCTGATCACTAGTGACGTTTTGGGTACTAATTTTTACATTTTTACTAGCTAATGAAACAGCCCTTGTCTATTACATTACAGCAGTTTTCCCCAGTGCTGGATACTATCTACCCTTTCACCTTTATCACGTTACTAGTATATACAATACATCACATTGGTTAACTCTGGTAAAAGTTGCATATTTACCTTTTCTGCCGATAGTTGTTGCCCTCCTTGGTAAAAAATGTTAGTTCCAACACGGAATAAAAACGCTGCTAGGTCACTATAAAGAAAAAAAAAATCATTATGATCATGTTCGTTTCTGTTACTCTCTATAAGGTTGGCAAATTGTTAATTTGCTTGTTTTTAATGGTAATGTAACTAATGTTATGATAAGACAAATATTTATATCTACAGAGGTATAAATATATAAAGGTTAATAATATCATGTCAATGTTTTGAATTACACAACGACAAACGTTAACCAAACTTACAGTTTAAAGATGAAATTTAACCTATATTCACAAATTAATAACATAATAATGTTATGATGTTTATTTTTTCAAATAGTTTTAATTAAATTAAAAATGATCCCACTTACTGAAAAATATTGTAATAGTCAACGTCAAAAGCAGTGGTAACAAGCCATCTATCACTCAAAATGACCGCAGGTCCCTGGAATTTACCGTCATATAATATTGATGCCTGAAACAAAATATAGAACTTAAAATGAAATTTATAACAATAGATGTTTTACTAAGCCATTTAATACAGTACCTGGATATTTTTAAGATTAAAATTAGTCGGTCTATTGATTTATCACTCAATGAGTTTTAATATCTTTTGTAATTATAGTAAATACGGGTTCAGCCTCTAAATACAACAATTTAATTTTCCATATTGTCCCGCAGAATCTATGTGCTTGGAAAGAATATTAATCTTATATATAATTAAAGAGTGCATTTAAGGGTCAACAGAGAAAACAACTGAACGGATCAAGGCCACTTTGGTGTCAATAGATTTCTTAAGGCTCCTAAATGATACGAAAAATATAGTATACCTCAAAAAATGCCTTATAACTCCGTAAAATTAAAATTATATCTTATTTAGACCAATCTAAGACGTCATTTTAACGATTTATTTACTGCCTTAGGTGATCCATGTCTTACACTAATATTTCACACCACCACTGATTTACAAAATAAATTTAGTAAACAAAGCAGACAACTTCAATTTTATAATCACTAAGGTTGCGTTCATTTTAAAACAGTAAAATAGATATTTAAATAACAGCTTTCACTTAGATAATATTTTGGTTGCTATATTATAAAGAGAGTTCAATTATAGATGATTGGATTTATGTATTTAACTTACGATTCATTAATATTGGTTAACACCTATGTTTTTACATTTTTACATTCAACTAATGAGCTTTATGTTTTGAAAAAAATTATAATCTTTTGATAACTTATTAAATAACTTCTTAAAATGGTCATGTAGGCTTCTGCATGTTCAGTAATTAGTTAATTGTTCTCAATGAGATTAAAATGGAGTTAAAAAAATGTGAACATGCAGAACTATGAATCATGAAGAAACAATTAATGAAATATACAAGAAGAAATACACACAGGAGTGGAAATAAGGTGCTATCATAAGACAGAGATAAAACAATTTGAATATTGTTTTAGTGACTGTAAAAACTTCCTATGATTGACATAGACGACAATGGACGTCCAGTAGCACTTAGTTCACCCAGGAATGTACTTCTATAGTAGCACTGCGTGATAGAGTCAAGTCAGAACTCAAAACCATGATTCAATTAGACGTCATAAGTCCTGTTGAAGAGCTCATGGCCAGAGCTCAGCGTTGGTGGTGGTATCAAAACCTAATTAGAACGTTAAACTCTGCGTGGATCAAATAGACTTAACAACAAGAACTTGAGGAGGCGAGAATGATTATTGCTAGAGGTTGAAGGAACACTTGGACATTTATCGGGTGTTTAGCAAATGAGATATAAAATCCAGATTCCGGCAAATTAAATTGGATCTGTCAGCAAACTTAAGCCAATAATTGGCAAGACAATACAAAGAAATATATTATTATTTACATTTCTTTTGTGTAAATTCTCATATGCCTACTCTATTGTAAAACAACTTGGCATTAGGTATAATTAACTATTAATAAACTTAATTTTAAAGTAACATTGTTATATAACTTTTAAAATTGCTAAATAAATTAAAAAAGTTACATCTCAATATTATGTCGTCAGGGTTTTCATAAATTTTGTGACCATTCAAACCTATAAAATGTTAAGTTAAAGAATAATCATCGTAAACTTTACTCGTCATTTTTGACGGGTTATTAGCTAGTTTTTCAATATAAGAAAATTTAACATATGTTAATCTCAGATAATGTATATTATAAAGCCAGTCTGGTTTGATTACTTGCGGAAATGGTGTCAAGAGGGGAATTGAGTTGTGGTAAGCATGTCTCTTTGTGATGAAGAATTTTGTAGCCTAAATCATTTAATGAATTCACTCATTAAATCATTGAAATCATTCATTCCATTGGAAAGTGTGTCGTCTTGCTACATTATGGTTGAAAATCCACTGTCTATTTTATTTTTGTTATTCTCGGCGAGTATACATGTTATAAAAATAATAAAATAGTAAACAAAATGTTATTTTATACATCGAATGGTTGTTTGGTTTTGTTGAAATTTTATCTTACACCGGAGTTGGTAGATTGATTATATTCTGTTGATAAACTAATCTAATTTATTAAAAACTCACGAGTATTTAAGAACACAAACTTTTATACTTGAACTGATAATCATAACAACTCATAACCAAAACATAAACATAAACATAATCACATGTCATTCCAATAATCATATGATTTTAATTAAATTAAATAAACACCATTGCCAACAATCCTTCCTTTTTCCAATTTTCATTCTCGCAAAAATCTTCTATTTCGTACATAGCTTTTTCCGTTAACTTCAACTTCATACTTTCTTCTTCCTTATCTCTTAAGTACTTTTCCTTCAACCCAGGGTTCATTTTCCAGCTGAGGTCGTTGTTTTACCCAAATATCTTGGCCAGTTTTCAAAGGGGGGAGTTCTCTCGTTCCGCGATCATACTGGTTCTTGTACTGCATTTTCTTACTATCCCATTTTGCGATAACACTGTGGGGTACTTCACTTAAAAGCATAATGGATTGATTGGTAACTGTGACTGGGTTCTTCTATTCATAAACAGTTGGGCTGGACTATACCCTATACCTTGCAGTGGCGTGTTCCTTAGCTCCAGAAGTGCCTGATAAAAATCCAACCCATCATCTCGAGATTTTCTCAGTAGATTTTTGAAAATATTAACTGCCAAATCAGCTTTTCCGTTAGCTTGATGATGATATGGTGGTGATAATACAATCTTGAACTTCCAGTCTTGTGCAAAATTAGTAAAACTTTGAGCTTTGAGTGGTGTGCCACTGTCTGCAACCACTACTTCTCGTATACCATATCTTGCAAACAGCTCTCTGCAGAAGCTAATCATAGTTTCACTGGTACATTTGGTAGTTTTCTTCACTTCAAAGAAAGATGAATAGTAATCACTTACGATCCTGGGACCTGCCCTGTGAAATGGACTGAGCCCTCTTTAGCGAAGTCAATAGCAATTTTCTGCCATGGCCTTACAGGGGTTGAATCTTGCAAGAGAGGCTCTCGTTGTTGATCTGGAGCATATTTCTTACATATTCTACAGGAGCTTATTGCATTTCTCACGTCTTTATTCAAGCACGGCCAGAAGAAGACGTTTCTTGCTCTCCTAATGCATGAGTCTGCACCCTGATGAGATGAATGCATAACTTTGATTAAATCTAGTCTTAAACTTAATGGAACTACAATTCGCTCTCCTTTGAGGATTATACCCTCTTCCACTGCTAGCTCGTCACGGAATGGCCAATATGCTTTCAGTTCATCTGATAATTGTTTTCGTGAAGAATGCCATCCTTTCTGAATAACATCCATTAGTTTCACCATTGTAGGGTCTTTAGCTGTATCATTTTTTATCTGAGACAGTCTTTTATCTGTCACATTTAGTTTTCAAAGTATCAGAGGAGAAGATCTCAACTTTTTCATTTTGATGTTGCTTGTTTCCAACTATAGGGGCACGCGACAAGTAATCTGCTATCAGCATGCTTCTTCCTGGTTTGTAGACTACCTTGAATGTAACCCTTTGCAAACGCAGAAGCATGCGTTGCAGACGTTTGGGAGCTGCCGTTAAAGGCTTCTTAAAAATTGATTCCAAGGGCTTGTGGTCTGTTTCAACCGTAATGTCAGGTTTCCCAAAAAAGGTATTGTTCAAATCTTTCCAAAGCATAAACAACCGCCAAGCATTCCTTTTCAATCTGCGCATAAAAGGATTCCGTTTTACTTAGTGTTCTAGATATGTACGTCACTGGCTTACCTTCCTGCAAAAAAGAAGCCCCTATACCAAACTGGCTCGCATCGCATTGTAGACTTGTAGAGTAACTTTTTTCCATATCATAATACTGCAAAGTTGGAGCTGATGTAACCATCTGGACCAGCTCATGGAATGTATCATCATGTAGCTTTTCCTACAACCAAACAATGTCATCTTTCAAGAGTGATCTCAGTGGTGCTGCGATTTCAGATAATTTAGGCAGAAATTTTCCTAGATAATTTATAAAACCAAGAAATCGTTGGAGTTCAGTTTTATTCTGAGGTGCATTCATGTTGACAATAGTTGATAGTTTCTCAGGATCTGGTTTAAGGCCATCAGAACTGATGATATGGCCCATGTATTTGATTTCTCTCATGCCAATCATGCATTTCTTCAAATTGAATTTAATATTTTTTTCGTGAGCTCTCTGCAGAAGGGCCCTCAAATTCTTGTTATGGTCTCTCAGAGCTTCTTCCTTCGTGTCTCCACTTCCAAACACAACCACGTCATCAGCTATTACAATCGTGCCTTCAAGATTTTCAAATTGATCATTTACACGTCGCTGAAATTCCTCTGGAGCCGAATGTACACCGAATGGTAATCTCAACCACCGTTATCTGCCATAAGGGGTCCAGAATGTTGTTAATTTACTTGCATCATCTGTAAGCTTGACATGCCAAAAAACGTCCTTTAGATCAAGTTTGCTAAATATCTTTGCTTTCTTTAGCCGATGTACAACTTCTTCAATAGTAGGTGCCTGGTAGTGTGAGCGTTTGATCACTTTATTCAATTGATGTGGATCAATGCAAATGCGTAGTTTATTTGGCTTTTTAACTACTACCATAGCACTCACCCAATCAGTGGGTCCTGTTTCTTTCTTAATAACTCCAAGGTCTTCGAATCGCTTGATTTCTTCCTTTATTTCCTCCTTTAGTGCTACAGGAAATCTTCTGGGTGGGACTACTACAGGTCACATGGAATTGTCTAGCTCGAAACCATATAGGCCTTCGAAACATCCTAGGCCATTCCTTCTGGATATGAGGTCAGCATTGCATTGGGATTTTCAGAGCATTTAATTTGATAAACCATCTCATCAAATGAAATAAGTCCCAGTTTTATACAATCTTGGACTCCTAGCAATGGATTGTGAGGAGTTTCAATTACCTCAAAGGTCAGCTTGTGTCTCCGATTCTTCCACCAGATGTGAATTTGAATTTTTCCAAGCGAATATTGAGACTCAACTACATAAAATGTTAATCTAGTGTTGCTTTCTTTCAGTTTGGGGCTCCCAACCAATTCCTGCAAAGTAGCAATCCCAATAACATTGCATAAGGCACCACTATCTATTTGACATCTTAAGATGCTTGTTTTTGCCCTTAACACACATAGGAAGATTAACATATACCCGCCTCTTAGGTAAATCATCATCAACGTTATAAACATCATCATCGTTATCACTACCATCGAGACTGGGCTGATCGTTACATCCAGGAGTTGTCCCTAATTGCCTTACTTCACGACTGTTTTGCCTGCATACTTTGGAAAAGTGGTTTTTTCTTTTACACTTATTGCACACTTTTCCGAATGCTGGACAGTTCTTTGCGCTCCAAACATGATTAGTTCCACAGTATTTACAAGGTTGAGTGTTATTACTACGCACTTTAAAGATGGTTTCACATTTGTCATCAGTGTTACCTTCGTCAAATTTCATTTTTGATGCAAATTTCTCTGACTGTTCATCAGCAATACACACTTGAGTAGCCTTGTCCAAGGTCATATCTGTTTTGGACAATAAAAGCTTCTTCAGGTGAATATTTTTTACTCCGGCCACCAAACGATCACAGATTAGTCTCTCTTCTAATTCATTTTTCCGTAAATTTACCAGCGAGTTAAAATCACACTTTCCTGCTAGCACATGTAATCTGTTGATAAAATCTTTGCATGTTTCGTCTTATTCCTGCATGGCACTGTTGAATGTGAATCTATTGTAGGTTACGTTTCTCCCATCTTTGAAATAGCCATCCAACCTATTTATTACTTCTTCAACATCTGATGGCTCATTGCACAATTTATTTATTAATTTTACAGCTTTTCCACCTATAACCGTTAGAAATAATGCGAGTTGTGTCTTCCGATTAGTCAAATTCGTGTTTTTTGAGCTGCATGCCTGTGCCAAGGTAATATAATTCTCCCACTGGCATTAAAACAGATCCCAATTTTCTGCTGAAGATTGTTTATAGCCTACGTGAAATCAAATTTATCTGGTGATGGTATATTATTCATTTCTTGTATCTTAAAATTCTGACACCATGTTGATAAACTAATCTAATTTATTAAAAACTCACGAGTATTTAAGAACACAAACTTTCATACTTGAACTGATAATCATAACAACTCATAACCAAAACATAAACATAAACATAACCACACGTCATTCCAATAATCATATGATTTTAATTAAATTAAATAAACACCATTGCCAACATATTCAATAACTACAAAATCTAGATTTTTGGGATTTTGCCACCTTAGATTTAATGAATTTGGAGAAAATCCAAAAATATATTTCCTAAGTTAATCTCATGGGAAATCAACAACACCCTCAATCTTGCTTATTTGTTGACATATCTTAAGTATGTGCATTCACAAGGAAGTATTTAGTTTATATTTTCTTACCAAACCCACACGGTGGCACTCATACCCATAGCGTTATGAGGGAAAAGATACCAGAACTTGATTTAATTCTGTATATACATTCATTAAGGTATAACTTAAATTGGCTTACGAAACGCATATGTCGGCAAACCTACATACTAAAACCTTATGGTGTTTACAGGCGTATAAAATATCAAAAACCCTTTGGAAACTCGCTGAGTACCATACTGTACACTTATTTGATCACCGTAGCTGAACACTTCCAGTTAGCTAGTTTACTCATATATTTGTCAAATATCGCATTACTCGTAAATTACCTCCTTGAATTAGGTATTATTTACTAATTTTACAAAACAGTCACTATATGAAATAAATTTAGATCTTGTAAGTTGCTTACTCATCAACGTGTTAAATATATATTATTGTATAATTTTAAATATTTTTCTCCAATGTGTGACTAACTTACAATGAAGGGATATTTAGTGACAGAAGTTTTATTTCCATTAATGACATCCAGAGGTTGATGGGTTCTCTTGTCCAGTAGATATTTTGAAAGTCTTCCTTTGCCTTGGTGCTCGATGCCGAAAACACCTACAAACAATACAAAGAATTTGGAATTTTCTAAAAATCTGAATATTCGAGTACATAGATAAATACTAATTTTCAGAGGTCGTAAACAACCTATATCAGTGGCACATCGTTTACTCTGTTTGGTATAACGAATAGACCTCAATTACGTACCTCTTCAAGTAACTTGAAAATTTATCTACTTTGTATCAGTCAACTTACCGGCACATAAGAATTTATTTAAATGGGATTCAATTCTGATGGGTTTAGCGAATTTTCTTAAAAGGAATACTCATAATGGCATAATACTATGTATCTATGTATTCTATATTCTATGTATTTACACTTATTTGGTAATGTATACATTAAATATATCGATCGATCTCCCACATGTTCTAACGTGCCGAAAGTTCATCTATACAACATACCACTTTCAAAAAGAGCTTACATAATAATAAAAGAAACGACTGTAAAATTTTTAATTTCTACATGGCTATTTAATTTGGTTACCTCTGAAGTAGATACTTAGGTTACATTGGAGGTAGATACCGTCCATCCAGGCACCTGTAGTACTGTGAATCCATAGTACTGATAACTTTTGAAAAGTAACTCCGGTTTTGAGGAAATTGGGTATGAAGGTGTAGGTCCAGGTATATTTTCATGCATTCTAATTCAAAATATTTGCAGGTAAATTAATTTATCTACAAAAATACTTATAATAGGCCATAGGTCACAGGAAGGTGTTTTATGGAGTTTCAAAAGCGTATTTGGTACTTTTGTACCTACTTTTTGTAAATTATAAAATGTTAACTAAAATAATTTAGGTCTGGTCATCTCACGTAGGCTAATGCCGAAAATCAGAGCTACAAGTAAAGTAAATGTATAAAAGATTTTCCATTTGCTTTAAATAGTGACGATTGATGATGTATGTGTAAATAATCAGATATTTAGAATATTACAGGACATTACTTATGAATATTTAAAACATGGTTACTTACCAAAAACACAAAGGAAAAATGAAAGCCAATATAGATTCATAATTTTAAACTTTATACACTAAGACGGAACGTTTTACCCTATTAACTTTACAACTTAGGTAATGTGAACTAATCGGAGTGAAAATGTTGTGCTTTATAACACCCCGGGTACTTCAGACTGTATTGGCAGGTGACATACTATCTTGATTAATTGTCTTCATTTAAAGTGGGTTACTCTACAGTTATCAGTCACAATTCCCCGCTATTTCCTTGAATTCTTATGTTTTTAAACTAAATACATTCAAGATAAAAGTCTTTATTTCTTCATAACTAGATATTAATTTTGTATTATTAATTTCCCTGTTGGGAATTTACAATTATGTCTTGAACATCTAAGTTTAGGGAAAATATTAAAAAATATAAACGGCTTGAAATTCCATGACAATACTAACAATATCATAAACTATATGGTGTGCCATAAGAATTTATTAAGTTGGCCGCTACATTGGAAAATGGCTTTCTATAGAGAGTGTGGTTGGTTCGCAACTTTATAGTCGTATACTGAAGTTATTCTGATTTTGTTGCCATATTTTAATTTATCATTAAGTATAATTATTTTAATCATATCCGTGTTTAAAATTACAAAGACATGAAAACAAAATTTTATGGATTTTATAAACTATTACATATCTTTTTGAATAATTGGAACATATCTTTAATTGCACTACCGGGTGTAAAGACCACCCGTGCACAGCTTTTAAATTTTACAGAATTAATTTTTGACAAAAAACAAATTGTGCCATTATAGATAAATTAGTTAAGCTCCATCCATTGTTAATAACTTTAATGCACAGGGTGAACCAGAATGGTAACCTATCCAGGCCGAAAGTCATTAATTTTAAATATGAACCACTATTTTTATGGTATTTTTGGATTCTACACATAATTTTAAGACTATTTTACAATTTAATGTGTAGTCTAGGCGTTTATCCTAGCAGTTTGGGAGATAATGACAGTGGAAGTTTTGTCTTTTCTTATAAGAATACCATATGAAAAATGTTCATATTCATTATTGCTGAAACGTTTACCTTAACCAAACCGGTCCAAGCGTGAAAATATCTTATAACCTTATTTTAAATAATATTTCATCATAAAGTACCGATCATCACGTAAAATGTATGGAAAATAAAATGACCTATGTCATCACTAATAGTCTATGATGCAAAACTATTTAGATGAAGAGTCAAAGGCATTTTTATGCTAGGTCTTTTTTGGTTAACTGGGAATTTATTTTACACAGATAATGGATGTGAGAATTTACACCATGGTATTTTTATAAAAACAAATCTACCGCTATCTTCCAAACGGTTAGGATTAGAGGTACACATTAAATTGTTAGGTTGTTTGAAAACTATGTGTTTTTTTTTTTTCAAAAATGCAATATAAAAAGTGGGAGTTTGTATTTAAAATTATTGACTTCCGTTCTGGATAGGTTACTTTTGGTACACCCTGTATAATGAAATTATCATCAACCGATAAAGCGTACCTAGTTTACTTATAATGGCACAATTTTATTTGTGTAAAATTAATTTAGTAAATTTTAAATGGGGCGTGCGGGTGGTCTGGGACACCCGGTATATTGATGAATTATTTAGACTATGTATTTGCATTTAATATAGGCCCTACTGCAGTATAATGTAAGACCGATCGAAAAGTCATGAAGAAGTTTAGGTGAATTATTATTATTATTAAAAGTGGAATTTCCAATTAAAGTTAGACATTTTTTTATTTGTAAGAATGTTTATAAGATTTACATTTGCTTTTAGTTATAGTTTTACATTATAGATTATATAAAGTCAACCTTACAAAAATTAGCCAATATTTTAAAATTTAAATAATGCGTTTTTTGATTCTTTAGAAAAATATTTGCGAATTTATCAACGAATTGTCGGTAACTGCAGTAGTTGTAATTCAATATAGAAGATCCAATGTTCAATGGTTAGTCATAGTTAACATAATATTTAATAAATGGTTAAATTTTATTTTTGCTATATCTCATACAAATTTATTTTATTATTAAGTTGGTGTACAAAATTGTTATGCCAAATTTAAGGAATGAAGGTTTAAATGGATATTAATATTGAGATAAATATGTAAATATATGGATCTGTAAAAAGCAATAAATTATCCAATGAACCATTAAGGTTATGTAATATACATTCAAAATTTATTGAGAAAAAATTATAAAAAACATTACAATTAAAAGTTATACAAAAATATATCAACGGATTTAATCTTCTTCTTATGAAAGAAGCTTAAGTCTATACCTTACATGTATACCAAACCGATATGTTAATGGAATATGTAATTTGAATTTATATTAAAGAGCTTTACTCAGGAAGAGATTTTAAAAGTTTCAGTTACAAAGTAACCTCATACATACAGATCACCTGATCAGCAAAATGTCTTTGCTAAGACCAATTCTGTAATGCACAAGTCGTGTTACTGGATTTGTCCGTTTTCAACTACCTGGTTTTGGAGGATTTTAAAGAAAACCTATCTTACTCATCAAATGCTTTTTTTGTCAAATATATTTTTTATCGGTGATAAATGAGCTCGTTGAAATGATTAAATATCATTGGTAATATGTTGTTAATACATCAAGTCTATTTGAAACTTAAGACAGAATTGTTAGATCCTTCTTGACTGTGGATTATTTACTAAAATCTTTTGCGTTACAGTACTGACACACAGCATATGAATTTCAGATAACACACACAAATAATTAAAACCATAATTCCATAATGAAGCAGAATAATAATTCAGAATCGAATGTGTTTATGTGGGAGGGACTTTATTCATACCACTATAGAAAATCGGAAACCCTACGTTATTATCATACGCTATTCTTTGAATCAAATTAAAGTGGAGTACCACTTTGGAACTTTCCGTATCAGGAAATTGTTTGGCACACTGCTACAAAAAATAAGAAATTTAGTTCTCTATCACAAGTTTGACGACTTCTAGTGTTTTCTAATCAGGAAATTCTATCAGACTCTTAACAAGAATCTTGTGAATGAAATACCGAGAAAAACAAATAAAAACTGTAATTTTACATTTATTTGTAAGAAAGAAATTCGAACAATTGCCCTGAAAAATCTTATTACTAATTTGAAAAATGTACGGTTTAGCTTACCTTTATAAAAGACTCACGCATTTGAATATGACTCATTTACTTTTCACAATTTCAATAGTACATAGTTTATTATAAAAATAAATTAAATGTTTACAATTCAACGAAAACTCAAAATTTGTTGTCACTGATACTCAGACCTATAAATATTTCGTATGGGAACCCCTATGATAAGAAAGTTGTTAACCCTGTACTCAAGCTAATGCCATACTTATCGATAGCAGCTCCACCAACTATTATCGGAATTTTATTTTACTATCATTACTATTATTCCATTGGCATAATAGTAATAGTGATTTTTCTAATAATTACATAATAGTAGTTTTTACAAATTACTATTATCTCATTGGCATTTTTCCATATTGATGGATCTCAGGTGTCTCAGGTATATTGTCAACTATACAATATACATTAACACATACCATACACTTTACGGTTTTAATTACCTTGTTAATGTGTAATTAAGCCGAAATATACTTATTTCTAAAGTTTCATTTTTTATCTAGTGATGAGTAACCAATAAAATAAGTTATGATATACCATACACCTGTAATGCATCCCCACAAGTAAAAATCTCAGGGGCCAAGAGGTCAATTAGGCCAGTCAAGAGTGAGTCATCATTCGCACTGGCAAGACAAATCATCGCTCATGCAGTAGATTGTTCGTTAAATTCAGCCCTAACATCCAAGTGGTAATGCGTAATTGCACCATTAAACTGCACCATTCAAACATATTATAATTGAAGAAGAAGCCATTCTTTCACCATGTTCAAAAGTTATTCCATTTACCGTTTGGTTAATGTGATAATTCAACACACAAAAAGTGTTCCTGTCTTCAAACTCATTTAAATACCAAACCAAAGTAGATAAAACTACAGTACCATTTTAAATTTTAAGACAAATTAGCTCTGTGATATTTATAAACAAAATCAGGAATATAATTTATAATAATACCAGATTTTAGTACTATATACTCAAACATTGTGAAATCATGAATATTAATATTTTTAAAGATCTTAAAACAATAAGTTAAGTGAGTTGATTGATTTGGGTTAACTGTTTACAGAAAAAAAATAAAGAAATCGATAATATCAACGAACTGTTATTTTTATGGAGATCCAATTTCGTATATTGCCAATAATTATATGAAAATCAGCTTATATTTGTTGTGATTATGTTGTGCTAAATTATTTCCCTCTTCAAAATAAACAATTGGATATTTTGTACTCTTTACCTATATAAAATGATTAAGGGAAAAATGCAAAATTTTCATTTAGCAAATGTCCTTTGTAATTGCGAAAAACAATAAAAGGCATGCTCTTTGCTATTGAAATAAATTAACATAGACTCCGAATTTATCTTGATTCAGTAACATTGATGTTGAACTCAACAGAAGCAAAAGACGACAATTACTATTTTAAATTCGCTGTCTATTCGTCTCTTTACTGTAACCCATTGTGATCTAGATCACAACTTCACGTTGTAACTTAATTTTAAAACATTACCTCCGTTCTTAGTTCTTGGTGTTGATGTATGATTTTCTATATAGTATTTGCAGTAGCTTTGAAGCAGGAAACTCATTTCAAAGCCGAAGGAACGTATATGTGAATAAATATCTCAGTTGTATGTTTAATTTGGCTTTGGGGTATTTAAATATTTCACATTATTGTCTTGGGTTTGATGTTGTATTGATTTTTACAGGAACAAATTTTCAATACTATGACGACTTCAAAATATTTATTGAATATAAATGTTATTGTAAATTTTGTATGGAGTTAAAAGCATGTTTCCTAATTTATTCTTTATTATTTCAATAAATTGAAAAAAGTTTAAAATAAATTAGCTTTAAGCTGAATAAACATTATCTTTTAATAGTAGAAAATGCTAAATAAATTTCTGTTATAATTTTTTTTGCACTAAGCAATGAACGAATGCCAAAGATATTAACTCACTTAAGATACTGACAGACCACTTTGGAAGAGGCTTGTTTTGAAGAAGAAAGTAGCACTGCTTTTCTTGAGTTTTCATCTTTAAAGGTTACCAAAGTAGTTATGATTTAGAGAAACGCCAAACCACACAAACGAAGTCTCACAGTTTACAAAAATATCAACATTCAAACGTCATTAGGTAGATGAGAGAGAACTCTCAATCTCACCATTTAGTTTTTTAAGAATAAAACCAACAACAGGATAAAACAAATACAACGAGCATAAAAATACGTTACGCAAATCTATTTATTAAAAATACTGTAAGAAACATTGGGTGTCATTGCCAATTTACACAACTAGATCACTGCTGTCAGGGTCACTCTTGATCGTTTGTTTGATCCAGTTGTAGTATAAAGCAACGTCTGTGTACAAAGCAGGGTAGTAGCCAGGGGTACAGTCGAAACTTCCAGCAAAAAGGCCATACAGCGTGTTGTCAACCAACAGCGGGTCGCCCCAGTCGTCCTGGAAATTATCATAAATATAAGATAAAATTGATGAAAACCAAATCTTACAAATGACTATTCGAAGCTAAATAACATTCGAACTGCTTAAAATATGTACTTGTTGTCATGTGTAATAATATATAAAACATTTAGCTATGTATTTGTGTTTTTGCTGTTTTTGTGTGTTTTACGCACAATAAGTCCATCTAAATTGGAATAAAATTAAAAAAAAAAATACTGAATATAGTTTATTCTTCTAGATTATAGTAGACTTTTCTCATTTACACATATACAAAAACATCCCAACACACTTGTTTTCTTGTTTTACTTCGGCATTTTTTATTACGGATTCAGTTTTGTGGATGGATGAGTTTTTTTCACTCACTCGAAATCAAGGAATCTTTATGCAGGCTTTGGTTTAGAGACTAAACATTTTTCCGATGGACAAAATAAAATATTTTGTGCTGCAACTAGATTACGTATAAATAAAAAAAAATAGTTTAAAACAAATTTTTTATGAAAATAAAATAGCTAACTTGTCTTTACGTTACACTTAGAGTATAACAAAAGTTTTTATACGTTGTTTTGTAACACATGTATTGTTTTTTTAACAACAAACAGTGAAAAAAGAGACTTTGATGAACAACGCCAAATTTTTTTTAAAGTTCATAATGACTGTTACTGAAGTTGGAGTGAGATATAATTGCCTAAATTGCATATTTTTGATAACCCTTAAAATTTTTTTACACTGACTACCAAACACCCTGTATAAATTATATACAGATTGTTTTAATTGTTTTAATTGTTAAATTGTATAAATTAAAACAAGATTGTTTTTCTTAGTAGTTAGTTTTACTTTGCTTCCATTTACTCTACGACAATAAACCCAGGTGCTGATTTTGTTGGAGTAGATGTGTGTATAAACCCTCTCAGTGGTTCTTGCTGTTTTGTTAGTACTTTGGGCAATTGTCTTGTTCCAAAGTCTAAATTCAACACTCACGTTCTTATGTCGTTGAGTATTTCAAATTTATTGTTTCCAAACTTTATCTATTTTGAACATTCCTGGAATCTGTTTATAGTTTATTTTTAAAGCTGTTACCTATTGATTACCACCCTCGTGGCACCTCATAGGCTGAAATTGAAAGTAAATAAAAATATGTAAAAATATTACAATGCAAGGTCCAACGTGTTTGTCAAAGGTGCACACGAATTTGGTGGTGATGTTGTTTGCGTAGACATTTCTGCACTCGTCCCAGTCCGAAACAGTCACCTGACCTTCACGCAGATGCGAGGAAGGCCCAGACACCTGGTAAACAATTAAACTGATCAGACATGCAATAAAATTAAAAATTACCATCGTAAAGATATTTTACTGTAAAATAAATGTTAAACAGAAGAAACTGTAATGTTGGTTCCTTTATTGTCATGGCAAATATTACAAAAGACCAAAAAAAATATACTATTCTTACCAACACAAAAAATGAAACTAGGTAGAAAAATATTTTTTTAACCAGTGTCATTCAACAAGCAATGAGTAACATGCTGAAATTAAACGCTTCTATCTGGGACCTGAACTAAAGGTTCACTCTACCTGAAAACAAGTATCACTCTAGAAATTCATACTTAGTAAACCACTTGATGTGTACGAGATGTCAAGCTTCATTTTATATATAGTTTAGTACTCAACTGGTTTCTATATTAAATTGTTTCAAAATTGATTATCTTTTTATTTTACATTACTTTGTTGAAAAATGAAATACTTATGTAAAATATACAGAAAATATGACGTTAACAGTTATTACAAAATTGAATGTTATAAAGTGATTCTAACTTTTATTAGATTTTTGTTAGTGAAACTCACAAACATAATGGAGTTAACAAAATATTTTAAAGATGTAGTTTGTGCTATCGTAAATGTTTATAAGCTAGGTTTGCATCCTTCTAAGTAGATAGAAAAAGCCACTTTCAAAACCAGCCACGTGCCGCCGGAAGCCATGTTCCGGGGCAGGCGTCTTCCGGTCGGTTAGGCGAGTCACGCAACGAGGGGAGCGGGCAAGGTCGAGAGTTATTAAATGAGGAAGTGGAGGCCCTCGCTAATTGGCCCATGAATTAACCAGACGCAGCTGGCGAGGGGAAGGTGACGGGGAAGGTTGGAGGGGTTAGAGTTTAAGAACAAAATTTATCACAGGCGAGGGTAGGATTCGAATCCGGCCCGCTGGCGTGTGAGGCCAGTGCGTTACCCCTGAGCCACCGAGGTACTCGGAGTAGAGTAGTGTAAATGTGTCTGATAATATTGTGCCTGTGGTTTGCTTCTTGTCCACAAGAGTGCAGCACGTACTACGACTGCGGCAAGTTCACAATTCCTCCACCAGAGTTCAGCATGTACTAGGGCTGCAGCTAGTTCACTATTTCTCCAACAGATCGCAGCACGTGTTATGGCTACACCCAGTTTACCCCAAAATATCCCCATGAATTACCCTAATTACCCTGAAATTCCCCAAAATACCCTGCAATTTCCCACATTTCCTCGCAGTCCTACCAACTTATGTCATTTACTATAAAACAAGAACATATGAAATGCTGGGATATATACTATAAAAAGTGAATAAAACCCAAAAATGTTGGCAATACAGAATATAAAATCAACCAACTTACGTCATTCACTATAAAACAAGAACACCTGGATCGGCCGGAACAAGAACATATGAAATGCTGGGGACTATACTATAAAAAGTGAATAAAACCCAAAGATGGCTGCAATACAATATATAATATCAACCAAATTATGTCATTCACTAATCAACAGTTATACTATATGAAATGTACCTGTGGCTAGTTCTCGCCGTCAATGGCTATAACGTCAAATGTACATAATCAACGGTTACACTAAAAAAATGAACACTCTACAATATTATTTAATATACACCAATGACTATAATGTTAAATATAGTTATACTATATGAAATGTGCTTAAGGCTATACTATATATTATGCATTGATGACTTTACGTTAAATATACGCGATCAATGCTTATACTATATGAAATGCATTCGTCGCTATACTATACAAAATATCAATGAATATAATGTTAAATAAACATGATCAACGCTTATACTATATGCAATGTACCTATGACTAGTTCTCTGCATCAATGGCTATAATGTCAAATGTACATAATCAACGGTTACACTATATAAAATGAAAACTCTACTATAGTATTTAATATACACCAATGACTATAATGTTAAATCTAGTTATACTATATGAAATGTGCCCAAGGCTATACTATATATTATGCATTGATGACTTTACGTTAAATATACGCGATCAATGCTTATACTATATGAAATGCATTCGTCGCTATACTATACAAAATATCAATTAATATAATGTTAAATAAACACGATCAACGCTTATACTATATGCAATGTACCTGTGACTAGTTCTCTGCATCAATGGCTAAAATGTCAAATGTACATAATCGACGGTTACACTATATAAAATGAAAACTCTACTATAGTATTTAATATACACCAATGACTATAATGTTAAATCTAGTTATACTATATGAAATGTGCCCAAGACTACACTATATATTATGCATTGATGACTTTACGTTAAATATACGCGATCAATGCTTATACTATATGAAATGTACCTGTGACTAGTTCTCTGCATCAATGGCTATAATGTAAAATGTATATGATCAACGGTTACACTGTATAAAATGAAAATGCTACTTTACTATTTAATATACATCAATGACTATGATGTTAAATACTTCTAATCTAGTTATACTATATGAAATGTGTCCAAGGCTATACTATAAAAAGTGAATAAAACCCAAAAATGTTGGCTATACAGCACATAAAATCAATGGCTAGAAGCTGTTAAGCAACTAACAACGTTATCATACTATATACGACGCATACAGTACTATATAAAGTGAATAACATGCAAACTTCAGCTTAAAAAACATAAAAATCGCTAATATCTCGAAAACGGTGCGTCCTAGGGGTCCGGGGACCCCAAAAAACTACCTACTACGTATTAGAGGTACCTCCAGGGGGTGGGTACCCATAATTAAAAAATTAACAAAAATGTTGCGGGTTGCATCTAAAAAAATGAAGGGGCAATGAAGGGGCAAAACTTTGAAATTCCATATCTTTGGAACGGCTTTATGTATTAACTTCATGCTTGGTATGTGTGTACATTTACTTGCTGTCTACAAATGCATGGCAAAAGGTATCCAAAAAATGAAGGCGCAAAAAAGTTTTATTTTATATCTTTTGAATGGCAATATGTATTTACTTCAAACTTGGTATTTGTATACATGTAATGTTAACATGTAATAAAATGCTAAAAATAACTTTCCAGATCTAAGGTAAAACTGTCCAAAAATAAAAAAAACCTAAAATTAACATTATTCTTGCTCTTTGCTAGCGTAGGGCTTTACCTTTAAGTTAATAGGCATTTGTAATTATAAGTATGTGTGTACACTTATTTGGTGTCTACAAATGAATGGCAAGAGGTATCCAAAAAATGAAGGCGCAAAACAGTTTTATTTTATATCTTTTAAATGGCATTATGGGTTAACTTCTTACTTGGTACGTAGGTTGGTATAATTAAACATTAATTGTTTACCATTGCGTGGTGGGGTGCATCCAAAAAATGAAGGGACAAAACTTAAATATTGTATATTTCAGGATTGGCTGGACCGATTAACTTCTTACTTGGTATGTAGGTGTGTATGAGTAAATATTAATTGTTTGACATTGCATGGTGGGGTGCATCCAATAAATGAAGGGGCAAAACTTAAATATTGTATATCTCAGGAGTGGCTGGACCGATTAACTTCTTACTTGGTATGTAGGTTGGTATGAGTAAACATTAAATGTTTACCATTGCGTGGCGGAGTGCATCCAAAAAATGAAGGGGCAAAACTTAAATATTGTATATCTCAGGATTGGCTGGACCGATAAACTTCTTACTTGGTATGTAGGTGTGTATGAGTAAACATTAATTGTTTACCATTGCGTGGCGGGGTGCATCTTAAAAAATGAAGGCGCAAAACCTGAATATTGTATATCTCAGGAGTGGCTGGACCGATTAACTTCTTACTTGGTATGTAGGTTGGTATGAGTAAACTATAAATGTTTACCATTGCGTGGCGGGGTGCATCCAAAAAATGAAGGGGCAAAACTTAAATATTGTATATCTCAGGGTTGGCTGGACCGATAAACTTCTTACTTAGTATGTAGGTGTGTATGAGTAAACATTAATTGTTTACCATTGCGTGGCGGAAGCATCTTAAAAAATGAAGGCGCAAAACCTAAATACTGTATATCTCAGGAGTGGCTGGACCGATTAACTTCTTACTTGGTATGTAGGTTGGTATGAGTAAACATTAAATGTTTATAATTGCGTGGCGGGGTGCATCCAAAAAATGAAGGGGCAAAACTTAAATACTGTATATCTCAGGATTGGCTGGACCGGTAAACTTCTTACTTGGTATGTAGGTTGGTATGAGTAAATATTAATTGTTTGACTTTGCATGGCGGAGTGCATCCAAGAAATGAAGGGGCAAAACTTAAATATTGTATATCTCAGGAGTGGCTGGACCGATTAAATTCTTACTTGGTATGTAGGTTGTTAAGAGTAAACATTAATTGTTTACCATTGCGTGGCGGGGTGCATCCAAAAAATGAAGGAGTAAAACTTAAACATTGTATATCTCAGGATTGGCTGTACCGATTAAATTCTTACTTGGTATGTAGGTTGGTATGAGTAAACATTAAATGTTTACCATTGCGTGGCGGGGTGCATCCAAAAAATGAAGGGGCAAAACTTAAATATTGTATATCTCAGGATTGGCTGGACCGATAAACTTCTTACTTGGTATGTAGGTGTGTATGAGTAAACATTAATTGTTTACCATTGCGTGGCGGGGTGCATCCAAAAAATGAAGGGGCAAAACTTAAATATTGTATATCTCAGGATTGGCTGGACCGATTAACTTCTTACTTGGTATGTAGGTGTGTATGAGTAAACATTAATTGTTAACCATTGCGTGGCGGGGTGCCTCTATAAAATGAAGGAACAAAATTTAAATATTGTATATCTCAGGAGTGGCTGGACCGATAAACTTCTTACTTGGCATGTAGGTGTGTATGAGTAAATATTAAATGTTTACCATTGCGTGGCGGGGTGCATCCAAAAAATGAAGGGGCAAAACTTAAATACTGTATATCTTAGGATTTTCTGGACCGGTAAACTTTTTACTTGGTATGTAGGTTGGTATGAGTAAATATTAATTGTTTGACATTGCATGGCGGGGTGCATCCAAAAAATGAAGGGGCAAAACTTAAATATTGTATATCTCAGGATTGGCTGGACCGATAAACTTCTTACTTGGTATGTAGGTGTGTATGAGTAAACATTAATTGTTTACCATTGCGTGGCGGGGTGCATCCAAAAAATGAAGGGGCAAAACTTAAATATTGTATATCTCAGGATTGGCTGGACCGATTAACTTCTTACTTGGTATGTAGGTGTGTATGAGTAAACATTAATTGTTAACCATTGCGTGGCGGGGTGCCTCTATAAAATGAAGGAACAAAATTTAAATATTGTATATCTCATGAGTGGCTAGACCGATTAACTTCTTATGTGGTATGTAGGCTGGTATGAGTAAACATTAATTGTTTACCATTGCGTTGCGTGGTGCATCCAAAAAAATTAAGGGGCAAAACTTAAATATCGTACATCTCTGAAGTGATTGATCCAATTATCGTCAGACATGGTATGTTTGTACATATAGCTATAATTAAAGGTAGCACTGTTTTGGTGCTATCTTCGATTTACTATTTTTATAGAATGGTGTATGGTAAAAATTCTCTAGGTTTTCAAGGAACACTATTAATTATTGGTTTAAGGACAGACTACCATAGATGTGTGTATGTATGTAAATTCTTAACAAAACCTTAGTTTTAACGATTAAGGTAATTTAGAGACTTCTAACTGGATTAAACCCATAGATAAATTTAGCATCGTTTTTGTGGTTCCTTTGATGTATTATTTTTTATTGAATTTTATATGATAAACTTTCCTTAGGTTTTTAAGCAACACTTTTAAGTTTTGGTTTAATGTGAAACTATTAGATATGTTTATGTATGTATAAATTCTTAACAAAACTTAAGTTTCACCATTAAAGTTGATTTGGAAAACTTCTAATTGAGCTTAACCCATTTATTAAATGTTGCTACTTAAAGGTAGCACTGTTTTAGTGCTATCTTTGATGTAGTATTTTTATATGCAAAATTTTGCTTCAGGTTTTTTAAACAACACGTTTAAATATTGCTTTAAAGTCAAACGATCAAATATGTTTTTTATCTGCGTGAATTTCTAACAAATCGTTAGTTTTAACCTTAAACGTGATTCGGAAACTTCTAATTGGGCTCAACCCATTTAAATGTTGCTACTTAAAGATATCACCACTTTGGTGCTACTTTTCATGTACTAAATTCATATGTAAAATTTTGCAATAGGTTTTTAAACAACAATTTTTAGTTTTAACCTTAAACTTTATATTGAAACTTTTAATTGAGCTTAACCCATTTAAATGTTACTACTTAAAGATAGCACCATTTTGGTGCTACCTTTGATGTTCTATTTCTATATGTAAAATTTTGCTATAGGTTTTTAAACAACACTTTTAAGTAATGTTTTAAGGCCAAACCAATAAATATATTTTTTATCTATGTGAATTCTTAACAAAACTTTTGTTACTAATTGAATGGTGACATAGGAATTTCTATTTTTAGCCAGATATTGGACCACCGTTTTGTTGCTACCTTTAATGTACTATTTTAATAGTGTCTTTTATGTGTAAATTTTAACCTAATTAGTTCTGTATTTAATTTTATTATTGTTTTGAACATTTGTCTTTTAGTCAAGCAAACGTCGTTTTGATGTTAAAAAAATCATTTGTAGCACATATATGTAAAGCTAATATTTTTAAGTTCAATCCACTAAATGAATATATCATATTATTGTGTATGTGCAGCACTTTCCCTTATTTTTGCACGCGCAGTTGCGCTTTAGTATTTATAAAAGTTGTTTGTTGAGCGTTCCCCTTATTATTGACGAATCTTCACAAGAAATGTTTAAAATAAAACATAGAATTGTGTACGCGCAGGATTCTTCACCACTCTTCATCGGGTATATAAGCAGCTCGGTTAACCACGTACTTCATTGTTTGGTGAACATTTGCCGAGTGAACAGCTTATTCACAATTTCGGTTTTTCCGGATATTTAAATCTGTATGCTATTTTGTAATATTCAATTAATATTAAAAGTAAGTAGAAAAATAAACGACTTCACTATGTCTGCACTGCAGTGTTACATGTTTGATAATAAGCCCGTAGCTGTATTATTTTATCGTGAAAACAATCCATGGTTTAAGGCTAATGATACATCAGAGATTCTAGAATACAAGAGACCGCGAAAAGCAATAAATGATCTAGTGAAGGAAAAATATAAAAAGTTGCGTAAGGATATAAATGGAACTAGTTCGGTTTTACCCTATAATTTTCAAGAAAGAACCGTATTCATAAATGAACCAGGTTTATATTCCTTAATTATATCGTCTAAGATGAAAATAGCTAAACGCTTTCAAGACTGGGTGTTTGAAGAAATCCTACCATCAATTCGCAAGTATGGAGAGTATAAAATTAAAAGAGAAAACCTTAAGTTGACTCACTCCTTACATAAAGTGTTGGCAAATAATCAAAAACTAATTGAAACGTTAGTTGACCAAATGCCTAAGGTTGCTGTTATGCCTGATGATATGGACTTAAAACATATCTTTTGTGTACTGGAAAAAACACATACTATGAAAAGTATGGAGTAATTGAGTACAAGTGTATTCGTACAGAAAGAAGACGATTTAAAAGAGCATTGAAGAAAGCTAAGAAAGATGGTTTTGTACCAAGTTTTACAAGATATTCTGTACCAAACAGTATAAATATACTGAATAAAGCTAAGGAGGTTATGCATGATTATGGTATGCATTATGAATCTTCTTTAAATAACATATTGACACCCCATAATTTTGTAAATATTGTTAAAATTGTTCTTAATGAATAAACTTTATGAATGTATGTGTGAATGTGAGACTTATCAGATTGAGAAGTTAAGGTATTTATTTTGGCTACTCCTTCGAAAAGTCTGGTTTGAGTGAAGGTCACTGGCGCGGTTGACTAAAAGACCCGTAAACCATGTGTATGTGTGTGCATGTGTGGAAAACGACGTACACCCACCTCCTCGTGGTGTTTTCTGGGTAACGCTAAGAGGTGTACAACCAATATCTTGTAAACCACATGGATTTGTTATTTATTTATTTTTTTAATGTATTCATAGCTATTTATAGAAATAACTTTTATTTAAAAAAAAATTTGTAACAAACAGTTTAAATTAAACAAATTTAAAGCATTTTAAATACATACAATTTATAAATGTTGTAGCAAAACATTTCATGCTTTACTAATAATAATTATAGATGAAATCGATGGAATGTATATATATAATTGATATACAAAAATATAAGTCTTGTAATTAATGAAGCTAGAAGAAAGAAATAAAGATAGCATCAAATAAGTGTTACTTTACAAAATAGTAAAACAAAAAATGCAATAAACTCTTAGATTATACACAATTTTAAGGTAGCATCCAATCAGTGTAAATAGTGATATAAAGGGAAAAGGCTTTCAACAAAAAATACAATAAACACTGGTATTAAGACCTATATTTAGGTAACACCTAATTAGCTTCATATATGTAAAAGTGAAAAGGATTTTTATCTGTATACTACAATTAACCTGTTTATACTTTATAGTTATAGGTTAATATAGAAAATGTCAAACCTATTTGTTTTTGTTTACAAATAATGAAGAAAAAATCCAATAAACACTTGTGTTTAAGATACAAATGCTGGTGTCACCGAATCAGTGCTACCTTTAAATAGAGTAATAGCCTTATATATGCAAAAAAATGGAAAAAATATTTGCCTAAATATTATATTTAACATGTTTTTTTTTTTTACTTCAAACTAACGTGTTAATAAACCGATTTTGAACCATAAAAAATATAATAATGAAGTTAAAACATACAATATATACTGGTTTTAAGACCTTTATTTATTTAGTACTAAATCAGAGCTACCATTAAGTTAATAAAATCGCTACTTACATTTAACTATAAAATTGGTTTTATTTATTCAAACTTTAATTTTACCGATTTTTACCCTACAGATAATGATAAAACCACTAAATCTGAAACTTGTCCATAAATAATCCCATGACACTTTATAGATACAACTCATCAATCATATTCTCATTCATTTTGATTTTGATATAAGATAGTAAAAACTCAAAACTTACTACTTATTTTCAAGATAAAATAAAGGTAGCAACGAAAAAATCGGTGCTATCTTGAAATAGTTATAAGAATTGAAATATAGTATGGTTTTATTTAATTAAAATAGTTTTGTTTACACGTATCCGTACAAAACTAATTCTGAACATTAATGCTTAGAACCCTGACATATTGTCTTTACTTCATCGATATAGCTCAACCCTGTGATTATAAATCTTGTGAATTTTGAAATAAAATAATAATAGGATAAAACATATTAACTTTTATATTTATAGCTACACTACATTTTTGCGCCACCTTTACATAAAATATGTATTAATTCAATTATGATACTGTTTTTATGTATTTATACTAAATTTAGGCACAAATTAAAAAAAATACATATAATGATGTGATATAGTCCTTATTCTATAAACACAGATTACTCTCTGATCGTACCCCCTTGGAAACACTTTATTTAAAAAAAAAAAAAAAAAAACTTGTGCTATTATAAAATAAAAAACTATTAATATTCACTTTTCTTTATTTGTTCTCTGATTTTACATATATGATGAGGAAAGCCAGAACTGCTATATTAAGTTATGATTTCAAGGATAAATAGAGCTACAACCAAATAAGTGAACCTGTGTACTGAAGAAACGAGAAACATATATTTATGAATAAACAATTTTACACTTCCTTAAACTAACTGTTGCCTGTTTACACTCCACAGATAAGACTCAAATCTTTAATTATAAATAATAACATTTTAAACATAATTATTTTAAAATCTTTTAACGCAATAAAATTTACTTCCATAATTAAATAAAATTGTGATATAATGTAGGAAAAAGCTACATATATATCCAATTACGAAACATTTCCATTCATTTAAACTAAATGTAACCCGTTGTTTACTCTATACAGAAGGGTAAAACCTTGAAATCCGAACTTTTGGATATGGAATCCTAATATTTGGTCATTTTTTCATATACATTTTTAGTACTCCTGCTTTGAGCTTTGTGAATAAAAATCTCAAGATATAACTGATGGCTTGATTTGGACTTTCAACTGATGTAAACTTCCATCCTGACCCTCCACCTTCATGCTCCGGCAGTTTTGTGAACAATCCTTTCACACATTCATTATTAATTTTATTTGCATCAGGAGCAAACATCAGAATACGATTTTTTGTTATAAGACCTCTCATTGATATTTCACCATCTGTGCTACTGCATCCAAAACTAAACCAATTTTACAAAATTTAATCACGATTCTTCTTTTAAGGTTTGATCAATCAATAATTTTGCCCCCTGTTAAAAAGTTTTCCAAATCAAGCTGTACATCATTAATTTTGTGATAACCGTCGTCCTTGTAATGCTGTAGTCCGTAGCTGTATGGTTCCGTCTTTTTCTTTTTCCGTGTCCATCTCCGTGTCTGTGTCCACATTTTTTTTATCTTGGTAGCTAGGTATGTCTTGCTGACAACTAAAGTTTTTTATTTGTAGTGAGGGCTGTTTCTCAATTTGATCGTATATTTCATTTTTACAGTAAAAAGCTTGACTGATAAAGGGAGTTGTTGATTGAGTTTTGTTGAAGCTGCTTATAATTGTAAGCGAAACCTGCATTTTCGAAAAAGATATTTTACAGCAAAACGGGTTTTAGGTTGAAAGAGGTTGCTTTTGGTTCATTTTACTCTGATCCACAGAAAACACAAGCTAAAAAAAGAAAAATAGAAAAAATGAAAAAGAAAACAAAAGAAAAAATTAAAAAAACAAAGAAAAAAAATAGAAAAACAATAGAAAAAAATTGAAAAAAAACAAAAGAAAAATAGAAAAAAATTCTGGAAAAGTAAATTTTGCGCGGGTTTTAGGTTGAAAGAGGTTGCTTTTGGTTTATTTTACTCTGATCCACAGAAAACACAAGCTAAAAAAAGAAAAATAGAAAAAATGAAAAAGAAAACAAAAGAAAAAATTAAAAAAACAAAGAAAAAAATAGAAAAAAACAATAAAAAAAGAAAAAATTGAAAAAAACAAAAGAAAAATAGAAAAAAATTCTGGAAAAGTAAATTTTGCGCCCAAAATTTACTTTTCCAGAATTTTTTTCTTATTTTTTTTAATTTTTTCTTTTGTTCTCTTTTTCATTTTTTCTATTTTTCTTTTTTTAGCTTGTGTTTTCTGTGGATCAGAGTAAAATAAACCAAAAGCAACCTCTTTCAACCTAAAACCCGCGCAAAATTTACTTTTCCAAAATTTTTTTCTATTTTTCTTTTGTTTTTTCAAATTTTTTTCTATTGTTTTTCTATTTTTTTTCTTTGTTTTTTTAATTTTTTCTTTTGTTTTCTATTTAATTTTTTCTATTTTTCTTTTTTTAGCTTGTGTTTTCTGTGGATCAGAGTAAAATAAACCAAAAGCAACCTCTCTCAACCTAAAACCCGTTTTGCTGTAAAATATCTTTTTCAAAAATGCAGGTTTCGCTTACAATTATAAGCAGCTTCAACAAAACTCAATCAACAACTCCCTTTATCAGTCAAGCTTTTTACTTTAAAAATGAAATATACGATCAAATTGAGAAACAGCCCTCACTACAAATAAAAAACTTTAGTTGTCAGCAAGACATACCTAGCTACCAAGATAAAAAAAATGTGGACACAGACACGGAGATGGACACGGAAAAAGAAAAAGACGGAACCATACAGCTACGGACTACAGCATTACAAGGACGACGGTTATCACAAAATTAATGATGTACAGCTTGATTTGGAAAACTTTTTAACAGGGGGCAAAATTATTGATTGATCAAACCTTAAAAGAAGAATCGTGATTAAATTTTGTAAAATTGGTTTAGTTTTGGATGCAGTAGCACAGATGGTGAAATATCAATGAGAGGTCTTATAACAAAAAATCGTATTCTGATGTTTGCTCCTGATGCAAATAAAATTAATAATGAATGTGTGAAAGGATTGTTCACAAAACTGCCGGAGCATGAAGGTGGAGGGTCAGAATGGAAGTTTACATCAGTTGAAAGTCCAAATCAAGCCATCAGTTATATCTTGAGATTTTTATTCACAAAGCTCAAAGCAGGAGTACTAAAAATGTATATGAAAAAATGACCAAATATTAGGATTCCATATCCAAAAGTTCGGATTTCAAGGTTTTACCCTTCTGTATAGAGTAAACAACGGGTTACATTTAGTTTAAATGAATGGAAATGTTTCGTAATTGGATATATATGTAGCTTTTTCCTACATTATATCACAATTTTATTTAATTATGGAAGTAAATTTTATTGCGTTAAAAGATTTTAAAATAATTATGTTTAAAATGTTATTATTTATAATTAAAGATTTGAGTCTTATCTGTGGAGTGTAAACAGGCAACAGTTAGTTTAAGGAAGTGTAAAATTGTTTATTCATAAATATATGTTTCTCGTTTCTTCAGTACACAGGTTCACTTATTTGGTTGTAGCTCTATTTATCCTTGAAATCATAACTTAATATAGCAGTTCTGGCTTTCCTCATCATATATGTAAAATCAGAGAACAAATAAAGAAAAGTGAATATTAATAGTTTTTTATTTTATAATAGCACAAGTTTTTTTTTTTTTTTTTTTTTTTAAATAAAGTGTTTCCAAGGGGGTACGATCAGAGAGTAATCTGTGTTTATAGAATAAGGACTATATCACATCATTATATGTATTTTTTTAAATTTGTGCCTAAATTTAGTATAAATACATAAAAACAGTATCATAATTGAATTAATACATATTTTATGTAAAGGTGGCGCAAAAATGTAGTGTAGCTATAAATATAAAAGTTAATGTGTTTTATCCTATTATTATTTTATTTCAAAATTCACAAGATTTATAATCACAGGGTTGAGCTATATCGATGAAGTAAAGACAATATATCAGGGTTCTAAGCATTAATGTTCAGAATTAGTTTTGTACGGATACGTGTAAACAAAACTATTTTAATTAAATAAAACCATACTATATTTCAATTCTTATAACTATTTCAAGATAGCACCGATTTTTTCGTTGCTACCTTTATTTTATCTTGAAAATAAGTAGTAAGTTTTGAGTTTTTACTATCTTATATTAAAATCAAAATGAATGAGAATATGATGGATGAGTTGTATCTATAAAGTGTCATGGGATTATTTATGGACAAGTTTCAGATTTAGTGGTTTTATCATTATCTGTAGGGTAAAAATCGGTAAAATTAAAGTTTGAATAAATAAAACCAATTTTATAGTTAAATGTAAGTAGCGATTTTATTAACTTAATGGTAGCTCTGATTTAGTACTAAATAAATAAAGGTCTTAAAACCAGTATATATTGTATGTTTTAACTTCATTATTATATTTTTTATGGTTCAAAATCGGTTTATTAACACGTTAGTTTGAAGTAAAAAAAAAAAACATGTTAAATATAATATTTAGGCAAATATTTTTTCCATTTTTTGCATATATAAGGCTATTACTCTATTTAAAGGTAGCACTGATTCGGTGACACCAGCATTTGTATCTTAAACACAAGTGTTTATTGGATTTTTTCTTCATTATTTGTAAACAAAAACAAATAGGTTTGACATTTTCTATATTAACCTATAACTATAAAGTATAAACAGGTTAATTGTAGTATACAGATAAAAATCCTTTTCACTTTTACATATATGAAGCTAATTAGGTGCTACCTAAATATAGGTCTTAATACCAGTGTTTATTGTATTTTTTGTTGAAAGCCTTTTCCCTTTATATCACTATTTACACTGATTGGATGCTACCTTAAAATTGTGTATAATCTAAGAGTTTATTGCATTTTTTGTTTTACTATTTTGTAAAGTAACACTTATTTGATGCTATCTTTATTTCTTTCTTCTAGCTTCATTAATTACAAGACTTATATTTTTGTATATCAATTATATATATACATTCCATCGATTTCATCTATAATTATTATTAGTAAAGCATGAAATGTTTTGCTACAACATTTATAAATTGTATGTATTTAAAATGCTTTAAATTTGTTTAATTTAAACTGTTTGTTACAAATTTTTTTTTAAATAAAAGTTATTTCTATAAATAGCTATGAATACATTAAAAAAATAAATAAATAACAAATCCATGTGGTTTACAAGATATTGGTTGTACACCTCTTAGCGTTACCCAGAAAACACCACGAGGAGGTGGGTGTACGTCGTTTTTCACACATGCACACACATACACATGGTTTACGGGTCTTTTAGTCAACCGCGCCAGTGACCTTCACTCAAACCAGACTTTTCGAAGGAGTAGCCAAAATAAATACCTTAACTTCTCAATCTGATAAGTCTCACATTCACACATAGATTCATAAAGTTTATTCATTAAGAACAATTTTAACAATATTTACAAAATTATGGGGTGTCAATATGTTATTTAAAGAAGATTCATAATGCATACCATAATCATGCATAACCTCCTTAGCTTTATTCAGTATATTTATACTGTTTGGTACAGAATATCTTGTAAAACTTGGTACAAAACCATCTTTCTTAGCTTTCTTCAATGCTCTTTTAAATCGTCTTCTTTCTGTACGAATACACTTGTACTCAATTACTCCATACTTTTCATAGTATGTGTTTTTTTCCAGTACACAAAAGATATGTTTTAAGTCCATATCATCAGGCATAACAGCAACCTTAGGCATTTGGTCAACTAACGTTTCAATTAGTTTTTGATTATTTGCCAACACTTTATGTAAGGAGTGAGTCAACTTAAGGTTTTCTCTTTTAATTTTATACTCTCCATACTTGCGAATTGATGGTAGGATTTCTTCAAACACCCAATCTTGAAAGCGTTTAGCTATTTTCATCTTAGACGATATAATTAAGGAATATAAACCTGGTTCATTTATGAATACGGTTCTTTCTTGAAAATTATAGGGTAAAACCGAACTAGTTCCATTTATATCCTTACGCAATTTTTTATATTTTTCCTTCACTAGATCATTTATTGCTTTTCGCGGTCTCTTGTATTCTAGAATCTCTGATGTATCATTAGCCTTAAACCATGGATTGTTTTCACGATCAAATAATACAGCTACGGGCTTATTATCAAACATGTAACACTGCAGTGCAGACATAGTGAAGTCGTTTATTTTTCTATTTACTTTTAATATTAATTGAATATTACAAAATAGCATACAGATTTAAATATCCGGAAAAACCGAAATTGTGAATAAGCTGTTCACTCGGCAAATGTTCACCAAACAATGAAGTACGTGGTTAACCGAGCTGCTTATATACCCGATGAAGAGTGGTGAAGAATCCTGCGCGTACACAATTCTATGTTTTATTTTAAACATTTCTTGTGAAGATTCGTCAATAATAAGGGGAACGCTCAACAAACAACTTTTATAAATGCTGAAGCGCAACTGCGCGTGCAAAAATAAGGGAAAGTGCTGCACATACACAATAATATGATAAATTTGAATTTTTTGACAATTTTCTGAATAATGTATCTAAACTGATTATTAACACATCTTACATTAATGTCACATTTATATTCATTTAGTGGATTGAACTTAAAAATATTAGCTTTACATATATGTGCTACAAATGATTTTTTTAACATCAAAACGACGTTTGCTTGACTAAAAGACAAATGTTCAAAACAATAATAAAATTAAATACAGAACTAATTAGGTTAAAATTTACACATAAAAGACACTATTAAAATAGTACATTAAAGGTAGCAACAAAACGGTGGTCCAATATCTGGCTAAAAATAGAAATTCCTATGTCACCATTCAATTAGTAACAAAAGTTTTGTTAAGAATTCACATAGATAAAAAATATATTTATTGGTTTGGCCTTAAAACATTACTTAAAAGTGTTGTTTAAAAACCTATAGCAAAATTTTACATATAGAAATAGAACATCAAAGGTAGCACCAAAATGGTGCTATCTTTAAGTAGTAACATTTAAATGGGTTAAGCTCAATTAAAAGTTTCAATATAAAGTTTAAGGTTAAAACTAAAAATTGTTGTTTAAAAACCTATTGCAAAATTTTACATATGAATTTAGTACATGAAAAGTAGCACCAAAGTGGTGATATCTTTAAGTAGCAACATTTAAATGGGTTGAGCCCAATTAGAAGTTTCCGAATCACGTTTAAGGTTAAAACTAACGATTTGTTAGAAATTCACGCAGATAAAAAACATATTTGATCGTTTGACTTTAAAGCAATATTTAAACGTGTTGTTTAAAAAACCTGAAGAAAAATTTTGCATATAAAAATACTACATCAAAGATAGCACTAAAACAGTGCTACCTTTAAGTAGCAACATTTAATAAATGGGTTAAGCTCAATTAGAAGTTTTCCAAATCAACTTTAATGGTGAAACTTAAGTTTTGTTAAGAATTTATACATACATAAACATATCTAATAGTTTCACATTAAACCAAAACTTAAAAGTGTTGCTTAAAAACCTAAGGAAAGTTTATCATATAAAATTCAATAAAAAATAATACATCAAAGGAACCACAAAAACGATGCTAAATTTATCTATGGGTTTAATCCAGTTAGAAGTCTCTAAATTACCTTAATCGTTAAAACTAAGGTTTTGTTAAGAATTTACATACATACACACATCTATGGTAGTCTGTCCTTAAACCAATAATTAATAGTGTTCCTTGAAAACCTAGAGAATTTTTACCATACACCATTCTATAAAAATAGTAAATCGAAGATAGCACCAAAACAGTGCTACCTTTAATTATAGCTATATGTACAAACATACCATGTCTGACGATAATTGGATCAATCACTTCAGAGATGTACGATATTTAAGTTTTGCCCCTTAATTTTTTTGGATGCACCACGCAACGCAATGGTAAACAATTAATGTTTACTCATACCAGCCTACATACCACATAAGAAGTTAATCGGTCTAGCCACTCATGAGATATACAATATTTAAATTTTGTTCCTTCATTTTATAGAGGCACCCCGCCACGCAATGGTTAACAATTAATGTTTACTCATACACACCTACATACCAAGTAAGAAGTTAATCGGTCCAGCCAATCCTGAGATATACAATATTTAAGTTTTGCCCCTTCTTTTTTTGGATGCACCCCGCCACGCAATGGTAAACAATTAATGTTTACTCATACACACCTACATACCAAGTAAGAAGTTTATCGGTCCAGCCAATCCTGAGATATACAATATTTAAGTTTTGCCCCTTCATTTTTTGGATGCACCCCGCCATGCAATGTCAAACAATTAATATTTACTCATACCAACCTACATACCAAGTAAAAAGTTTACCGGTCCAGAAAATCCTAAGATATACAGTATTTAAGTTTTGCCCCTTCATTTTTTGGATGCACCCCGCCACGCAATGGTAAACATTTAATATTTACTCATACACACCTACATGCCAAGTAAGAAGTTTATCGGTCCAGCCACTCCTGAGATATACAATATTTAATTTTACTCCTTCATTTTTTGGATGCACCCCGCCACGCAATGGTAAACAATTAATGTTTACTCTTAACAACCTACATACCAAGTAAGAATTTAATCGGTCCAGCCACTCCTGAGATATACAATATTTAAGTTTTGCCCCTTCATTTCTTGGATGCACTCCGCCATGCAAAGTCAAACAATTAATATTTACTCATACCAACCTACATACCAAGTAAGAAGTTTACCGGTCCAGCCAATCCTGAGATATACAGTATTTAAGTTTTGTCCCTTCATTTTTTGGACGCACCCCACCACGCAATGGTAAACAATTAATGTTTAATTATACCAACCTACGTACCAAGTAAGAAGTTAATCCATAATGCCATTTAAAAGATATAAAATAAAACTGTTTTGCGCCTTCATTTTTGGATACCTCTTGCCATTCATTTGTAGACACCAAATAAGTGTACACACATACTTATAATTACAAATGCCTATTAACTTAAAGGTAAAGCCCTACGCTAGCAAAGGGCAAGAATAATGTTATTTTTAGGTTTTTTTATTTTTGGACAGTTTTACCTTAGATCTGGAAAGTTATTTTTAGCATTTTATTACATGTTAACATTACATGTATACAAATACCAAGTTTGAAGTAAATACATATTGCCATTCAAAAGATATAAAATAAAACTTTTTTGCGCCTTCATTTTTTGGATACCTTTTGCCATGCATTTGTAGACAGCAAGTAAATGTACACACATACCAAGCATGAAGTTAATACATAAAGCCGTTCCAAAGATATGGAATTTCAAAGTTTTGCCCCTTCATTGCCCCTTCATTTTTTAGATGCAACCCTCAACATTTTTGTTAATTTTTTAATTATGGGTACCCACCCCCTGGAGGTACCTCTAATACGTAGTAGGTAGTTTTTTGGGGTCCCCGGACCCCTAGGACGCACCGTTTTCGAGATATTAGCGATTTTTATGTTTTTTAAGCTGAAGTTTGCATGTTATTCACTTTATATAGTACTGTATGCGTCGTATATAGTATGATAACGTTGTTAGTTGCTTAACAGCTTCTAGCCATTGATTTTATGTGCTGTATAGCCAGCATTTTTGGGTTTTATTCACTTTTTATAGTATAGCCTTGGACACATTTCATATAGTATAACTAGATTAGAAGTATTTAACATCATAGTCATTGATGTATATTAAATAGTAAAGTAGCATTTTCATTTTATACAGTGTAACCGTTGATTATGTACATTTTACATTATAGCCATTGATGCAGAGAACTAGTCACAGGTACATTTCATATAGTATAAGCGTTGATTATTTAACATTATATTCATTGATATTTTGTATAGTATAGCGGTGAATGCATTTCATATAGTATAAGCATTGATCGCGTATATTTAACGTAAAGTCATCAATGCATAATATATAGTGTAGTCTTGGGCACATTTCATATAGTATAACTAGATTTAACATTATAGTCATTGGTGTATATTAAATACTATAGTAGAGTTTTCATTTTATATAGTGTAACCGTCGATTATGTACATTTGACATTTTAGCCATTGATGCAGAGAACTAGTCACAGGTACATTGCATATAGTATAAGCGTTGATCATGTTTATTTAACATTATATTCATTGATATTTTGTATAGTATAGCGGCGAATGCATTTCATATAGTATAAGCATTGATCGCGTATATTTAACGTAAAGTCATCAATGCATAATATATAGTATAGCCTTGGGCACATTTAATATAGTATAACTAGATTTAACATTATAGTCATTGGTGTATATTAAATAATATAGTAGAGTTTTCATTTTATATAGTGTAACCGTTGATTATGTACATTTGACATTATAGCCATTGATGCTGAGAACTAGTCATAGGTACATTGCATATAGTATAAGCGTTGATCATGTTTATTTAACATTATATTCATTGATATTTTGTATAGTATAGCGACGAATGCATTTCATATAGTATAAGCATTGATCGCGTATATTTAACGTAAAGTCATCAATGCATAATATATAGTATAGCCTTGGGCACATTTCATATAGTATAACTAGATTTAACATTATAGTCATTGGTGTATATTAAATAATATTGTAGAGTTTTCATTTTATATAGTGTAACCGTTGATTATGTACATTTGACGTTAAAGCCATTGACGGCGAGAACTAGCCACAGGTACATTTCATATAGTATAACTGTTGATTAGTGAATGACATAAGTTGGTTGATTTTATATATTGTATTGCAGCCATCTTTGGGTTTTATTCACTTTTTATAGTATAGTCCCCAGCATTTCATATGTTCTTGTTCCGGCCGATCCAGGTGTTCTTGTTTTATAGTGAATGACGTAAGTTGGTTGATTTTATATTCTGTATTGCCAACATTTTTGGGTTTTATTCACTTTTTATAGTATATATCCCAGCATTTCATATGTTCTTGTTTTATAGTAAATGACATAAGTTGGTAGGACTGCGAGGAAATGTGGGAAATTGCAGGGTATTTTGGGGAATTGCAGGGTAATTAGGGTAATTCATGGGGATATTTTGGGGTAAACTGGGTGTAGCCATAACACGTGCTGCGATCTGTTGGAGAATTAGGAACTAGCTGCAGCCCTAGTACATGCTGAACTCTGGTGGAGGAATTGTGAACTTGCCGCAGTCGTAGTACGTGCTGCACTTTTGTGGACAAGAAGCGAACCACAGGCACAATATTATCAGACACATTTACACTACTCTACTCCGAGTACCTCGATGGCTCAGGGGTAACGCACTGGCCTCACACGCCAGCGGACCGGGTTCGAATCCTACCCTCGCCTGTGATAAATTTTGTTCTTAAACTCTAACCCCTCCAACCTTCCCCGTCACCTTCCCCTCGCCAGCTGCGTCTGGTTAATTCATGGGCCAATTAGCGAGGGCCTCCACTTCCTCATTTAATAACTCTCGACCTTGCCCGCTCCCCTCGTTGCGTGACTCGCCTAACCGACCGGAAGACGCCTGCCCCGGAACATGGCTTCCGGCGGCACGTGGCTGGTTTTGAAAGTGGCTTTTTCTATCTACTCTTCTAAAAACAAGGTCCGTAGAGGAAAAAGCATAACTGCTTCCAAGGTCTGCTGAATAAAAATTTTGTTGTGTTCCGGATTTGAATGGTCAAAACTAAAACGGAAGTCAAGTTACGTTATAATATTTACCATTACACAGCTGATTGAAAAATAGACTAAGCAGTCTTGCCACGGGTACGATATTTATCGTAAAGACACCATATTACTCTATTTTACATTTGGATTATTAGTTAATAACAAACCACAAGGTGATGACCAAATAAACAATCATCAATCAAGGTAAATATAAAACCATAAATTCTACAATAGTTTGCTTTTAAATTCCTTATTTTAGTAATAAATGAGACAAAAAGTTGCCAACGCAAACGAGAACGATTGTAGCTCCTGCAGCGTTTGCAACTCTTGCAGGTAACAAACAGTAAAAATGTTGGTTTTTAACACCATTTAACCAACAAAAACTCTGTGGCAACATCCACGGATGTCGCTGAAACTGACACCATTGCTCTTATGGGATGTAGTTCACATGTGACACTACAGTCATCTTGTTGTAAACACCCATTTAACAAAATCCCACTGGAAAACAACTGATCAAAATAGGCTGCCATGGCGACATAAACCGTGCAGTCAAACCATTTGAAAGGTCGTGAGACCTTAACTACGACAGTGTGGTGCTGTCGTGGCACATATGCTTGATAAAAAATCCTGGTTGAATTTGTTATTTTCACAATAGTATCTTCCTAATGGCCATACTAATGTATCATACTAAGGTACCATTGCTTTATACAGTAGAGTAAAAAGGGTGCTAATAATCTAGGTTTTGAGTGATATTGTAACATACCGGTGCGTACTGCCCCCAGCCGAGCACTACGGCCTTGGCGCCTGCTTTGGGTTCTTCAGTTGCCAACTTGATAGGTTGCACTTTTTTGTTCAGCTTGATTTTACCCGCGGTCTTCACTAGAGCTATGTTATAATCCCAAGAACTGTCTGTGAAGTTTGGGTGGTGAACAATCTAAAAAGTAGTTTAGTAAGTGTTAATATTTAAAACAAAGTATCACTTTCTAAATGCTGTTACATGGTTAAATGAATAAATAAAATATATAATTGATGAAAAATTGTGGGAACAGAAATATATTATTCAGAATATAGAGATTCAAATGAGTAAACACTGTGTTGGGTTTGTTTTTTTATGGTCAGTGGCTAAAAACGTACAGCCTACAATTCCTCATATAAGGAATTAGTATTAATGTTAAAAGAAAAAACAATACAGTTTTAAACTGTTTAAACTATACAATTTTATAATTAATGAATTAAAAATAAATAAGTTTTTATTTTTTACACCTTTGTATTTTAATAATACATATCCTCCTGATATTTTCAGCAATTCCGAAAAATTAGATACTGAAAAATCTAAACGGGTAAAACAATGTATTTATTTTCACTTTGTTTGCCTCTGCAATGGATGTAGTTAGATTTGGTTACATATATTTACCTTCTCTCCATATAGGTATTGCCCTCCTTGGTAAAATAAGTTTGTTCCAACTCGTATTAAATAGCCTTTTGGGTATTGTGCTCTATAAGTAATAAATCAACGTTACACCAGTGTTACAATATTTTTCAATTTATTTTTGACAAGGTGAAAAAGTTACCTTTATTTACCATGTCTATGTCAAGAAAAGTTGAATAGACATTAAATGATAAAATTCTAAATTGATTACATAAATATCATATAGTAGCTGATCATACTAACTAATTAAATGGAAACAATTTTTTACTCAAAACATAATTTTAATATTTAATAAAATAAAAGAGATGGTTAGAAAATGTTTTTCTAGCAGGTTGATACTATTGCATACTTTTCAGTGTCCATTAATTTTAGTTTATATTTACAAACATATTATGTGTAAAGTATCAGGGGGACTGAGCTTATGCTCGGTAAAATTACCAAGCGTCATTCCCTTACTTAGACAAAGTTCGCTTCGCTTCCCTTCGCTCACCAGACCAATAAGTGCACATTGGTATAAATTTGTTGACCCAATGGTTAAATTTGTAACAAATTTGTTTATATTTATGATTAACAGTTGGTTTTGCTGTTCAATTTAGTAATTACAAAAAAATCGCCATAAGGATGATATGGTAACTTTGAAGGGCTCTAGGACGAAAACCGGAAAACCGGATCTTTCCCAGCCATGGGATGAGGTCAATCGATCCTTTATCCCTAAAACCCCCAAATTCAACAATAAACTAAAAAATCCTCGGAGAGAAAAAACATGTGCTCGTACAAACATTGCATGTTTTAGAGTAAAGATAAATTACAATTTTTAATATTGTTAAATATTTTTTTCAATGGTGTTATATTACATATATATATATATATATATATATATATATATATATATATATATATATATATATATACATAAACTTACAAGATTACAGTCGATGCAGTAGTGAGCAACCATCTTTCATTTAAAATGACTGCAGGCCCTTGAAACAGACCTATAAGCAATACTGATGCCTGGAACAAATTACACAAAATGAAAATTGTTAACTGTGCATTTTTCTTAAGGTTTATAACACCTTAAATTTGGTTTTTTAGAGATAAGTTCTGTGGAATAATCATTGATTACATTATTCAATATTAAAATGAGCAAAACGATAACTGAATTCATGTTGATTTTTCCTACACAAAAGAAATAGTACTGTAGTTTTCATAGCTAGGACCTAAATAGGATTTTTTCTGTGTGCAAACGGAGTGAATGTTTAGTCCCATGAAAATAACATGGGACAAGCTTCCATTGCTTATATCTCCAAAACCTTTTAAGTAAAATGGTAAAAGAGCGAGAGTAAACATGAATGTAAACAAATTTTTAAAACATTTGTTTAGTAAAAATTCACTTAACTACCAATAAACCTATTTCCAGCTTTTCTGACGAATAAATATAATTGTTTTGAAATCTATATATTAATACGCAAGAATGTTTCATTTCCTTCTTTTTTCTTAACTCGTGTGAATCGTAGGAAAAATCCTCGTATACCAGTAGAAAGGTATGGTCCTGTAGATGAGCAGAATCACATTCTAAATCACATCGGACACCAAGGCTACGCCCCACAGGCTTTCAAAGTTCCAATGTTAATCTTTAATGTTCAATGTTAAGGAGAGTTGATTGAACCATTAGACAGCTGTTGTAAAAACAAATTCCTTGAAAACAGGAAGAACAGATGTTTTAGTATAAAATGGTTTTCAACTTCTTGAGTTCATATTAAATGAAATTTTGATCGAATTTTGATCAGGAGGCGATCTCTATTTTAATTTAATTGGTAAATAAACGTAATTTTAATAAGTTTTAATTATTGAGTATTTTTTACTTTACAGAAAAGTTTCGGAGATAAAGGCAATGAGCTTGTTTCAAGTTTTCTCATGGGACGGAACAATAACTTCAATTGCCACTAGTTCCCTAACTATTATTTTTATATTCTGTATAAAACGCAAATTTCCATATGTGTTTAATGTTTTTATCTTGTATCTAAACTAGTTTTTAAGTAGATCTATAAATACTTATAAACTAGGTGTACCAGTGCAGCGCAATGCGAGACACATTTACTCGAGTGACTAGTAAAAAACCTGCCCCTATGCATAAAACATTGAATCTGTTTCATTTGAAATTTAATAAAAATTGTTCCCCATGTTAATCTTATGGAGGAAAAATGAACTTTAAGGGCTTCCCATGCTCTTCAGAGTACAAATATCAAAAAGCTAAAACCTTATTGCAAAACTACGAACTGAGAAGAATCTTATGACATCTCAAACATTTAATTTCGTCCAGAAATAAGGGAGGAGTAGTGTTCACAAAAAACGGCCTCACGTATTGTATATAGATATACAAATATATTTAACAAATATAAAACTACACAGCTAACAATAACTTACAATAAAGGGATATTTTGTCACAGACGTTCTATTTCCATTAATGACATCAAGGGGTTGATGGTTTCTCTTGGACAGAAGATGTTTTGAAAGTCTTCCTATGTCTTGTTGCTCGGTGCTGAGAACACCTACAAGTAACAAAATAAGTTTACAAGTAACAAGGTAGAAGGAATATGTTTTGTAAAAATAATAACAACTTAATTCCTAAAATGTTTTTATAGTTCATATGATTTTATTTTTTAATTTATATTTACCGTATCAGTGGTTACTTCATTTTCTTTTCTTAGAATTTTTAACAAAATTTTATGATCATAAAACATATGGACGTACAAGGATTACGTGTGTCATATCATCCACATAACTAAAGAGTTAGATTGCTTGAAATACTGTTTAGTTGTTCATGATATGAATACAGAATGAAGAATGAAGAAAATTACTTAAAGTAAGACTATAAGGAAATGCAGTATTGGCAATAGTCACAATCACAATGACAAATACTGTGCTTAAACAATAAAGAAACAATACAATAATATATATTTCAATTTTTTCTAATTGTCTCAACGTATTTGTTGAACTTGTTGTGGAAGGGTATTTAAAGATGTAAAAATAAAATAGTGGGGGTACTTTAAAAAAGTTGTTTTGTACTGTGGAAAATAGTTTATGTTATGAAAAATATATATTTTTGTGTTACCGTTTGTTATTCTGCATAATTTTAGTAAATTAGTAATGGTAGCATATTAAATAATTTTATAACAATAAGAATAGACGCTAAGTATGAATTTAAAATTATTCCTTTTTTAATACTTAGTTTTATAATAAAAGTGTAAATAAATATTCCATGGCATGTTCAGCTCTGCCCAGTGAGTTTTCTTTGCAATATTTTTTACTTTGAATGAATCATAAACATTGAGTGTTCGATATCAAGAGAATATGGTGTAGTTCAAATACCTTCATTGAAAACATTAGAGGACTGTTTATCTTTCATGACTATAGATATATTTAGAAACACGGAAATACTACTTACAATTATATTATTAACATGCTTACCAAAAACACAAAGGCATAACAAGAGCAAAGATAAGTTCATCCTAAGGTACTGTAAAGGAGAAGAATTTCCTTCTTGCGTTAAAACTTAGCAGTAGGGCCTAAATAAAAACTGAAGTTGGGATATGAACTAAACTGAGTAAAACAGGCTGTAGTTTTATAAATCATGTCACTGAAAACCGTGATATGGATTGACAGGTGACAATCTTGACAAACTAACACGATGTAGAGTGGGTAATTTTGTTGTTATTCGTGAGGAAATCCCGCTATTACTGTGAATTATATAATTTTATTTTTATTTAAATAAGAAAATTAGATTTCTTATTATTATGAATATAGCGTATTGGTTAATTTAATTCAGGATTACTTAACCTATGTAAATTTTAGAACTAATACACATTCTACAATAGGAAATAGTCTTGCTAAGTATTTCCGTGCTGACCTTGCTGCAGTACAGGGTGCTGAAGTAGTTCCCCACCACCGCTTGTATGTGGCAGGGTAGACGATGGCGGGTGTGGGGAAGAGGGCGGTGATGACCCTGCTCAGCTTCCAAGCCGTGCTGATCGTGCTCGGCGTCGTGCTGCTGAGGTATGACAAGTCGGCCTCTGCTGACGCCACCTACAGCAACGACGAGGCTGCCCGCATCACACTGAGGAAGTACTCCAGTAAGTGCAACGGAATAGAAGAAGACATAAAAAATTGTTGAACCCGGAAGTAATTGCTAACTAATAAATTTTGACCGATACCTATGTAAATTTACCTGGGAAAAACTATGGTGAAAAGTCTATCACCCTCAAGTCTACGATGCGTTTGCCTGCTATGGCCCATTCTTCAAAATGCGGCTCCAGTTTTATAGGCTTTTGCTGAATATCATTTGAACCGTTAAAGACAGCTAAATTTTTTAAGTTAGTAAACTTTAGAAAATTAAATTTTGCACATTTTGATATATAAATCATGATATATATAATATGTATTGGTTGTTATATTTAATAAGGGTGATATTGCTCTTTAAAGCTACCTTCAATCGTGGGCTTTTAAGTGAATTTCTTTCGTTGGAAAACCCATATTACGGTGGCGCCAAAGGTTATATATAATTCATTTTGCCTCTGGATTGTTTGATTAATAGAAGTTGATAGGTTATCTTACCTTAACAATCCTAGTGGAAATATCCCTTAAAATCGATTTCGAGTTCGAAAACCCATCATCAGTTAAAGGACCAGGTTGACTAGACTAGTTAAAATTTTTCCATCCGGTGGACTTCGTTACATTTATATCGATTTTAAGGGATATTTCCACTAGGATTGTTAAGGTAAGATAACCTATCAACTTCTGTTATATATAAGGCTTGAACCGTGTTAACTTTTTACAACAGGGTCCCCAGATACCAAAAACACCACTCATTAAAAATTTTATATCTGCATATGTATACTTATTAAGATACATATATATATATATATATATGTACGTAAATTCCGTGAAGCCAGTAAACCTGTTACCGAAACGTCCGATTTTTATGAAACTTGACTTGAAAGTGTGGGACTAGGTCTATTTCCATTGGTTATGTCAATTGGGAATATTAGACTATGGGAAAAGGGTGATATACAAGTTTAAATTTGTCTAAAATAAGCTTAAACCCTGATTTTGGGCCGATTTGAGACAAAATTGAACCTTTATATCACCCTTTTCAAATAGTCTGATAATCCCAATCGACATAACTAATGGAAATAGACCTAGTCCCACACTTTCATGTTAAGTTTGATAAAAATCCGGCGCTTCATTAACAGGTTTACTGGCTTCACGGAATTTACGTACATATTTATATATGTATCTTATAAGTATATATGTCCTGATATGAACATTTTGATGAACAACCTTATTATCGATTGTATTAGACCCTAAAAAATGCCAGAATTCCGTTTGCATTTCAAATATAAATAAAAACTAAAAACTTTATTATTATATCAATTGAAGGATAATCATCTAAGAATAATTTAAAATCAATGAACATGCAATTTTTATTTTACTCTAATTTTGATGTTTTTAAATGGTAAAATTGAGTGGCACCTGTAATATAATGATTTTCTTGGCAGTAGGCTTTTTCGTTTGACTTTTCTCGAAAATTTCTTGATGAGTTCATAAATTATTTTGTAACACAAAATTAAATAATAGTTAAATAATGTATATTTACTGTTGACAAACTTTTTTTTACGCATAGTTTAGACTAAATTAATTTAAGTCTACAGTAACATCCCCTAACCCAAAAACCTATAAGGAGAAATTTTGATATTATTTACAAAGTTTGAAAACCGCAGTTGTCTACAAAATGTTCCTAAAGTAAATTATAATTTTTATTTAAGTTTACTAAATAAAAAATTCATCAAATTCAATTTATTACTTTTGACTATTGGGTATTTCATTTTGCTATCATAAAAAAAACTTTTTCAGCATTGAAGGGTGATTTAGAATTTCAATACTCACAAGTTTGCCAGATTCAGCCAAAAGTTCTTTGAACGAGCGCAGAGAATATTCCAAGAAGTTAATACGAACTTGTGTTCTAAGGCTGAATATGAATGTATTCAATAACTACAGAAGTATAGACCGATTCTGGACCCTCATTTATAATTAAAGTTAGAAATGTTTTATGGGGAATTCGCTGTGAACATAACTTTGATTTCAGATGGTAAGAAAATAAATTATTTTTCAACAACATATTATTAAACTAGAACCGATACTAAACAGCTCTTATTGGTTAAGGCAAATATATAATTAAGTCATTTTACGGATTTGATAAAGATCTAATTTCTTATTGGTTATACCAAACACAGGAAAATACAACAAATTTGTTACCACAACTTGTATTTAAAATCTAAGGCTATAGGGGCCTGTTAGGGCACAGAACGCGGCGCGAGACTTAACACAATAACCATAGAAGTGTAAATTAATAATGTATTTACGCATCAATTAAAACATACATGTATATTAATTATATGGACCATAAAAACAAATTTTATTTCATAACCCCATTCTTTATTGTATAGAAAAAATATTTTTAATCCTGCAAAAAATAGTTATTTGTGATTCTATGGACTAAAGTACAATTTTTTTCTCTCTGAAGGAGGGAAAAGCCGAGGGCGACAATTTCCCTGAGGGAGAAAAGTACTTTAGTCCCTTGATGCACACAACATTTTTCTTCCACCTACACGAATAACATTTAGGCCTAATAGAACTACCGTATATAATTTAACTTTGCCTTCATATGATCCCTTGCTCCGTCAAGCTGGATCAGTCACATCAATAAAAAAAAACACTGAAGGCTATATCATTTTTAAATAACACAAAAAACTAAATAGAATTGAAGCCTAGTCAAACGTTTTACGCTTATGTTTTGGACTTCTTAGGTTACAATACAAGTAACACCTGACTGTGGCTCATGTTCTTTTTATTCTCTCTTTTAATGTTATTCTTACGTAATTAACTTCAGCCCCGAAGTACAAAAAAAGTTGAGTTTTTCCTAGGTAGAAAAATCAAGTATTCAAGTTACATGGGATAAAAACTAGTACTTTAATACTCTATTCCAAGGAGTAAAATACGGCTTTAGATAGTAGGTGGAGGAAAAAAAATATTTGTTGAAAATATCTGACAATCCTATAGAGAAGCATGAGGTGGATTTAATCTGTTGTGTTGGTATTAGTGTTTGGCAACACTGTGGTGTGTCGAGGGACCGTTGTCATCAACAGCAGCCAATCAGGAGCCGTCTGGGGACCCGCCATATCGGGCGATTATCAGCTGATGAGCAGGGCTACCAACTCGGCGGAGGATTAACTTTTATTGTTGCCAACTTATTGTCAATAATACCAACCTTTTCTGGTGATTAAAAAAAAAGGTTTAGAACTTTTAGCTATAGGTAAATTTTATTTTCGCACTTCATTAATGAGTTAATTATGGGTATTTTCGGTGGTATAGTTTGAAAGGAAGTTAAATATATAAGAAAAATAGTAGGGAAGAAGAAAACAAGAGAGAGGAAGAATAAATTCATTTGAAACACATTAAAGGCAGAACAATAAGCATATTTAGAAGTAGTAACTGACAATTCATAATAATATTTAAATAAAAGGTTTTATCTTTTCATAACTATGTTTATTGTACACACTGCGATAACAATAATAAGAAATGGTTGAAGATTATACTTTAGGGATTTTGAAATTATTATTTGTGGATTTTTACTAAATAAATTGAAATAATTCCTCTAGGTGTGGATTATATCTGAGTAAATTTGCGTAATTCTGAAGTTTTTCAGCTAATTAGAGTTCTATACCCTTTTTATAGAAACCCTCAAATTTTATAGAAACTGCAAAACTAAACAAGTTATGTTAAATAAAACAAATATCTCTAGGAGTGTTGTTTAACTAACTCAATTCACCTTCTGTTCCAGATATTCCATATATGTATCTGTTTCCTCTCTGTTCCAGTGTTCCAGGATGTTCATGTGATGATCTTCATCGGTTTCGGTTTCCTGATGACGTTCCTCCGCAAGTATGGTTTCAGCTCCGTGGGTTTCAACTTCCTGTTGTCCGCCGTCATCATCCAGTGGTCCCTCTTCACTGACGGCATCTTCGAGCTGGGCAGGGATCGCTCTACTATACCCATCACGCTCAAGAGGTGACCAGATTTAAGATAAAGGTTGAAGATCACAAAAAACAGGCTACCTAGATTGCTTTAGATTCACGTATTTGGCGATATTCAGATTCAACAATCTAAAAATATACTGTGCCATTGTTTACCAAAGTCTATTGAAATCCTGTGATTTCACTTGAAAATCTCTTGAACGAACTATGTTCTTACCTAATTAATAGCTCGAGTCATTCATAGAGTCATTCATAGAGAGTATCCCACCTACAAATTAATACCATAAGTTTTTCAATAGCTGGTCCGTAAATTTTATATTCAATACAATAATCCTATACTCTTATACGAGCAATGTTTGCTTGTTTGCTTGCTTGCTTGCTTGCACAATTATCTCAAAAACGGCTCCGACGATTTCCTTCAAATTTTGGAATATGGGGGTTTTGGCCACCAGAAATCGATTGGAGCTGGTCCCATAGCTGGGAAAAATCCGGTTTTCGCGCTAGAGCCCTTCAAAGATCCCATGTTATCCTTATGGAAATTTTTTAACTGAACAAAAATCAGCTGATAACTGTAGATAAAATAAACCAATGTGTTACATCTTTAACCTGTGGTTTTAGGAAAATCATACCAATGTGCAGCAAACCTTCCGCCTGGCGAGTGAGCGGAGCGAACGAGCTTTGTGTGAGAAACGAAAGTAATAATTTTACCGAGCTTAAGCTCGGTCCCCCTGGTACTTCAATACAATAAATGCCAATTACTGTACTATTAGATTCCATTAGGATCTAGATATAGTTTTACTTTATCTGTTCCTTTCGGTTTTAGTTTGGGTTTCTTTTTAAAAAGACGTCCTCTACCATTAAAACCACCTAAAAATAGTACATTGTTAAACACGTTTTGGTTAATTTAGAGGGCTATAAATAAACGGAAAACATGTTCACCCCCTTCCAATTTTTCCAATCAACGTTTGAACACCTATTATCAACCATTACCTTATCGCAGTTGCGCGTTACACAATATAGTTGGTTGGTTGACCACTGCACTGGTTTGAGTAATATTACAGAGTGGTAGATATTTTAATGTTAGTGTAAAACGAAATTACTGGTGTTTCGAAAGTCTGATAACAAAAATCCAATGCAGCACAGGTCCGGCAGAACGGGTAAATGTGCAGCTACACATAGCAGGAAAGGACACGGAAAGGATCGAACGGCACAGTTTCTGATGAATGTTCCCTGTGTTATCGAATGGGAGCGGCTACACATGACAGGACGTGACACGGAAAGGACACGGACAGGACATTCGCCGTGTCGGATTTATCGCCAAATGAGCATTCATTCGCCAATGTCATTCGCCAATAGCTACGTGTCCTGTCCGTATCCCGTCCTGGTATGTGTAGCCATCCCTCCCGACACTATCAGAAAAATTCTGACGGTAGCTCTATGTAGCGAGTGTGGCAGCCGGCGGGATGGGCAGTGTCTGACGGCTGCGCGCGCAGCCTCCCCGCCTCAGAAATGTCCTGTCCGTATCCCGATATGTGTAGCCACCCCATCAGAATTTTGTCCGTGCCATTTCCGTTTCCTTTCCGTATCCTTTCCTTTTATGTGTAGCCGTACCGTACCTTTTCATTGATCCATGATTTACTAAAGCATTTTTTCGCCAATAGGAAAAGTATTACGACAATAAAGATATTTTTATTATTATTATTTATTATTTACAAATTAATTTCCCAGCCTGATGCGAGCCGACGTGACGGCGGCCTCCTGCCTGATCTCCATGGGCGCGGTGCTCGGCAAGACCTCGCCCCTCCAACTGGTCATCATGGGGGTGCTCCAATGCGTACTCTCCTCTCTCAACGAGTACTTCGCCCACCACAAGCTCCAGGTTCGGCTATGATAAATATAATCACACACAAGGGAAGTGATACAAGTCCCAACTCTATTTAAGAGTTTTATATACAATCACCCCTGAATTCAAAGACATAATCTGTGTTAAAGGTCCCATGAGGATCCGTCCCTGAGGAAAGAGAAAATGTTCTTAAAACCTATCACTACAGTATTTTCGTCACACTGCTCCTAAAATATATATTTTCTATACAGTTGTTGTAGGGATAAAATTCGTATTGATTGAAAAAAAATTAATAAAACAACAACAACCAGCTGGTCAAAAATCGCTTTTTTTATATCAAACATATATAGAAAATTGTATATAAACAGTAGCATATTAACAGGTGATTGTTTTTAACTAAAAAATGGATTGTCTATTTTTGACAATTTGTAAAATTCTTGTTTTAAGATGTACTTAGGCCTAGTTGAATATGTTGAGCATTATGACAAAAAAGAAAAATATTTCGTAGCACATGTCTTAAGTTTTCTTTCAAAAATTAGGTTATAAAACTTACTAGTGCCTTGTCGGTCCTTAAAGACCGAATGTTGGTTGTTCCTTTGATAGCAAACACCAGTGCTGCCATACGTGTAAAACTTTCCGCAAGGGGTTTAAAGTATTTTCATTACAAAATACACGAATTGGTAACATGCCTGGTTACATAGTGTTAGAATACTGGGAAAATTTTATTTTATCTTTAAATTATGTTGTTTTGAATGTATGTAGTATACAATGATCGCTTATTTGACCTTTTACTCCTGAAACTCGTTTTTTCAATAGAAGTGCATTCAAAGGAGGAAATATATTTAACAACTCTATCATCTTATTCAAAGTTAATATATCATCTTAGAATCTTATTATTGATTAACGGCGCTTTCTCCACTCCTCTCGAAAGGAATAACTTGCATTTGGTCTTTAGGGACCGCGTGCGTGATAGTATAAAAATAAACCTCTTATGAAAAAACTTAAGGCCCCAAAATGCATTATAATTCACAGCGATGTTAAAAATATCAAAAATAAACTTTTTGCTCTATTTTCTTATTCTTCAGGTGACTGATGTCGGGGACTCCATTTTCGTGCATGCGTTCGGAGCATACTTTGGCCTTGCTGTGAGTCTGGTGCTGGGGAAACCAAAGCATCCTTCCTCCTTCGAAGGATCTTCCTACAACTCGGACATGTTCGCCATGATAGGTACCTAGCTAACTGTATTTTACTGTGCATTAAGGTAAGGTACCTTATCTCGGTACAGGAAGTAACAGTGAGTATTCGTTCAGAAAATGTTTGATTTTCTGTTTAATGACAGGTTCGAACTAATTGATGGAAAATGACGTTACATAGACAACTTACTTCTAATTTGCTTACTTATTTATAATCTGGTTAGCGTCACTTTATACGATTATTCATTCTCATTGCATTTTTGTTCGTAGAGTGGGCATAACTTGATTAATGAGAGTAACATATGAAAAGAAAATTTCTGAAAGTTAATTAAAGGCTCAAAGTTAACCAAAGGCTCAAACAGGCTATTTTTTGCACCTCAATTTATTGAAAAAACTGAATATTGTTGTTGACTTTGCTATAGAAACGTCTATCAACGTTGGGGTACGAAAATTAAACATGAAATTTCATTCCCTCGTTAGTCCCCTTTTCATTAAAGTATGTTTTTGTTTTTGAATAGCAATTTTAAAGATTTTTACAAGTTGAAGTTTTTTGTTCTTATAAACTTTCTCTGAATTTCTTTCTTCTTTTTTAAATTAGATATTTTTCACAAATTTAAATAAGTTAATTAGAAAACAGTGGTTTTAAACAAAGTTAGAGTTCACTTAACTCTCTGGAAAAAAATACACAATATTCCTAATCCTACTCATATTGTAAATGAATGGGAAAGTTTTGATGTTTGTTTTTAATTCTATCATGAAAAACCAAGGGAAATATTTAAGTTTTGCAGAAATAATGAAAACAATTTAAAGGTTTTTATAGGATTATTTAAGTTTTGAATCTTGGCATATTATGACAAATACAAGCTTCATATGGCAGACGAATTTTACCCTAACTAATTTAAATTTTTTTTTTTTAAATAATACAAAATAATGCAGTACCGGTACTAAAAAATAATCTATTGAATATTACCGGTGACCAATTGTAGACCACGGTTTACGGGTTTTCTATATATGAGTGAGTGAGGGTAGCGAACAAGTTCGATCTAATAATATTACTTGAACTTTAAATCTTTTTCTACTTAACATAAGTCATCGGATCATCTATTAAATCTGGAAAAAGAACTGCAGAAAACCTCTCACAAAGCTTGTATCTTATAGGAATATGATAAATAAATTGGTAATATTTCTTATTTAAAAGAATCACCATTAGCATAATTGACCACACAAAATCAATTAATACCATTGATGAGTCAGTGTTTTTATGTGCAAATAAACCTAACGATGTCCAAACCTCGGTGGCAATAAACTTTATTGATTTTGACAATAAAATGACGAATGCACCCTCGCAGTTATTTATTCTGCTCCGTTGTAAAATTAAATGGTGTTTGCACTTTTATCTGTTGACGGTAAAGCTAACATTGTTTATGAAAGAGGGCGAAAGTTGGCCCAATTCATTCGAGCTTTATTTGATGTCAGAACAGAGCCAGGCAATGGTTCATCGAATGATTGGAAACTTTGCAAATAAACGGATTGTTTACAGACATAAAGGCCATCTAATTCAGACGGCATTCGGAAACAAAACAACCGTCCATAACAATTCGTGTGTTTTGCCAACTTAAAGGTATTGTACACTTCATAACGAATTTGTATTTTTATTTTAAACTGTAGTGTAGCAAAAATAAATTTATATTTTTAAGTTTTTAAAAGTTTTCTAAAATTCATGGTTGTGTTTTGAGCTACAGTATAATGGGACATATCTCCTTCAACTTTAAAGACGAGCTCGTTCGCTCCGCCCACTCACCAGGCCAAAGGACGCTGCAATGTGGTTTAAATTTAATGAATCACAATTTGAAAAAGTTTTATATTTATTTATTTTAATAGTAATCAAATGGATTTCGTTCCATTTAGTACGCTAGGCAAAAAAGTGCGCATAACTTGGAAGCTATCATAAAACCGTTACATAAAATGTAAGGGCTGTCGGGAAAATACCAGGAGATTCCCAGCCAATGTTTCCTGGTGGCCGAAACCAACATATTAAAATTCAAAATCCTATAAAGGAAAAGATTTAGCCCTTGTAAGCAGTGCTTGTTTTAAAGTGTAAGTTGTCGAATGCATTTTTGAGTAAAGCTACTATTTGTTCTGTGTACCTTAATATTCACGATATATAGTAAATTTCTGGAGACGCTGTGAGGATGTATTCTTTTGGTTTGAGTTATTAATTTTTAAATATTCAATATGCAGATTTTTTCCTGTCGGACATTTAACGTACAAACAGGGGCTACTTAAACTGACTAGAGTAAGTAATGTGAACCACTGATTTTTATAAACTTACCATACGCGGTACCTAATGTATAGGGAAAAAATTATATCTCAATAAATCTATAATTTATGATACACTGAGTTACATAATTGTAAAAAATGTAGCCTACTTCAAAACAGCAACTAACTGTAGCGTACCTTTTAACTGGCATATTTATTCCAGGGTTTCCTGTTCTTTGCTTTATCCTTTTAAAACATGCAGTTCACTCTATTTGTGACGGAAAATCAGATGAAACGGAACCGCTGACATTTTGTAAAACATTTAACTTGATATAAAACTTCTTGATGTTTAATCCACGAAAAATAATTTTATCTATTTCGGAGAAACATGCAACGAATGTGAGGTTATGTTTCCCCGCTGGTATGAACCGGAGTCTGTCTGTATTACAAATGATGGAGTCCTGTATTACATCTCTTCTGTTCATATATCCTGCGCCAGCTTATGTGGTCATTTATCATTAGTTATCTGTGTTTTTTGTTAATTTTTCAACCCTTCTGAAATTTGCCGGTGTATATTTTATATCTAAACATTTTATGTTCATTAGTTATATTAAAGCTGTGAAGGAAAATTCGTATGTACTCATCAATAAAATTCGATGAAGTTTAAGTCCTTGAATCTGTTTACTCTTGCCAGGAATAAATGCTGGGAAACTGCCTTAGCTTCAGAAAAGCCCTTATATAATTTTTAGTGGAGAGAAATATGCGTCTCACCTTTATAAATAACGTGATTCATGAGAAAACGTCAAGGACAAGACAGTTCATTGGGATTTAGTTTCATATTTTAGTAATGCTTTACACTTTCAAGAAAGTGAAAATAAATGGACAACCACGGTCAGAATGTGTCTTTATATCAAATGGGGCTAGGGCCTGGTGCATCATGTTATTTGAGAGGATGATACGGCACGGCAGAGTGATGTCAACTAAACTGTCAAAAATATTATAATGACATTAATTGAGTTTGAAGAAAAGGATACAAAAAATCATTTCTGAAGTAGGAGGGATCCAATAGTCACATTTACATTATGGGTGATGCGCCCATACGTCTGTCCCAATCATGGTCTCAATTCGACTCATTATTTTGTCGCTTTAAACTTTCATATGATGAAGTCTCTACAAAAATAGGCCTACTTCCTGAAACGATCAAATGTAAAACGGATCTTTTTATTATTTAATGTAGCACAACTTTATCATCATTTTTGGAATTGTTTAAAAAATTACTGCGCAACTGAGAAGTATACATGTCAAAATAAACAATATTACAGTTACACCATTATTTATCATAATATTTCCTCATAGTTTTATTACATTTTGGTTAGCCTCCAAGTAAGTTTAATAAATAAATCCGTCTCATTTAGATTTACTGCTTTTTAATTATGTTGCGTTTGTTTTGCTTATTTGCTTTTGGATTGTTGTTGAAAACTTATTTCATTTGTGAGAGAATGGTGAATAAAACTTATAAATACGATCAACAAAATTGTTCTGAATGCTATACAGGATCAGTAAGTGTAACTATCAATTATATTAACAAGTATGCCACTTCAATATAATTGATAGAACAAATTGCTATTACATACTGGGATTCAAACGAGGATGATGCATTCCGGCGACTTTCACGATAAATTGTTCCAGCCATTGTATTGCTAAATTAATATTAAATTAAAATTCTAAAAACAATCACAGGAAACATAAGATAATAATGTTACGTCAAACTACTGAAACTACATTTTTTGCCCAATGTAGATGATAATTGAATGATTTGCGATAGGTCTTTATCTTCGCCAAAAGATCCTCCGTTTTGGATTGGCTACAAATGTTTTATAATTAGGCACGAGCACATCTCCAGATCATAGAAACACAGGATAACAATATTTTACGTTCAAAAATCTCATTTTTGAGTTAATTAAGGGGGGACGCGTCTTAGTCGGACAACGGAATTGGTCGGTTTTGGGAGGCAGGATTTGTTTGAGACGGCCCACCACCTAGGGTCGCGGAATGGAATGTGCCTATGCTTCTGTTGCTGTCGTTGACCTTGTATCCGGTTGGCCAGACAGAAAACTGTCAGACTTTGTCCGGACCGGTCCAGATAAACCCTGTTACCTCGGGAATTCGGATTGGAATGTGTCACATTTTGTCCTTGTCGGACTTTGTGTTTGCCAGACTTTGTCCAACCAAACCAGTCGCAAGTGTCAGGGTTTGTCTGTGTCTGACTTTGGTAGCTTCCCCAATCAAGGTATCAGACATATTAGAAATCGCAAAAGATTAGACACTAATAACAAAAAAGGACAAGGATTTAAGTTTGGACAGGTAAATTAAACATGATACGCAATGGTTTTATCCACAATTTTTTTTAAGTAAATGGTAAAGGTGGAACGAGATATTTAGTTTGGTAAACTTGTAAAACACTTGAAATATGAGCTAGTTAAAATTAAAATGTCCTTAAGGATAAAGTGGGAACTTTGAAAGGTTGTAGGACGATACCGAATTTTATCCAGTCATGAGACCAACTGCAATCGATTCAAAATAGCTACAGAACAAAAAAGTGTTTGTTTTAGAGTATTATAAGAATAAGATAATAAAGCTTGTTATAATACCTCTTGTTGTTTTGTTTTGTTTTTTAGGTGTTTGACACCTTGACTAGCTCAACTACAAGCTTCATGTTCTGACCTGTAAAAGTCTGAGCATAAAATAGTCGTAATCAACCTTCAAACTAGAGCATTTCAACGAATTCAGGCCACCTTAATGCAGCGACCCACTACCGGACTTTGCACCGAACCATACATTGGATCAAGCATCGAACCAAACACTGCACCGTACAGGGAAACTAAATTTTCTCCGAACATTTTACCGAACAAGGCATTGGACCGAGCATCGTACCGGTCAAATTCACCGAGGTGAAGGTTGTTTAGAGAGAGAGGGATAGCATTAGTAGTGAGAGCGCTAGAGGATGCGGTGGAGAGGGGAGGGGCATTCCATTGGTTCAAAGCGAGAGTTCGGGTAGACGCTCGGGACGGCTTAACGGAGCAAAATTGAACCGTAGATCGGACCGTACACCGAACCGATATTTTCAATGATGTATCGCCAGAAAACTGCCTCCAGAGTGCTCGGTACGATGCTCAGTCCGGTGCTCGGCCCGGTGAAACGTCCGGTAGTGTGTTCTTGATCTGCGATTCCCCTACTTAGCTAGCATGTCAACTCCCCCGTGTGCCGCAGGGTCGGTGTTCCTGTGGGTCTGCTGGCCCAGCTTCAACAGCGCCGGTCTGGACGGAGCGTCACAGCAGCGGGCATTCATCAACACCTACCTGTCCCTGGACACCTAAGCTATTCCCTCCTACCTAGCTAGCATGTCAACTCCCCCGTGTGCCGCAGGGTCGGTGTTCCTGTGGGTCTGCTGGCCCAGCTTCAACAGCGCCGGCCTGGACGGAGCCTCACAGCAGAGGGCTGTCATCAACACCTACCTGTCCCTGGCCACCTAAGCTATTCCCTCCTACCTAGCTAGCATGTCAACTCCCCCGTGTGCGCAGGGTCGGTGTTCCTGTGGGTCTGCTGGCCCAGCTTCAACAGCGCCGGTCTGGACGGAGCGTCACAGCAGCGGGCCGTCATCAACACCTACCTGTCTCTGACCGCCTAAGCTATTCCCCCCTACCTAGCTAGCATGTCAACTCCCCCGTGTGCCGCAGGGTCGGTGTTCCTGTGGGTCTGCTGGCCCAGCTTCAACAGCGCCGGTCTGGACGGAGCATCGCAGCAGCGGGCCGTCATCAACACCTACCTGTCCCTGGCCACCTAAGCTATTCCCTCCTACCTAGCTAGCATGTCAACTCCCCCGTGTGCACAGGGTCGGTGTTCCTGTGGGTCTGCTGGCCCAGCTTCAACAGCGCCGGCCTGGACGGAGCCTCACAGCAGAGGGCTGTCATCAACACCTACCTGTCCCTGGCCACCTAAGCTATTCCCTCCTACCTAGCTAGCATGTCAACTCCCCCGTGTGCGCAGGGTCGGTGTTCCTGTGGGTCTGCTGGCCCAGCTTCAACAGCGCCGCGCCGGTCTGGACGGAGCGTCGCAGCAGAGGGCGGTCATCAACACCTACTTGTACCTGGCCGCCTAAGCTATTCCCCCCTACCTAGCCAGCATGTCAACTCCCCCGTGTGCTGCAGGGTCGGTGTTCCTGTGGGTCTGCTGGCCCAGCTTCAACAGCGCCGGTCTGGACGGAGCGTCACAGCAGCGGGCAGTCATCAACACCTACCTGTCCCTGGCCGCCTCAGCTATCCCCTCCTACCTAGCTAGCATGTCAACTCCCCCGTGTGTGCCGCAGGGTCGGTGTTCCTGTGGGTCTGCTGGCCCAGCTTCAACAGCGCCGGCCTGGACGGAGCGTCGCAGCAGCGGGCCGTCATCAACACCTACCTGTCCCTGGCCGCCTAAGCTATTCCCTCCTACCTAGCTAGCATGTCAACTCCCCCATGTGCCGCCGGGTCGGTGTTCCTGTGGGTCTGCTGGCCCAGCTTCAACAGCCCCGGCCTGGACGGAGCGTCGCAGCAGCGGGCCGTCATCAACACCTACCTGTCCCTGGCCGCCTAAGCTATTCCCTCCTACCTAGCTAGCAAGTCAACTTTCCCGTGTGCCGCAGGGTCGGTGTTCCTGTGGGTCTGCTGGCCCAGCTTCAACAGCGCTGGCCTGGACGGAGCGTCGCAGCAGCGGGCCGTCATCAACACCTACCTGTCCCTGACCGCCTAAGTGATCCCCTCCTACCTAGCTAGCATGTCAACTCCCCCGTGTGTGCCGCAGGGTCGGTGTTCCTGTGGGTCTGCTGGCCCAGCTTCAACAGCGCCGCGCCGGTCTGGACGGAGCGTCGCAGCAGAGGGCGGTCATCAACACCTACCTGTCCCTGACCGCCTAAGTGATCCCCTCCTACCTAGCTAGCATGTCAACTCCCCCGTGTGTGCCGCAGGGTCGGTGTTCCTGTGGGTCTGCTGGCCCAGCTTCAACAGCGCCGCGCCGGTCTGGACGGAGCGTCGCAGCAGAGGGCGGTCATCAACACCTACTTGTACCTGGCCGCCTAAGCTATTCCCCCCTACCTAGCCAGCATGTCAACTCCCCCGTGTGCTGCAGGGTCGGTGTTCCTGTGGGTCTGCTGGCCCAGCTTCAACAGCGCCGGTCTGGACGGAGCGTCGCAGCAGCGAGCGGTCATCAACACCTACCTGTCCCTGGCCGCCTCCTGCGTCGTGGCCTACGCCCTCTCAGCCCTCACCTCTCGTCGTCATAAGTTCAACATGGTAGGTGGTAGAGTCTTGACGAATTGTGGATAGTTATATCATGTGGCTTGTGGATGCGATATTCTCTGGTGAGGATTAACGTCCGCACTAGTGAATACTAGTTCATTATAAAGACCATCCTCTTAATTAGATTAATTCGTATATATGAGGTCAAAATTGTGGTTCGGAACCCACGTTAAACTGTAGGTCCCTAGATACCATTGGCTTTTGGGCTATTAATTTACAGTCCTGTCTAAGGAGAATGACGGCCTTAGGAACAAGACTAAAAGATCTTGCCATAATCATCCTACACTCATCTCTCATTCATACTTGGCTTTAAACGTATTAAGTTAGATCGCCATTTCAGTAAAGGTATTAAAGGTATGTTTGGGATAACATAGAAAATGATTACATACTCGTCAGAAATAGGCACCATAGAATTTGTGGTTAGTCAGTAGGAAGGTCAGATTACCATAGAGATGTCCATCTAGGTTCTTTGATATTCGTTATCGTTTGTCTAACAACAATGCGTCTGATTAAAGGGTCCAAAGGTCGTTCAAGGTCAGACACTTCTTGTCAGTTTTTCCCTTTCGCTGCTAAGCGTACGGTGTGAGTGATTAATTCTTTTAGGTTGTGGACATTAAGATAAGTGATCAAGATAAAGGAACTAATTTTGACTTCTCTATGACAAACTGACCTAACCTAAACAAACCAAACCAAAGATACACTCTTTACTCCCCTTGTCGATATTACTGTAACACCCTTGCGGGGAACTGTTGTAAGAAATGCGTCAACCTAAATACCTAAAATATATAAAAACATGTTAATAAATGGCATTACTTGTTGTTTATGCTAATATTTTTCGTTGTTTTCATCGTGTAATCTTAGAATTACACACCGTAAAACATAGGTCGTGTTTATAACCAACAACTATGTAAAATATTAATGCACATTAATCCCACTAATTAACTTAAAATCCATATTAACCTGTTCGGGTAGTGAGGGCCCGAGTGCCGAAAAGATTGTGGTATCTAGCACTTGATTTAATGCTTCGGGAATCACAACTCCTAAACACCCAACGTTTCAGGTCCTTAGTCTCTAGTGTAGCAGGTTTTTCTTGCTAACACTTGTTTGAAAACACAAGTAACCACCGGAACTATTTTATTACGAGTGCCTTGAACGTGAATGTGGTAGCAAAAGCTAATCATACAACAAATTAAGCGTTTAAAATTCCCTAGGACATATCAATGTCCATCACACATTTCTTAATTGCTGTACTGTGGTACAGTATTTATATTAACGCCTATAAACATTTCCTAACCTCTACGTATCACTTTTAAATCTAAGGTCATCATTGAAGTAGGTAAAAAGGTGTTTATCATCTTTATTTAAATTTCGAAATCTTAATAGCATTGCATTACATGTATATATCTTAGGGATGTATGAATACAAACCTAGACGACGATAAACAAGCAATAAACAATTTTGATCCCAATGAACTATGTTACACGTAGTATAAGTTGTAAATATCTAAAGAGTAAGGTGGCCTAAGAAAATAATCTATGTGATAAAAACGTATGATATAATTATTGCATGAAAAATTTTTGGTAAGTAAGCATTCGAACTTTCATAAATGACATACCAAATACAATAAACTAGAGTGAGAATTTATAGGATACTATAACTGTTGCAGCGGAATCGATAGTAAAGTTGGATCTATGAGTTAAGTTTACTGTTTCCTGTCATGATAGAAATAAATTCAGTCAAACCGCAGCAATTGGGATTATAACTTTAGATCCGACATAAGAGACTATGATGGCTGGATACAACTGCAACCACTTAGTATATGACATCTGTAACAGTAACTCTGTGTATAATAAGTAAAATGGGTAAATCTAGTTTAGTTTTATTTTACTGTTTGATTATTTAAATAAATTAGTTAATTTAAAAAGCCTAATAACGAACCACAGTATTTAGAGCTGCTTAAAATGTTATTGTTTTATTTCCACAATTTGCATGAAGTACAATAGCAAGGGTTTTGTAATTATCTCTAGAGCTTTTAAATTAAACTCTCTAAGTGACTGATAAAATATTAAAATTAATTTAAGCTAGTTTCCTGATATTCTCTACAGTATCACATTTACATGGAAATTTATAAGTGGATTAGAGATAGTTGTATGAACAAATTTATGCAATTAACCACATACTAATTTAAGTGTATTAAGACCGATTAGTATATAATGCTATTGGAAATTCTTCCATGTGATATTCGATTAATCTTTAATTTCATACTTTATTGCTTATTTTCTCCATTAAATCTGACCCTTGCGGTTTTGTTGTAGGCTACTTTTATTGTTATGAACTTCATACAGTACACCCAAAGCAACATATTACCTACATATACAGAGATACATGATGGATACAACAGTTTGAAAAATAAATGGTTGGTCGCATTACATTGTTTTCTATATCCACTTCTGATTTCTGTTCCAGGTCCACATTCAGAACGCCACGCTAGCTGGAGGAGTTGCCATCGGCACTTCTGCCAACCTTATGGTCCAACCGTTTGGAGCTATGATAGTTGGCAGCATTGCAGGAGCCTTGTCTGTCATTGGTTTCCAGTACTTACAGGTTTGCCAACAACATCAGTATTTTGAGTTTTGAAGTCTTTATTATTTCTTAAAATTAGGTTAATTTCTAATAGTTTATTTTTGATACTTTTTTTAGATAAAGTTCCTTGAGTCCAAACCCGATTTTCTGAATGGATAAAATTAAAAAACATTTCAAACTTATAATAGTTTATAACTTAGTTTCGTGTTAAGGAAATTACAAATTAAACTTAATTAGTCTAGTTAATCAGAGATTTAGATGTTATTGTTACAAGTTGCGGTTTGACGGTAAGATGTGTTTGAAACTTAAAAGAACTTGCATGAAATTTAGGTTTCTGAGTTTGACTAGTTTTAAAATGAAATCAGTTTACTTCAATTAAATTTCAAATGTGGTCCACAGAATTAATTGTGAACCCCGTGATGTAAAAGTGATGAATTCAAAACTCTTTAGCCGTACAAGACTTGTAAGAAATTTTAATTAGTAAATATCAAAGAATTTGAGTGTTACATCATTTTGGAAAAAGGTACTTAAATATAGTTTCTTAGACTTGAGTTTTCAAAACGTGTAATACAAGCAGTTTAAAAATATTATTCGAATCTTTCCGAAGGATTTTTGCAGTGTTTAATGTTATTTTTTAGTTTATAAATAAAAATACCTCTTGAACTACTTAACACAAAATGTATCAAAATGTACAGGACGAAAAAGAAGTATAAACATATTAGTTATCATCGCCTCTGTATTTTAGGCCAGTAAAATAGCTGAAATAAAAATTATTTTGTCATTCTGCACGAAATCAGCTGTTTTTGTTCTCCCAATAGTACCAAAACCGTTTATTTTTTGTCTTAAGACTGAAAAAAACAGCCTGAATATGTTTTATGTCCTAGGACTGAAAAGTCAGCTATATGCTAAATATATTAATATTCATTTATTAATTTTTAGGTGCATAATTTTGTAATTCAACTGTTATAAAGATAATTGTATAAAACACTGCATAAATCAGAAATCAGAAATCAGAAATTCTTTATTGCCGTGGATACAATGGTTGTACATGGCATGAGTCAATTACAAAAAAAAAAAAAAAAAAAAACAACTTAAATACATTCTAATAACAAACAAACAATTAACTAATTTATGATAGTAATACAATCAAATTATTTACAATTGTCTATCTGGAATAATTGTTTATATTGTCCAAGACACTGTAGAATTCCTTTTGGACCAAGAACTTTCTCAAACCATGCCTAAATTTTTGTTTGTCGGCTTCAGCTTTTAAAAGTCATCTTCACCCCTGTGCCAGTAGCCCATTGTTGCGCAGTCGGCAATGTTAACCATACGGCTTTTAATGCAAAACATGGTATTTGATTCCCCTGTTTCGGACGCCGTTTTTCAACCGATTTTCTTTACACTTGGTAAATGTTTAGTTGAATAGTTATATTAGGCCCCTCATACCTGGAAATTTTAAAAATTTTACAAAATTTTGAAATATTACTAAAGAAAATCGAGTTACTTTGCGACGTCACAGATAGTAATATTTGTTAAATTTTCAAAATTTCGAGGTATGAGGGACCTAATATAACTATTCAACTAAACATTTACCAAGTTTAAAGAAAATCGGTTGAAAAACGGCGTCCGAAACAGGGGAATCAAATACCATGCTTTGCATTAAAAGCCGTATAGTTAACATTGTCGATTGCGCAACAATGGGCTACTGGCACAAGGTTGAAGATGACTCTTAACAAAGGAGGAAGGGATCGGAACAAACGAAGGCAAGTGGAGTAGGATTGGTTCTGATGAAATGTGGTCCTGGATTTGGGATATGAAAGGTTACTATTGTTTCTTAGGTTGTAATTGTGGAGAGGAAGGTCTCTGGCTTCGAATAGATGTAAATTCGTCTTTAGAAAAGTCAAATATTCTAAAATGAAAATGGAGGGAAATGTTAAAATATCATTTTTTCTAAATACTGATCTGCAGGACTGTCGATGGTTGAGACAAAAAATAATTCGAATGGCTCTTTTTTGAATCTTGAACAGTGTTTTTGTCCTGAAATTTTCACCTCCCCATATTGGGACACAGTAGGTTAAATGGGGGTAGAACAACCATAATAGGTAGTGGGAAGAAGACGTTTGTTGTTAAAATGTGAAAGTCTACGGAGTAATAAGATGCTACTACTTAATTTTTTACAAATTTGATCAATATGGGATGAAAAATTCAAGTTGTTATCCAAAACGACTCCAAGATATGTGACACTCAACTGAGGACTAAGCTCAGATTCAGAAAGCAATAGAGAAAGTGGTTCAGAAGTATTGGAAGGACACTCTCTCAAGCAGAAGTTGAGTAATGAGGTTTTTTGTGTATTTACATGAAGGCGGGTTTCAGTTAGCCACTGAAGAACAGAGTTACTCTGGACAAAAGTGTCAATCTCCAGTTGAGAACGTTTGGGACTAGAAACCACCATTGAGGTGTCATCGGCAAACAAATATAATTTAGAGCATGGAATGGATAAAGGTAGATCATTTATAAACAAGAGAAACAATGAAGGCCCAAGCACAGACCCTTGCGGCACACCTGATTTTACAGTTTGCTCATCGGAAGTGTGTTTCCTTAAGTAACCTTTTGAGTCAAGGTAAGGAACTTCAACTACTTGACTTCGCTCGTTGAGGTAGGAAGATATCCAGCTAAGTGGCACACCTCTGATACCAAGTCTTTCCAGCTTGGTCAAAAGAAGCGAATGATCAACCACATCAAAGGCCTTAGTGAGGTCCAAAAACAACCCAGAGACTTGGCGTTTCTCGTCCAATGAATTGCGTATCTCAGTTACCAGGTTATATACAGCATTCAATGTAGATAATCCAGATCTAAATTCAAACTGGTTGTTGTATAAGAGATTGTTTCTTTCTATAAATCCATTTAGTCTCTTTAAAAATAGTTTCTCAAGTACCTTGGAAAAAGATGATAAGATTGCAATTGGCCTATAATTACTCGTATTACACTCATTACAGTTTGCTGCCTTTCTTTTTAAATATAGGTTTCACCGTAGAAAGTTTTAATACAGATGGAAATTTCCCAGCCTCAAACGAAGTGTTTGTAAGGTTCGGAAATATGCATATTACTTACTTTGTAAATATAACCTCGAAAATACAACTTAATACTTTTAACTATCAAAAGCTTTATTCCGTATTTTGATAAAATACATTCTTCATTACTTGGAGCAATAGTGTCTTTTTGATGCTTAATAGTTTTTAAAAGCTCGACAGCGCCTCATTTTTAAAACACGATTGCCCACCAAAAAGACCCACTATTGCTCCTAGTGATGAAAACTACTATTATCTTGTAGTATTCTGCGCCCATATAATAATTAACAATTTCCCCTCCCCAGCCCAAACTGCTGGAGAAGCTCGGCGTGCACGACACCTGTGGTGTGCACAACCTACACGGCATGCCGGGGGTTCTGGCCGGAGTCATAGGAGCCTTCCTGGCGTTCACCGCGTCCGTCGAGGACTACGGCTACAAGTGAGTTCGGTTGAACGAGAGAGGGGGCTGGGAAATGAGTTAACATTTATCTATAAAGTGAAAACTTTTCTTGGGAAATATTTTCCACAACATACCCCAGCAAATATTAAGAAGGTCAAAGAAATACCCGTAATCGAGATGATGTCTCAGTAAGGGTAAAAGAGAAATTTTATGTAGATGAAATGTTAATTTAGATAGTTAGAAAAAAAAGTTACGAGAGATAATGGTTCAAACGCAATCTAAAAATGGTTAATTAGTCATTGAACTTAAAATACATTATTTAAAGCTAGGTTTACACGTGAGAGTTTTTTACTCTTAGAGAGTTTCGTACTTTCTGGAGGTACTCACAGAAGTGTTTACACAACCAGGGAATTTTCCATGATAGTTAATTACAGACAGTTTTCTGCCAGCACTATCAATAACTATCTGAGATTTTTATGAGCGTAATTAACTGCCTCTCCGAGAATAAAATACTCTCACGTGATTAAGCCAAAGTTTTAAGCTATAGTTTCTTCTTACAAGTAGATAAATTGAAATAAATTCTGACACATTAGTTTTTTCGGATATAACTAGGTACCTTACGAATACCCAAAAATTCTAGATGACATACTTCTTTTTATTGACCGTTATTTTATATCCACCCTTTCTCCTCTTAATATTCAAATTTTAAAAACTTTTCTTCATCAAAATTTTTCTTTTGCAACTACAATTTGAGTGTTGAGTTTAATTGCCACTTTAAAGGCAGTGAAAAAAGTTACTATGAAATATGAAACAATCCCGTTGTAAAATTCAATCATAAATGCAATTATTAAAACCTAACCAAACATGCAATACGCTTGTTTCCAACAAATATAAAACCTATGAAAAATGACAAGAGACTAATGATAAATGACTACCGGAACCGCTACACGATATGGACTGTAGAGATGTAATACAAGGCAAGACATCATTTGTAACTCAGACAGAAGCCTGTCCCATGTGGTGTAGAAATTACTACCCAACCATCATTCTTACCGTCTTACCTCACTCATTCATTGGTAATATTTTACCAATATCTGAGATAAACTGTGGTCTAGGTATAAAGCAATTATTTAAAAAAAAATCTAAAATTATTTGTATTACAATTACTGAGTTTACTTTTTTCAACCATGGAAAGTTTTTAAATTTAACTAGTATTCTTGTTGGTCAAAATTGAGTAATTTAATTTAGACTATAACTATAGGTTTTACATCTCTCCTCCAAAGAAATTTCTGTAATGGTTGTTACTACTTGGATAACATGATAAGTGAAGTGTTAGGTGAAGAGATATTCTTTAGATCCAGTATGTCTAAGATCGTAAATAAATAGTTTCTAGAAACAGTATGAAACAAATTATATTTTGGGGAGATTAATTTAGGACAAATATTTGAATCTAACCTAACACCCAGGTTCATTAATGTCTTAATTTTAATGATTTTTCATGGTAGAAGACAAAAACTTGAGTTATTGCTAGCCAACATATTTATTATTATTAATTTTTATTATAACCATGTTGCAGGCTATGAAGACCATAAAGTTTTATTGTTGAATCCGACTTGAGCAGAAAATTAATATTTAAATTTCGATGAGAAATAGAGAGGAGAAGACCTAATTAGGTATAGCTAACTGACAAACTAAGGTTATGGAAATTTTCAGCCTGTACGTGATTTTCCCGGCGCGTGTACCACCACACGGGGAGGAGGTGATGCACGCCCAGCAGGCAGACGAGGAGTTACTGCCAAACGTAGGCCGCAGCGCTACAGAGCAGGCCGGCTACCAGCTGCTGGCCGTGGCGGTCAGTGTGGTGGTGGCCGTGGTGGGAGGAGCCGTCACTGGTACGTACTGATAAGTTGCCAAACGTAGGCCGCAGCGCTACAGAGCAGGCCGGCTACCAGCTGCTGGCCGTGGCGGTCAGTGTGGTGGTGGCCGTAGTGGGGGAACCATCACTGGTACGTACTGATATGTTGCCAAACGTAGGCCGCAGCGCTACAGAGCAGGCCGGCTACCAGCTACTGGCCGTGGCGGTCAGTGTGGTGGTAGCCGTAGTGGGGGAACCATCACTGGTACGTACTGATATGTTGCCAAACGTAGGCCGCAGCGCTACAGAGCAGGCCGGCTACCAGCTGCTGGCCGTGGCGGTCAGTGTGGTGGTGGCCGTGGTGGGAGGAGCCGTCACTGGTACGTACTGATAAGTTGCCAAACGTAGGCCGCAGCGCTACAGAGCAGGCCGGCTACCAGCTGCTGGCCGTGGCGGTCAGTGTGGTGGTGGCCGTAGTGGGGGAACCATCACTGGTACGTACTGATATGTTGCCAAACGTAGGCCGCAGCGCTACAGAGCAGGCCGGCTACCAGCTGCTGGCCGTGGCGGTCAGTGTGGTGGTAGCCGTAGTGGGGGAACCATCACTGGTACGTACTGATATGTTGCCAAACGTAGGCCGCAGCGCTACAGAGCAGGCCGGCTACCAGCTGCTGGCCGTGGCGATCAGTGTGGTGGTGGCCGTAGTGGGGGAACCATCACTGGTACGTACTGATATGTTGCCAAACGTAGGCCGCAGCACTACAGAGCAGGCCGGCTACCAGCTGCTGGTCGTGGCGGTCGGTATGGTGGTAGCCGTGGTCGGGGGAGCCGTCACTGGTACGTACTGATATGTTGCCAAACGTAGGCCGCAGCGCTACAGAGCAGGCCGGCTACCAGCTGCTGGTCGTGGCGGTCGGTATGGTGGTGGCCGTGGTGGGGGGAGCCGTCACTGGTACGTACTGATATGTTGCCAAACGTAGGCTGCAGCGCTACAGAGCAGGCCGGCTACCAGCTACTGGCCGTGGCGGTCAGTGTGGTGGGGGGAGCCGTCACTTGTAAGTACTGGTTAGATGTATTTTATTTAATTAATGATTTTTGGATTCAAGCCGGTGTTAAATTACCAATTACCAGGTGTTAAAGAAACACTTCGAATTCGTTGTAATGTTGATTAAGCTACAGCTCCCAGGAAGTACCTATTTCAAAATATACTTCCCCCAGGAGTTGGCCTTTTTAAACAAAGGTTATCGGATATCCTGAGTTGTTCCTGGGGTGATTTGAAATCGAATGAAGAACTTGACCCAGGTGTTCTGCCTTTATTCATTGGCTATTAATTAAAGATCCTTACAAATGAATAGAATTGTATATTTAATAAAGAAGGTATATCAAATATAATCCATCATATACACCCCAAAGTCATATTCATCTTAATACACCTTAGATTGCTTCGACGTCTCAGATAAAATATCTAAGTTTCACGGTATTGTTAATGTTTTAAAATTGTACATTAAAAAATTTACTTTATCTCTTATAAAAGAATTGACAATTTGTAATCAAGTGTTGGTAAAAATCTTGATAATATAGGCGATTCAGCTAGAACGGGTTCAGATCATAATTATAACAGTTTCTGATAAGAGTTGGATCACATCTGATCAGGTTATGTCGTACTCCGATCAGGGTTATGACAGCATCTGATAAGGGTCGTATCAGATCTGATCAGTATATGTTGTAATCTGATTAGGGTTATCACAGCCTCTGATAAGGGTTGTGTTAGGTCTGATCAGGTTATGTCGTATTCCGATCAGAGTTATGACAGCCTCTGATAAGGGTTGTATCAGGTCTGGTCAGGTTATATCTTATTCCGATCTGAGTAATGACAGTTTCTCATTGTGGATATACTAGGTATCGATGAGGCTACATTAGAGATGATGGGGAATACGTCAGATTCAAAGCGTTTATTACTCCTCTGCCTTGTATAGTAAAAAATAGCAATATTAGTGTTAAAGATCTAGCCTATGTAAACTAGCAAAACTGTATTATTTTAATGGTGAAGAATTTTTGTTTGTATGATCAAACGAATAAAAAATATGGTGATTGTGAACGTTGTTATTAGAGACGATTGTTTACCGTTCTTGTAATCATGTGGTATAACAGTACCAACATTGAATTGAAAAAAAATATAATTTGCTATTGGTTGTTGCTTTAAAACGCTTAAAAAATTTAAAACCAATGTAAGATGAGTTAGCTTTATTTAGTTCAAATATTATTTTGTACAATTTATTATTTCATTGAACACCTAGATCAAGAAAAAATATTACAGTAAATGTTTTTTACACATAATAGTAGGATATAAAAAGTTATATTAATCCTGTCCTGATCATTATAATACTTTCCAGATATGGAGAATCTTAGTGATGTAATCAAGTTGTTATTTAGTATGACCTGATATAAAATTTTCAATGTTAATTTTTAAGGCATATGTGAAATTTTTTGAACTATGTAATAATCTTAATGCGACACGATAATATTCACAGCTGTGAATAGCTGGGTACAAGTCTTTGAGTTATTAATTTTGAAATAAACTACTACTGCGGCCGAAATAAGAAATTCATCGAGAAATAATGTCAAGTTGAGGATTTATAAATAACAATAGTGTGTTCGATGTTTCAGGAACGATTTTGAAAACTCTGGTGCCTAGAACAGGAAAAGTCACCGAGGAGTTTTTCTTTGACGATTCAGAGCACTGGGAAATGGAAGGAGAAGAAGAAGAAGATGGAGACAAAGTTCACGAGATTCACGAGCAAATAGTTGACGATAAGTGCTGATGGTTGAAGATGATGTTAAATGTTTGTTTGTAAATAATAGGTGGCTAAACATATTGCAAAACTAAACTGTTATAAAGAACCAAGAAAGGAGGATGTATTTTCCAATAAAGATCTAGCGAAAATAGTTTATGAAACTGCCATTGTTAAAGGACTACTTCATAATTAAATAAATAATACGATGAGATAAAAACAAGTGCATCACTACCCCATTATTTCCTTGTTATTATTATGGTATGATAATAAGTCAACAAGAATCATAGTTGTGATAAGTGATGTATGAAGGGGGTATAACCAACTTTACAACTTATTTAGTCACAACTTAAAATATAAAATTTTAAGTTAACCAATGATTTATCTTCTAGTATTCTTATTTTGTTCGTACTACCTGTGCTATTTCTTCAATAAAGATAATCCTTTAGATCATAAAATGTTGTAAATATTGGTTTAAATAACTAGTGAAAGCTTTGTTGGTGCAACTTGATAGTTCAATGACAGTGATATCACCATCACTATTAAATTGAATTTAGCATCATAAGCTAATATGAAATTTATGAAAAGAATATTATAGAATTTTACTATGAGAATAACTATTTTAGAATGAAATGTAGTGAGATTTCCAAATTAATCAAAGAATTATATTTTTTATGAGGCATAAATATGAATATTTACTCTTCAAGAATGATAACACTATAACTGATGGATAACATATGACGGCATGAAAATATGTGTCTGTTTCTATCTGACACATATGTTCACTATTATATATTGTCATCGGAATTATCGTTTGAAAATAAACCGTACCTAGGAAATTTTCTGAAACCATGTTGAAGATCCAATGATAAAAATATTATTCCTTGATGCGGCATTTATATTTTTTAATTTCGCTTTAAAGGTAAAATACCTGAAATTTGACCTATACTGTTTCAATGTTCGTTTCGGAACTTTTTTTATAAACGGAAAGTATTGCGTTTTCAACAGATGGACCAAGTTAAGTTCCGGTTGGAGAGGCATGATTTCAATAAAGAGAGTCATAACACCGCTGGCTAGAATGTATACCACGTCAGCAGCATGTCGATGTGTCCCCGGGATACAAGTTAGGTACAGGTAGCCTTTCGTTTGTGGAATTTAATATTAGGATGTTTCAGTTTTTTAATCAACAGTGCAACACGAATATGTGATATTGTAATATTTTACTCTTATTCGATAACAGAAATATAATTTATGGGATTCTTGAAAAAACGAGATAATGGAGGATGAAAATATTGAAAAATGTAATTTCGTATTATTAAGACATTTCTTTTAAATAATTAGAATAAAGGATATTATAATTTTATTTATTAACTAAATTACATAATATACTAATATTTAATAGTTACTATTTTTTTCCATTTGCACCAAAAGTAAAAAATATAAATTGTTAAATTTTTTAATTCAATTATAAAATGTTAGCCCTAAGTTAAAATCTAATGGTAAACTCAAATCGTTTCATATGAAAATTATGATAATTATGAAACCCTCAAAATATTTTAGTCCAACAAAAATGTATAAAATATTTATTTTTATTATTGTAGTAAACCAATTATAGTATTCGCCCTAATCATAGTGACTATTGAAGTTGCATGGTCAATTTTAAACGTAGTTAAGTATACGCTCATAAACAAGGTGATCATAAACAGTTGCGAATTGGACAAACATGATAAAAGTGCAATAAGTTTTTGTAATCGATTTTAATATACTGACGTTTATAGCCTTCACTAGAAGTGGACTATTTCATAGAAATTTGAAAATTTTATTTGGTATGGATATATTGAAAATAAAGTATATGGGACTTGGAGTGGTAATTGTCAGTCTCTGTTTTAGTAACCGATCAGTTTCAAGGAACAACAATTTGGAATATAATTTATCTGTAAAGTAGCTGTGATGTCTTTCAAATGCCAGGAAACTCCATCAGTAGTGTTGATCTAAAAAATAAATAAATAAATAAATAAATAATAAAAACACGAAATTTTGGCAGTAGGAGAAACAATAATTGTTTATTTGGCAAAATAACATAAGAGGAAAAAAACAAAACTGTAAAAAATTGAATAAAGGAAACGTTAGAAAACCCAGAACTACCGGTAGTTCCTCTGTAGTTAGCAGTTAGGAGAATGGCTTCTCTAGGATGTTGTAAGTTGGTAAAATAATTCAAAAGTTCAAGTCTATTTAATATCAATAAGACCTTACAATTGTGCAGCTCAAAATTCATTATAATGTGACAAAAAACCATATGCGGTTAGTTAACCTACAAAAAATTTCTTGGAATGGTGGTTCGGCCCAAATTAAATGCGCTAGTCCTTGAGAAATATCTAGAACTAAAATATGTAAAGAGGTGTTTAGAGGAGAGTACAGTTCAAAATCTCACTAATTAAAGTTGAAACGTCAGAAAATGAAGAGGAGTTGCCTTGCAGAACCTTTGAGCTTGAAGAACTCTTGCACGAAGAGGATATTTAATGAGATCAAGACAATCTTAAGTGAGATGTCTATTTAAAAACGAGCACGTTTTAATTTTGATGTACAATTAATTTAAATTTAAATTAATTGTTAAAAGTGCTGATTTTGAAATTTCTAAAAATGTTTTTCAATTTATTCTATTAATTATCAAATTATTTAACAATTTATTGAACATCTTCTGATGTTGGTAATTAAATATGAAGATTGTGGCGCGATCTTGTAGTCTTGTTACTGACTAAGGCCGACATTCTCCTTAGACAGGACTGTTAATTCATATCCCAACAGCCAATGGTATCTAGGGACCTACAGTTTAACGTGGGATCCGAACCACAATTTCCTCGTGCGACCGATCGTTGCGTGTGTGGGGACGCTTCAGATCGGTCGACGGCGGAAGGCCAAGTGGAGCCCGCGTATGTAGGCTAGCTCGCTCATTGTGAGTTAAATCACGGTTACTATGGTTTCGTTTTTCAGTTGTATATATAATTCCGTAAGCGAATCGGTCCCCACGAAATATCTCGAGTTAGAATAAAGATAGGGTAACGTATGATGGCTCATTTTAAAGCTTGAGGGCCAAGGACGCAAGGAAAAATAACAGAATCATCAAAAGTTACCTGGGCTTCGCCCTATTGGACCTTTCAGTTCCAATGTTAATCTAATGGGAAGAAGACTTTTAGAGCTACACTTGTGATTAAGCAGATGTTCCAGTGTTTTATCATAAACTCAGCTGGTTATTGAGCAAATATTTTGAGTTAAGATAACCGCATACTTATAACTTTAAAAATTGGAAATGCACTATAAAAAAGGAGAGCACTAATAGTCATGAACGAATTACGGATCCACAGGAGATTTCATCTTCATGACCCCATCTATGTCATTAAGGAAATAGGAATAGAATGATTGGTATATTCAGCATACACTTTTTTTTAATAAGTTAAAATTTTCTTAGATGTGGCATGGTTGATATAATGGTTAATTGTCTTACTCAGTGAATATCGTTTAGTTAGTTACTGCTTTATATTGGCTATTAATAGATAGAGTAGAAGAGTTGAATCGTTTTGTTGAGTGTTGTTAATTTTTGACTAACTCATTATATGTAAACTACTAACATTGGATAACCTCCGTATGAGGAATATTTAGTTTTGGTTTTATCCATTCTCTACTTTTTTCTTTGCCTAGGTTTGCGTAGGTTTTCTTTGAGTAGGTACATATAGGTGCTTTTTCTTACGTAGGTCGTAGAGAAACAATAAACGCCCGTTAATCCATAAAGACACCGAGCTTTCCATGTAAATTATAGTGTGCGAAAACTAACAATATATATTATCAATCAGTGTTCTACTTCATTGATGAACAGACAAAATAGACTACAATCAAAGTACAAGGGACGTCGGTGGCACGGAGGATAAGGGGACATGGGGGTACGGGAGAGACATGGGGAGACAGGCTGGAGACAGACTGGATGAGGGACTCGGTGGAAGGGGTGGAGGCTTGGCCAACATAGGGGCACATAGTGGAACGGCGAGCATGAGGGTACAAAAGCATGGAGGGTGAGGGGGTGCGGGGCATAAGGGGCAATCTGGAGAGGCATGGGGATGCACTGGAGCACGTGGTGGTGGGGGTGATGGGGCACAAGAGCACTAGGGGCGTCGGTGGCAAAAGGGGTAGATGGGCATGTGGGGCACGGTTGCCACAGGGAGCAACGTCGGGCATGGGAGTACGGAAACATAATATAGTGTCCGGGGACACGTGGCGGAGCGGGAATGGGAAGGCAAAATGGACACTAGGGGCGTCGGTGGCACGAGGCATGGGGGGCAGATAGACATGGGGACACCGGAGAGGCTTGGGGAATATAGAGGGCATGGTGACCATTGGGAAAAACGGCGGGCATGTGGGCACGGGAGTGCCCTGAGTGCGGGAGCATGGGGGTACGAGGGTTGTTGGGGCACTGGGGTAGGGAGGAATGGGGATATAGGTTGCATGAGGAGGAATGGTGGGCATGGGGCATGGGGGTATGGATGCATGGGAATGGAGCCTACTAGGTGGGGCCTACTAGAGACGTCGGTGGCACGGAAATTGGTTGGGCATGGGGGGCTTTGGGGAGGAATGAGGAAAACAGATGGCACGTGGTCCACGGGGAAGAAATGTGGGCATGTGGGAAATAGAGAATGAGGGGCACAGGGGCATGAGGGGGTACTCGGGCCCCGGGATCATAGGGGGTGCACACTAGTCAGGAGAGGTGAAGGGGAGCACTGGGAGGCATGGGGTTACGGCGAGTGTGGGGGGCACAGGGGTCCAGGGTGAAGGAGTGTACAGTATTAATGGGGTTATGTTGTATTGAACTATTTTATTTGTTTGAGTTACCAACTCATCATGAACATTTTTGGTGACAACTATTTTTACCACTTTTAGTATTATAATAGTGCAATAATTTTTCTTTTTCGCACAAAATTGACTACTGTACTTTAATACAGGGGAAATTATTAGTAAATTACTGATTTGATAAAGCCAAAACGTTTCGTAAAGATTAGGAAATATTTTATTAGCAACCCCAAACATGTAAGTCCTCACTACAGTTTGAGAAAAATACAGTAGGCCTAATACTGCAAGGAGGAGATAAATTGAAACTTATTTTTGGAGACATTGACATTTTGATTTTTAGGGGCATTTGCCCCTACACTCCACTAGTATAATAATAAAAACATTAATTATTATAATTATATATCTGACATAAAATTAATTAAATAAACAATTGAATTCAAATTAATATTTATTATTTGAGTTACCCAAATTTTTTTTATGGTTTAACAATTTTTTTGTATACGATAGTTCTTTTATAAATAAATATAAAAATTTTAAATTAAAATAAATTTTCATAATTTTAATATAAATATTAAAACTAGCTTTTCGAATGATTCAATAAATTTGATTCCACAACTTCCCGCATCTGATACACTGCTTGGACCTATTTTTTTTTTAGATAATTGCTTTGTCTTCAATATCACTAATAAACTCTGTCATGCCGCTGATTTACAGTACACTGCAAATACTCTGTAACATCAACTTTGCTTACAACCACTTGTATCTGGAAAACGAGTACAAACAACCAGCTCTCAGAGGAAGGACCATAGATAGCAGATGTATGCTTGGAGCGTCAATAATGTTATCTTAATCTTGTTTCATTTTATGACCCCCTTCCACAATAAACACAGTGTCTTTATTGGCTATAAAGTGTGATCCTATTATGGAATACTGTGTAAATGTAGAGTATGAAGTATTCTGAAGTGCTTTAAACTTTACCTTGTGCTTTAAAAGAAGGTAAAAATATCTTACCTATGAAATAAGAGACTTAGACTATCATGTCAGGTGTTTTGGCAATTTTAGATCTGATAGTTTGTGAAAAACAAAACAGAAAAAAGAGTTAAGAATAAAACTATCTGGTTTTAATGGAGAAACAACTGAAGGTGTAGGCCTAGTATTGAATTCGTGCAAGAATTTAAAGTACATTATTAGTCCAACATATAGAGCAAACAGTAACATTTAACTAACCACTCTGCAATATTGTTAAATTATAGCTTTCACAAAACTATATGACCTGTTATTTTTTTCGGAGTGTAACGATAACTGATTTTAATTGTTTGCTCGTCCCTAGTTAAAAATTAGTTACCAATTAAAATAAGTTATGATTGAAACCATCTAGATGAATACATAACGTTGAAGAGTAGCCTATAAGGATACTTTAGTTATTTTTCATTTTCAGTCATGTCTGCCCATTTTATTATGCCAAATAAACTTTTCATGTGAATTTCTTAATATTATCTATAGTATAATATTTTTACAGTGTCACTTTTCATGTATTTTAACATCCACTCCACTATATTTAATTTTGAATTATTAAAAAAAAAGGTTGTTTTATCATCAAATCAAATAAATGACATTGGTTAAGAGACATTGGTTTCAATGAAAAAAGATTGAAAAAGTCACTTTAATGTAGAATAAGTCGGGGATAGCTTAGTTGTAGTAAACTATGAGACTCAGGCTTGACAATTATACTCTTTTGTGTTATCAAATTGTATGATGCTTTACTTATAAAACTTAAAATAAGATAAATACAAAGACATAAAAATAATGAGATCAGCTTTTTAAATAAAGAGTTGCAAAGTTAATCGTGTTGTTTTAAAAACCACGGGAACCTAGCTTATGTTAGGTAAAATTATTAAACGTCACCTTCCTTTTCCATTTCAACCTCGTTCGCTCCGCTCATTTGCCCTCTTCTGACTCGCTAGTTCGTATTTCACTTATAATTTGTGGATCTTATTAAAAAGATCTGAGAGCTAGATTTCATCAGCTACTAAGTACGGTAACTATAGTTTTCATCACACTACATCGATGTCACCTGTTTTCGACCCTCACATCTACCAACGAACACTCACTTTCGGCCCTTGTGACGAAATATACTATTTCACTCTTCAACTGTCTACAGAATATTTTCTACCATATCAGTTACCCATTTCCTCAGCCATACTTTGAAATATTTGTAAAATATTGAATTGAAATAAATAACTATATTCAGTTTATGACCTTGAGATTAAATTATAGTTGTTATAAAATTTCCATTAGAAATTTCAATTCAGATATTGGTACAGCACTATTTGTCCCTCCAAAGCTGCCTATGCATAGCCGTTAGTCAACCAGGAAAAGGGCATTTAGTATAGGAAAATATTTCTTACTTAAAAACAAATTTTTAAATTATACAGTGTTTTAAAAATAAAAATATGTCAAGTTTCTTTCAAGTTGTTTTATTCATAGTGTAATAGAATTACCTCCAAAAAATGGTGGAAATGAAAGTAATTGCAAGCATTATGATTTAAATTCATTCCATGATGTTTGCCAACTTAACAGAGAAATCCTACCAAGTTACTCTCTCAGAATGTGTAGGCCTGCTGTGGCCAAATTTTTTATTTGTTATTAATTTTTTTAATTAATGTCGAACTTTTTCAAGTCGTTATTAAAATAATAAAAGCCAGCATTAAAAATCATGCATTAGAATTTGTGTGTGATTGCAACATGTAAATATAGACGTACATTCCGTGAAGACAGTAACTTTTTGAGGAAACGTAAAATTTTTGGATTGTGTCTGTTTTCATCCTTTATGCCAACTGAGGGGATCAGAACATTTAATAAATGTTTTACTGAGGTTTTAATAAGTCTAAAACAATTGTAAAACCAAACAATTGTAAAAATTTCGGGCTGAGTTCAGACAAATTTGAACCCCAACCAACGCCTAATCTCATAGTCAGATAATCCCAGTTGACTTTACTGTTGAAGATAGACATAGTTTTCACCTACATATCTTCTGATGTTGCATAAAATATTTTCTTAAAATGTTCAAGAAAATATCCAGTAGATCTAAAGAGCAAATCTTCAGATACATGCAACTAATAAATATATTTTACTTACAATTTTTCATATTTAACTACCAATACATTTTAAATAACAAAATTATCAGAATTTGATTTTTATTTTTTTTTTATTTGTTAATTCATACGATATCTCTAAATGTTTGAGAAATATTAAACAAAAGCCTAAAATCTATAGCATTAGAAAAACGTCCTTAACAAACTTTACATCTTCGGAGAGTGGTTGACTTTTTCAACATCGTTTTCCTCACATTTTCCCCCTTATGGATCAATAAAAATAGGTTACTTTGCATTTACTTCCATGTTGAAAAGTAATTTGACTGGACTCTAAGATTAAATACAATTCTAGGGATCGCCCACTGGTCGAAATTCGACCAAAAATATAATTGATCTTGAGCAAATTCGTTTTAAAATGTTTCATAACTGAAAAACGTGCTAATGCTGTTTCATCTGTTCTTCCGGTTTTTCTAGCAGTTTTTTTTAAACAGCTGTTTAATGATTCAATCAATTATCCTTCCTCCATAAGATTAACATTGGAACTTTGAAAGCCTGTGGGGCGTAGCCCTAGAGTCCGATGCGAATTAGAACGGGGTTCTTCTCATCTACGGGACTACCTTTCTAACGGTATGCGCGGATTTCTCCTACGATGCACACGAGCTGAGACAAAAGGAGGAAACGAAACATGCTTGCCGATTAATATATAGATTATTTCAAATTCGATTAAATAAAAATACGGAAAATATAATTTCCATTTCTTTGAAGTGTAAAATTGGCAGCAAAACTTATTAAATGACGAGTTGCGTAGATATGAGTTTCGCACCGCCTTTCTCAAATTGAGTTCATTTGCCAGATGCGCATAAACTTGAAATTAAATCTAAATCGGTAGTGGTGAGGTGGGAGGGGAAGGATGGCTGACTGGGGAGAAAAAACACAAAAAGAGTGATTTGGTGTTGGGTTAAACTAGGTGGGGTTTTAAAATTGTCACTTTGATTTCAACAATATAACTTGTTTGGTTGTGGAAAACATTTTCTCCACTTAAAATTGACAAAAAGCTACTTTCCGTCCTCGAGATGAAAACTACCATTGAAAAATATGCTTAAATTGCTATTGATACAGTCAGATACAGTACCTCAATCCTATACTATAATAAGAGCAATGTCTGAAGGGATGTGTGTTCCACAATTTCTTAATCTAGCGGGTAGATTTTAATTAAAATTTGCATTTAAGAGTGTTTTGGCCCAAAAATAAGTTTAGAAACATCCTTAATCCCAAAAAATCGAATTTGGTCTAAATTTAAGTTTAAAAATCGTAAAATTATTTTTAGCATTGGTCTTATGGGTTGCTATTTTTGTAACGAAATAACAGCGAAAGGTATACAAAAATAAAGGAACGTCAATGCTAAGCAGTCTTTTTGAAACGGCTGTTAACTGTGAAGAGGTATAGTTTGTTGTTGGTGGAAATTTAATAGCATTTATTACCATGGCACTATATAAAAAACTGAGTTAAAACCGACGAGCAAGGCTCGGTTAACCTGGTACTGCTATTGAAATAGTGATACTAAATTTTTCAGTATAACACAAGACCAGAAATAGGCACGGAAATTATTTTTTCCTATCTAACAAAATCATTTTATGAATAATAAATTATATTAAATTATTTTCTTAACTTATAATTAATATTTGTAACAGTGACTGAAAATCTCTAATAGTTTTTCCACTATAGTGTGCTTTATAACAGCCATGCTTTTATCGCATTTAACGGATCAATGGTCTATAAAGGTTATTGAAAATCTAATTTACAGTGGACGGGGTCCCCATGGAACTCTATCTAGTATATTGATAAAGCTCATCTAGGGTGGAATTTCAAAGTGTAACGAAATTGATAATTCTAAAAAAATTACGTAATAAATATGGTACCAGACAAAGTAGTGCGAGCTCCATAATTATAGCTTTGATTTCAGCAAGTGTAATTAAAAGCGTTGTAATACGTATTTATAACTTTTAGTATTTTAAATCACTAACTTTTTACATTAACTCTTTTTAAGCAAAGCTTTGAGTTCGGTTTAATATAACTTTTTTAGTTACAGGATATTATTTTCTGTGAAAAGTTTAATGCAGTGTATCTTTATTTTATAGGTAAAACATTTGAATAACCCTTTTTTATAAACTTATGGTAGGTAAATGTAAAAAAGTAATAAGAAACTGTATAAAAGTTATACACATCACTTCATTTTTTATCGTACAATGATGGATGATAAAAAACACAACAGTGATTTGGATGAACTAATTTTTAAAACCCTAGTAATTCGTTAAATTATAGGCCTGTAAGTGGTTTGGCATTGTTTTTAAATACCCCTGTCTTTTCGTTTTTTTTTTTTTTTTATTTTTATTTTTATATACATATTTAAAAATCATAGGTATCCGACCTGTCGACATATTTATTTTCATTAAGAACTTATTTATTAACTTATTAGTTATTTGTTTGGCAACGAATTTCACCAACGGAATAAACAAATGAGACAAAAATTGACATATTCCTAATGGTTATTACATTAGTTGATACCATACATTAACAAGTATAATAAATAATAATAATAATAACATAAAAGTAATAAATATCAGTACAAAAGGCAATAAATAATAGCTACCACTGATAATAATGGGAACTGATTTGAAATTAAAAGTACATAGAAATAAGCACAATTTGAAAACTTTTCTGGAGACATGATCAGTGTAATAATAGATCGGTAACAGTCATGAAGTAGCAGAAAAATAATTAAAGTTATTAGTCTAAGGTTAATGTATTTTTAATTGTCATTCGGGTGTTTAATGATTGGTTAATGTTACTTTTTTAAATCATTAAAAGCGCAAGATACACGAGATACAAACGTTGCATTGGACAGAAAGGTGGCACAAGGTTCTTGCTGTGAGAGTGTCCTAACTATAAGCTGACAGTTGCACAACAACTGGCTTTATACGAGTGTCCTACTTGGAAAGTTAAAGCTTGTAGACAATTTTAAAGTAATCTTCCCACACTCTGTTGAAATTAACTCGTCACAAGAAAATTTTATTTAAATTTATTGATGTTTTACAATTATTATAATTATTACGGTAGTTTTGTAAAATATGAGTCATATAAATTATTATTTAAATGGATCGAATCCAAGCCTCCGTGCATGCAATCAAGGTCCTTTACAAATGTTTATATGATATTTAGCTGATATTATGTTGAAGTTAGTAAATATTGAGATTAAATTTGAGGGTTGTTAGATTTATTATCATTATTAAAGTCTAATCAGATGAAATAAAAGTTCTTTGTTTTGTATGACTCTATAATCCTCTTTACAAAAGAATGACACCATTGTTATGCCAAAGTTTTTTTATTTTATCTTTTGACAAAAAACTTGAATAAATTTTTGTGTGAAAAACCACGATATTGAACCATTTTAATAAGTTATTATTAGTTTTAATACTTTTTTATAATTTTAAAACGTGTTTTGTAATTTTTACAAAATTATATTATCGCGATGGCAGGGCCATTTTAAAAAAAACGTCTCAACTAGAGGGTAGCATGGTACAGGTTGGAATGGGATAGTAGCACGTAGGGTGCTATAGGATCATGTTTGGGATAATTATTACTATATTCCTGAAACAATTAAGGAATGGCCCCTAAATATGACCTGTATATACAGTGGTCACCACAAAGGAACGTAGGGCTTAGCTCCGACCTGAACTTCAACCAACCCCCCAAGTAGCATATAAATGAGTTTAAATCAAAATTATTTTAATATAAGATTATAATAATTTTGAAATAATTTTAAGGCAAAACAGTCAACTTATGTTAATATAATTTTGAACTCATATTGAAAGAATTGTAAATTTTTTCAACTTATTTTTATGCTATCATGGATAAAATATTGTAGAAAACAACAGAGTATCAAAAATCAAGTGTAAGGGGATGAAAATTGATTTTTTTCTACAGTATCACATTTTCTTTAATTTTATAATGTAATAAGAACCATGCCATAGTAACAAACTATTCACATATTTTAAAACAACTTTAGTAATATTTTTATTCAAAACGAGTTTCTCAAAGGATTTCATGAATGGCAACATATGGACATACGATTATGTTATTTATGCATAGCGGGAGTTAGGGTTGGTAGTTTCGGGGGGGGGGGGAGGTAGAGATTACTGTAGTTCGGATTAGTGTAGGGTTTAACTGGTAAGAGCCCTATTCCACCGAGAGAACTGAGGGTTGAATTTTTCACAGCATTGTGTAACCAGCACTTAAACTGGACGAGTTGTTTTGAAATTTCTGTAGGAAACGTTGTTCTATTTGTGCAGTTCGTGAAGTGTAAAAGAACTGTGTATATAGGTGTATTTTAATAAATTATGAGATAAATAATAATCAGATTTAAGTTTATCAGATAAATAATAATTTTTATTAAATAAAAACAAAAAAATTCTATATTAATTTTTTTATTAGAAATAGAAATTCCAACTTTGATTAAAGTGCAATTTATGATATACTGCTTTGACATACCTAAAAGTATCACACGTTTTTATAGTGTAATTTCGTTTACGTATAAAATAAGCATACTATACTGTTTACGGTACGCTAAAATGAGTCAATGGCAATAAATTTCCTTTGAGAATCTCTTTATTAACGTTGCCTCAGCAACGGTGTTACAAAATGTCTATAATTCAATCTATTACGTTACAATAGAATTTTATATTTTGTAAATATACTGTACTAGCTGTTTCCCGTCACGGCTTCGCCCGTGATTGAATTTATTTTTTAGGTACCGGTAATAAAATCTTTAAAAGAGCAACAAAATCTTCTTCCTTAAGAATGACTTTGAAACAACAAATTACTGTGTGTTGAGCTCTGAAGGAATTTATCAAAACATTTTCTTAATGAGAACCATTGAGCAAAAAAGAACAACCATGTTAAATTTCAACCCCGTAGGCCCTACAGTCATTTTAAAATCATGTAGGGTGGAGACCTAAAGAACATAAAAAACTATATTTCTAAAACTGTTTCTTAGTAAATAGGCCTACCTATTATCAAAACGGAACATAAACGTTAAATTTCAACACCGTAGGATGTATGGTAATTTTGAGGATTTGTGGGGGAAAGCCCCTGGAATAATTTTGAAGTCCTATGGGGCGGAGCCCTAAAGAACTTCGAAAACTATATTTGCGAAACCGTTTCTAAGTGAGCACCTATTTGCAAAACGGAGCATCCACGTTAGATTTTAATCCCTTAGCATATATGGTAATTTTGATGTTCTGTGGGGTGGAGCCCTAAAGTAAATTTGCTAATTGTTTCTTAGTGAGCAACTATGAGCAAAGAGGAACGTTCATGTCAACTTTCAATCCTGCGGGCCCAGAGTAATTTTCAAGACTTGTGGGATGGAGCCCTAAAGAATTTAAAAAATATATATTTGTAAACCCTTTTCTTAGTGAGTAATCTACCTATGAGCGTAACGTCCATGTCAAATTTCAACCCCGGAGGCCTTAAAATGTTTTTGAAGTCCTGTTGGGAAGAGCTCTAAAGAACTTCGAAAACTATATTTGCAAAACCATTTCTTAGTAAGCACCCATGAGCAAAGAGAAATGTCCATGTCAAAGGCCCTTAAGTAATTAATTCTGAAATTCAGAGGGGTAGAGCCCTAATGTGCTTTAAAAACTATATTTGCAAACCCTTTTCTTAGTAAGTACCCATGAGCAAAGGGAATTTTTCATCATATTTTAACCCCGTGGGCCCTAGAGTAATTTGAAAGTCCAGTGGGATGCAGACCTAAAGGGCTTCAAAACTATATTTGCAAAACGGTTCTTAGATTAGATAGATAGTACCTATGAACTAAGAGAATCGTCCTTGTCAAATTTCAACACTTAGGCTATACAGTAATTGTCAGCTTCTTTGAGGTAGAGCCCTAAACAATTTCAAAAACTATAATGGTAAAACAGCTTCTTAGTGAGCACCCATGAGCAAAGAGGAACGTCCATGTCAATGATTTCAACCCCGCGAATGCCCTAAAGTAATTTTGAAATCCAATGTGGCGGACCCATTAAGTGCTTCAAAAACTATATTTGCAAAACCGTTTGTTAGTATCTATGAACAGTAAAAAAGTATAACTTATAGTAATAAAATACGAAATAAAGTAAACTGCACCTAATACAACCAAAGTACACCAGCCTAAAAGTAATAGTACATCACTATAATCTTGTATTCATTGCTATAATCTTGACAATGTCAAACATAAATAAACATTACATCTCACACCTGGTTACTTCTATGCTTATAAGCATTTTTCTTGAATGAATCATCATGTGGCAGATGTAAAGAAACCTAATTCAATTTCCATAATCATATGTTAGAATACAAAAATGTTGCTTCCATAAGAATAACATGGTAACTTTGAGGACGTCTAATGCGTAGCCCTTTGTGAATATTAATATGAAAATAGTCAGACTTTCCTATTTTGAGCCTAAAGAATGAGTATACCAAATTTCAGCACTCTAGCTAGTCGGGAAGTTGGAGAATTAGTGATGAGTGAGTGAGTGAGTGAGGGCTTTGCCTTTTATAGATATAGATATTAAACCAATTCTAGTACCTGTTTTAGCAAATTTAATACTCTGCCATAGAGTAACTCTCCAAATTGGGTTACCCGTTTAAAATCCATTGTTCTAGTTTTTGTGGACTTCAGGACTGATAAAATCTTATTCAGAAACTTCAGTTTTCATCTCATCCTTAAATGATTAGATTGAGATACAAACTAGTGGTTTAATGCAAAAACTAGTTAAAACGAGCGCATAGTTTTACTTCAGACCCGAATCAGGCTAATTCAGACACGAAGTAAAAGAAGACTTCAGGACTGAACAAATCATATTAAGGAAGTTAAGTCCTAATAAAAGTCTTACAGTGCAAAGTCAATCCTTATTAAAACAGATTCAACTACAAAATATTTGACGTCAGGACTGATCAGTTCTAGTCAAACTAAAGGCTTGAAATCAGTTTTGATTCAATCACAAAACGTCTGAATTCAGGACTGATAAATCCGATTCAAGAAGTTTAATTATGTTCAAACCTTCATAGCGTGACGTAATTTCTGATTCAGCCGCAAAACGTCTGACTTCAGGACTGATAAATCCGATTCAAGAAGTTTAATTATGTTCAAACCTTCATAGCGTGACGTAAGGTCTGATTCAGCCGCAAAACGTCTGACTTCAGGACTGATAAATACGATTCAAGAAGTTTAATTATGTTCAAACCTTCATAGCGTGACGTAAGGTCTGATTCAGCCGCAAAACGTCTGACTTCAAGACTGATAAATCCGATTCAAGAAGTTTAATTATGTTCAAACCTTCATAGCATGACGTAAGGTCTGATTCAGCCGCAAAACGTCTGACTTCAGGACTGATAAATCCGATTCAAGAAGTTTAATTATGTTCAAACCTTCACAGCGTGACGTAAGGTCTGATTCAGCCGCAAAACGTCTGACTTCAGGACTGATAAATCCGATTCAAGAAGTTTAATAATGTTCAAACCTTCATAGCGTGACGAAAGGTATGATTCAGCCGCAAAACGTCTGACTTCAGGACTGATAAATCCGATTCAAGAAGTTTAATTATGTTCAAACCTTCATAGCGTGACGTAATTTCTGATTCAGCCGCAAAACGTCTGACTTCAGGACTGATAAATCCGATTCAAGAAGTTTAATTATGTTCAAACCTTCATAGCGTGACGTAAGGTCTGATTCAGCCGCAAAACGTCTGACTTCAGGACTGATAAATACGATTCAAGAAGTTTAATTATGTTCAAACCTTCATAGCGTGACGTAAGGTATGATTCAGCCGCAAAACGTCTGACTTCAAGACTGATAAATCCGATTCAAGAAGTTTAATTATGTTCAAACCTTCATAGCATGACGTAAGGTCTGATTCAGCCGCAAAACGTCTGACTTCAGGACTGATAAATCCGATTCAAGAAATGTAATTATGTTAAAACCTTCATAGCCTGACGTAAGGTCTGATTCAGCCGCAAAACGTCTGACTTCAGGACTGATAAATCCGATTCAAGAAGTTTAATTATGTTCAAACCTTCATAGCGTGACGTAAGGTCTGATTCAGCCACAAAACATCTGACTTCAGGACTGATAAATCCGATTCAAGAAGTTTAATTATGTTCAAACCTTTATAGCGTGACGTAAGGTATGATTCAGCCGCAAAACGTCTGACTTCAGGACTGATAAATCCGATCCAAGAAGTTTAATTATGTTCAAACCTTCACAGGTGACGTAAGGTCTGATTCAGCCGCAAAACGTCTGACTTCAGGACTGATAAATCCGATTCAAGAAGTTTAATTATGTTCAAACCTTCACAGCGTGACGTAAGGTCTGATTCAGCCGCAAAACGTCTGACTTCAGGACTGATAAATCCGATTCAAGAAGTTTAATTATGTTCAAACCTTCATAGCGTGACGTAAGGTATGATTCAGCCGCAAAACGTCTGACTTCAGGACTGATAAATCCGATTCAAGAAGTTTAATTATGTTCAAACCTTCATAGCGTGACGTAAGGTATGATTCAGCCGCAAAACGTCTGATTTCAGGACTGATAAATCCGATTCAAGAAGTTTAATTATGTTCAACCCTTCATAGCATGACGTAAGGTCTGATTCAGCCGCAAAACGTCTGACTTCAGGACTGATAAATCCGATTCAAGAAGTTTAATTATGTTCAAACCTTCATAGCCTGACGTAAGGTCTGATTCAGCCGCAAAACGTCTGACTTCAAAACTGATAAATCCGATTCAAGAAGTTTAATTATGTTCAAACCTTCACAGCGTGACGTAAGGTCTGATTCAGCCGCAAAACGTCTGACTTCAGGACTGATAAATCCGATTCAAGAAGTTTAATTATGTTCAAACCTTCATAGCGTGACGTAAGGTATGATTCAGCCGCAAAACGTCTGACTTCAGGACTGATAAATCCGATTCAAGAAGTTTAATTATGTTCAAACCTTCATAGCGTGACGTAAGGTATGATTCAGCCGCAAAACGTCTGACTTCAGGACTGATAAATCCGATTCAAGAAGTTTAATTATGTTCAAACCTTCATAGCGTGACGTAAGGTCTGATTCAGCCGCAAAACGTCTGACTTCAGGACTGATAAATCCGATTCAAGAAGTTTAATTAGGTTCAAACCTTCATAGCGTAACGAAAGGTATGATTCAGCCGCAAAACGTCTGATTTCAGGACTGATAAATCCGATTCAAGAAGTTTATTTATGTTCAAACCTTCATAGCCTGACGTAAGGTCTGATTCAGCCGCAAAACGTCTGACTTCAGGACTGATAAATCCGATTCAAGAAGTTTAATTATGTTCAAACCTTCATAGCGTGACGTAAGGTCTGATTCAGCCGCAAAACGTCTGACTTCAAGACTGATAAATCCGATTCAAGAAGTTTAATTATGTTCAAACCTTCATAGCATAACGTAAGGTCTGATTCAGCCGCAAAACGTCTGACTTCAGGACTGATAAATCCGATTCAAGAAGTTTAATTATGTTAAAACCTTCATAGCCTGACGTAAGGTCTGATTCAGCCGCAAAACGTCTGACTTCAGGACTGATAAATCCGATTCAAGAAGTTTAATTATGTTCAAACCTTCATAGCCTGACGTAAGGTCTGATTCAGCCGCAAAACGTCTGACTTCAGGACTGATAAATCCGATTCAAGAAGTTTAATTATGTTCAAACCTTCATAGCGTGACGTAAGGTCTGATTCAGCCGCAAAACGTCTGACTTCAGGACTGATAAATCCGATTCAAGAAGTTTAATTATGTTCAAACCTTCATAGCGTAACGTAAGGTATGATTCAGCCGCAAAACGTCTGACTTCAGGACTGATAAATCCGATTCAAGAAGTTTAATTATGTTCAAACCTTCACAGCGTGACGTAAGGTCTGATTCAGCCGCAAAACGTCTGACTTCAGGACTGATAAATCCGATTCAAGAAGTTTAATTATGTTCAAACCTTCACAGCGTGACGTAAGGTCTGATTCAGCCGCAAAACGTCTGACTTCAGGACTGATAAATCCGATTCAAGAAGTTTAATTATGTTCAAACCTTCATAGCGTGACGTAAGGTATGATTCAGCCGCAAAACGTCTGACTTCAGGACTGATAAATCCGATTCAAGAAGTTTAATTATGTTCAAACCTTCATAGCGTGACGTAAGGTCTGATTCAGCCGCAAAACGTCTGACTTCAGGACTGATAAATCCGTTTCAAGAAGTTTAATTATGTTCAAACCTTCATAGCGTGACGTAAGGTATGATTCAGCCGCAAAACGTCTGACTTCAGGACTGATAAATCCGATTCAAGAAGTTTAATTATGTTCAAACCTTCATAGCCTGACGTAAGGTCTGATTCAGCCGCAAAACGTCTGACTTCAGGACTGATAAATCCGATTCAAGAAGTTTAATTATGTTTAAACATTCCTAGTCTGACGTAAGGTCTGATTCAGTCGCAAAACTTCTGACTTCAGGACTGATAAATCCGATTCAAGAAGTTTAATTATGTTCAAACCTTCATAGCGTGACGTAAGGTCTGATTCAGCCGCAAAACGTCTGACTTCAAGACTGATAAATCCGATTCAAGAAGTTTAATTATGTTCAAACCTTCATAGCATGACGTAAGGTCTGATTCAGCCGCAAAACGTCTGACTTCAGGACTGATAAATCCGATTCAAGAAGTTTAATTATGTTAAAACCTTCTTAGCCTGACGTAAGGTCTGATTCAGCCGCAAAACGTCTGACTTCAGGACTGATAAATCCGATTCAAGAAGTTTAATTATGTTCAAACCTTCATAGCGTAACGAAAGGTATGATTCAGCCGCAAAACGTCTGATTTCAGGACTGATAAATCCGATTCAAGAAGTTTATTTATGTTCAAACCTTCATAGCCTGACGTAAGGTCTGATTCAGCCGCAAAACGTCTGACTTCAGGACTGATAAATCCGATTCAAGAAGTTTAATTATGTTCAAACCTTCATAGCGTGACGTAAGGTCTGATTCAGCCGCAAAACGTCTGACTTCAAGACTGATAAATCCGATTCAAGAAGTTTAATTATGTTCAAACCTTCATAGCATAACGTAAGGTCTGATTCAGCCGCAAAACGTCTGACTTCAGGACTGATAAATCCGATTCAAGAAGTTTAATTATGTTAAAACCTTCATAGCCTGACGTAAGGTCTGATTCAGCCGCAAAACGTCTGACTTCAGGACTGATAAATCCGATTCAAGAAGTTTAATTATGTTCAAACCTTCATAGCCTGACGTAAGGTCTGATTCAGCCGCAAAACGTCTGACTTCAGGACTGATAAATCCGATTCAAGAAGTTTAATTATGTTCAAACCTTCATAGCGTGACGTAAGGTCTGATTCAGCCGCAAAACGTCTGACTTCAGGACTGATAAATCCGATTCAAGAAGTTTAATTATGTTCAAACCTTCATAGCGTAACGTAAGGTATGATTCAGCCGCAAAACGTCTGACTTCAGGACTGATAAATCCGATTCAAGAAGTTTAATTATGTTCAAACCTTCACAGCGTGACGTAAGGTCTGATTCAGCCGCAAAACGTCTGACTTCAGGACTGATAAATCCGATTCAAGAAGTTTAATTATGTTCAAACCTTCACAGCGTGACGTAAGGTCTGATTCAGCCGCAAAACGTCTGACTTCAGGACTGATAAATCCGATTCAAGAAGTTTAATTATGTTCAAACCTTCATAGCGTGACGTAAGGTATGATTCAGCCGCAAAACGTCTGACTTCAGGACTGATAAATCCGATTCAAGAAGTTTAATTATGTTCAAACCTTCATAGCGTGACGTAAGGTCTGATTCAGCCGCAAAACGTCTGACTTCAGGACTGATAAATCCGTTTCAAGAAGTTTAATTATGTTCAAACCTTCATAGCGTGACGTAAGGTATGATTCAGCCGCAAAACGTCTGACTTCAGGACTGATAAATCCGATTCAAGAAGTTTAATTATGTTCAAACCTTCATAGCCTGACGTAAGGTCTGATTCAGCCGCAAAACGTCTGACTTCAGGACTGATAAATCCGATTCAAGAAGTTTAATTATGTTTAAACCTTCATAGTCTGACGTAAGGTCTGATTCAGTCGCAAAACTTCTGACTTCAGGACTGATAAATCCGATTCAAGAAGTTTAATTATGTTCAAACCTTCATAGCGTGACGTAAGGTCTGATTCAGCCGCAAAACGTCTGACTTCAAGACTGATAAATCCGATTCAAGAAGTTTAATTATGTTCAAACCTTCATAGCATGACGTAAGGTCTGATTCAGCCGCAAAACGTCTGACTTCAGGACTGATAAATCCGATTCAAGAAGTTTAATTATGTTAAAACCTTCTTAGCCTGACGTAAGGTCTGATTCAGCCGCAAAACGTCTGACTTCAGGACTGATAAATCCGATTCAAGAAGTTTAATTATGTTCAAACCTTCATAGCCTGATGTAAGATCTGATTCAGCCGCAAAACGTCTGACTTCAGGACTGATAAATCCGATTCAAGAAGTTTAATTATGTTCAAACCTTCATAGCGTGACGTAAGGTCTGATTCAGCCGCAAAACGTCTGACTTCAGGACTGATAAATCCGATTCAAGAAGTTTAATTATGTTCAAACCTTCATAGCGTGACGTAAGGTATGATTCAGCCGCAAAACGTCTGACTTCAGGACTGATAAATCCGATTCAAGAAGTTTAATTATGTTCAAACCTTCACAGCGTGACGTAAGGTCTGATTCAGCCGCAAAACGTCTGACTTCAGGACTGATAAATCCGATTCAAGAAGTTTAATTATGTTCAAACCTTCACAGCGTGACGTAAGGTCTGATTCAGCCACAAAACGTCTGACTTCAGGACTGATAAATCCGATTCAAGAAGTTTAATTATGTTCAAACCTTCATAGTCTGATGTAAGGTCTGATTCAGTTCAGTATCATGAAGTAGGCTTACATGATTTTTTTAGTAGGTCAGGACTAAAAAATCAGACTCAGAAAGTTTGAATTACGATCAGACTTTCATAGTCTGACGTCAGGCCTGATTCAGACGCAAAATGTCTTATTTCATGGCTGAACAAACCCAATTCAGTAAGTTCAGTTAAGATCGTTTATGATAGAAACTGAATCTTGATAAGAATTGACCTATTTTTTCATGTGGATTCATGGAAGATTATACCTACATAATACCCCCCGTCGCAGCAGACCTGCGTACTCAGCGAATTTCCAAATTAGTAATATTAATTTTGACCAGCTAAACTTGTAAACAAAATTTCATCACGTGCTCATAAATAGGGAAATAAATGTCTATTCTCCTTAAGATAAATATAGGGAAAGAGTATGCAGGTATGCTGCCATGGGGGACACTAAAAGTAGGTTTTTAACATAGAAAAAAATTATTTCGACCATATAAAGCCATATAGTAAGTTTCATCAATATCTGTCCATAAATAAAACAGTTTGCCTATTCTCCATATGATTAACATGGGAAAAGAGTATGCATGTTTGCTGCCATGATAAGTACAAAAACCAAGATTTTTTACCTTAAATGGATGAATCTCAACCAAATGAAGCTAAATACTAAGTTTCATCCAAAAATATTGGTTAATAAGTGAAATATTAACACATCCTTATTCTCCATAAGATTAAAATTGGACCCCCAAAAGACAATGTACTGTCTTTAGACTTTGTAATATCTCGGTAACCAATGGAGATAGAGCAAAGCTTCAAAATACTAAATTGTGTGTTTTTTTTTTTAGCTAAATCCAATGGTCAAAATAAAAATTTAAAATTTACATATGAAAAATTCAAAAAGCCCATTTTTGGGGTACAAAACCCCCCAAAACTACCCCTTCCGATAGGTCGATATGTCTGGTTTTCGAACTCATCCGAATAAACGTAGGATTACACGTCTCTACCAAATTTGGTGTCGATTGGACCGTTTTTACGAGAGTTATCGTGCCTAGGGACACATACATATATATATATATATATATATATATATACATATATAAATATATACATATATACATATATATATATATAAAAATTTTAATGACTATTATTTTTGGTCTCTGGGCACCTAAAAAGGAAAAAGTAACATGGTCCCGGGCTTAGGTCTTACCATGAGACCTACGGTAATAGCTTATTCCCTATGGGAAATTCGCTAAAAAAGATAAAACATGTCTGGAAACATGATTTCAAAGTTAAAAAAATGCTAACATAAAAATTATATGGTGGAAACAAAAACTATAATTAAAATTAAAGTCTTAAATTAAATATTTCCATGACACGTTGTGAAAAACTATTCGTACCAACTAACCACTTTCATGTCACTTGTGTTATACACAACTCAAACAAACACGACCAGAATAAGAAATTCAGGTTGAAATAATAAAACGTCTTCCAACACTACTCGATATATTTACACTTATACTGTAATTGTTTACAAGACGGTAAATATATATAAAAGATCTTATAATTGCGATCGATTTCGACCAGTCACACCGGTCATCATCAGGCCCAATCCAAGACTCTTATAAGATCTTTAATATATATTTACCGTCTTGTAAACAATTACAGTATAAGTGTAAATATATCGAGTAGTGTTGGAAGACGTTTTATTATTTCAACCTGAATATCAGCACCAGCAAGTATAATGCTAATCAAGAAGTTATTTATAATAATAAAGTATTTGTTTATGAGTCAGCAGGCAACTAAGATTTTAGAATGGAAAAGTTAATTTCCTCAAAAAAGGTGAAATTGAAATAAAGAGTCATCAAGTCTCGAGTCTGCCTAACGGGTTAACTCGGGCAGGGGGGGGGGAGGGTTGCCGCCTCTCGCAAAATACGTTAATTTGCGAGACGCATAATCCTCGAGATCCAATCAAAAACTGGGACGTCTGACTGATGATAACCAATGACAAGGCGCGCCGTTATGGATGAAATTTGCAGGGGAAATTCTTTCAAATGTTTTGAGTACAACATGTTATGACTCCAAAACCCAAAAAACGATTTAAGTATGTTTGTGTGTATGTACACGGATTTCAAAAATGGGTCGAAAAATTTTTACTTTACTACATCTTCAATGAACATGTAATATTAAAATGTAATATTAGGATTAAGAATTATTTTTTGGTTAAACGTTATGAGGATATGCAATAATAATATATGTATTAATAAATATATTTGTAAGCAAATATCTAAATGCGTATTAAATATAAAAACATTTTGTGAAGTACAAATGTGTAGAACGTTTTTTTACTTTCATATAGTTTGCACTTTTTTGCTGCGGTGTATGATTTTCAAGTTATTGAGTAAAAACTAAATATTGTAAATTGCTTCAAAACATACCATATATCCCAAGATATTCATATAAAAACTAAATGAGTTAGAATCATATACAAATTACAAAATTTTTAGATATTTTATTACTTTCCATTTTGATTTTTTTACATCTTTTTGCTATGGCATAGGCTAATGGGTCTGAAATAAAGACAAAAACTACAAAATTTTACTGAATGACCAATTAATTTAAAACATTCATGAGAATATATTGTAGAAACTTAAATGTTAATAAATGTTTTAACATTTTTCACTTTATTATACTACATTGGTCCGTTCATAATTTGTAAAACTGAAGTTAATAATATTTTTTACATTTTCTACTTCTTATTTTTTAAACAATTTTATTATTTAATTTCAATCTTGATAAAATAGTGGGGGGTTAGTTTTAAAAAACTGCCTTAAAAAAAAAAAAAAAAAAAAAAAAAAACTTATTGACTGTAAATATTTCCCTGTTTAGGCGTCATTAAATAATGAAACATCTAGGGCAGTACGTCAGAGATAAGTGAGATACAAGTAAAATGACAGATATGGATGAGGGAGACCCTAGTTATCAGAAAATATTAGAAATCCTCTGTTGATAGGGCAAGGCCATATCACATTTCAATATATCAATCACCACTCGACTACCTGGTTGTGATAGTTGATGTAAATAAACACTTAATTTGACAACCTCTCACAAAACTGGCTTTATACTCGAGCTTTCCTTTGATTCTTTTCCCATAAATTTTCCAGCTAAAAAAAGTAGAAGGTAAAACTGAAACCGGAAATGAACTGTTTTGCGTTAGGTTAAGAGGTGTGGCAATGTTATTATTTCTACGCAGTCACTATATCACTATTTTGAGAAAAGGACCTCACGTAGTGTGTATTTTAACCTGAATATGAATGAGGGATGAGTGTAGGATGGTTGTGGCGCGATCTTGTAGTCTTGTTACTGACTAAGGCTTACATCTCTTAGACAGGACTGTTAATTAATAGCCCAATAGCCAATGGTAACTAGGGACCTACAGTTTAAAGTGGGATCCGAACCACAATTTCAACCTCATATATATGAATTGGTCTAATTATGAGGATGATCTTTATGGATGAAGTAGTATTAACCAGTGCGGGCATTAATCCCCACTAGAGAATATCGCATCCACAAGTTATCACTTATAACTATCCACAATTAGTGATCTCCAAGTAGCTGGATTACAGGACGACGCCACCGTCCCAATCGTGGTAGGAAAAAGAACTTTCTTATCTCCAACTGTATTGTTTCTGCACACTGTTCATTTCGATGCACTCTATGTTATTTTATTTTTTTTTAGATGTAAAAGGTCATAAAAATTGACAATAATGAATAAAAACAAGCCAGTCGTCGTTGCGACATAATCCTTAAACATGATCACCCAAACCACACTTAAGTCAAAATCTCTGTTTAAATATGCGATGCATATATACCAAAGTAAATCAAAGTCGGCCAAGATTCCACCTCCTATTTTTAAACTAATTAACTATTTCAATGACTCAAAGTTTAACTCTTCGCCGTTATGGTCCGTTTCTGTCGATAGCTTCATTTGTCTCAGAAGTTATTTTGAGACTACTGATTGAAGCTTTCAACACTGGAGGGGGTGGTCGTCATTGGGTTATTTGGAGAAGGGAACGCTTAGGAAACGGGAAAAATGGTTCAGTAAAATAATGAACTGCTTAGCTAAGAAAAAAAATAATAAAAAAAATAAAATAAACTGTAGACGGGCAGAAAATAGTTTAGTTTTGGTAAAATTTTATAATGTTTTACATGTAACTAAGAATGTTTTATGCTGTTAATGTGTAACTTTACTTTAATCTGTTATAATATATCTGTTATTTCTTAATTTAAACAGCAAAGTTAAATTCATTTTAAGAAGCTCTTCTTATTGGAACTGTTATTAATTTTAAAAGTTAAACAGTTTATTGGAATAGAAAGCTTTACAAATTTAAGGAATTTAAGTTGGTTACCTGGTAGAATTTGAGCGAAAACGAAATTACCCTCTCAATTTAAATTGGAATGCCAATGTAGTTTTCCTTATTAAAATAAACAAAACAATATTTTTTATTGCTTTAAGCTAAATGAATCAGTTTAATATTTTTTTATTTTGTTGACGTACATGTTTTTAATGACCGTATTACTTATAAAGTTTAAGGAACTCATAGACGTGTGAATAAAATTACTGCACAATGAGCTCAATTATCACATTCATACAATTAGTACATCAGTACAATCATACTGTACAAAACGATACAATCAGGAGCTAACAATTAGTTAGATAGTTATATCGGAAAGCTCTCTAACCCAGTGTATGCCCCTTCTGTGCCCACTTCAACTACTTTATAAATTTTTGGACTAGTGAAAAAATTGTAGAGCCTTTATATTAAAATTTTAGATCTTACCTAGAACTGTAGAACCTACAAACGGTAACAGGTACACTTTTTTGTGTACCTCTTCAACTATTTTTTAAAGTATTGTATTTATTTAATAGTTTAAACTGTCTATATACTTAATTAAAATAACGATCATTAATTGCTAATTAACAGAACGGGATGCGATTAATCACAAAACTAAAATAAATAATTAAAAAATGTAATAGTTATTGGACATAAAAGTTTAACTGATATTGTTAAGCGAAAACTGGTACATTTGAGAGAATTGATAGCTTAAGTTTTTTAAATACCGGGTGTCCATAAGTCTTGCCCTAATTGCATAGCTTTGCTGTACGGGCACCATTATAGCCACAAGCACCTTACATTTCTTGTTTTCAAGGAAATTTAATCTAGTTTTTTTCTTATCAATTTGTTAACACCTAAATTTAGGTGTTTGACTACATGTGCAGTTGGACAGTGTTTGACTACATGTGTGTCTACTGAATTAAAATTCAGTTTAATTTAAATGCACTACAAAAACAATTCATGGAGGCCCGACTAAATTGCCACCTCGTTCAACACGCTTGACCTCTCTGGATTTCTTTATGTCCTCTGATTTGTCGAAGATTTGGTTTATTCTTCCCCAGGTTCTAATTTAGAAACTCTAAAAGACAAAATAATAAATAAAATTATGCCCGTTAGTCAGGAAATGTTATCTGAAACCAAAAAATGGTTGTTAATACAAAACTAACTAAAAAGTCACCTAAATGACTTACAGGCTACCCAAGGCGCGCACATTTAAGTGTATTGAGTTTGTGCATAGCCGTAAAAAAACTTAAGAAGTTACTTGTTAAAACTAAAAATAAAACTTTATCTTACCACGAACTGTTTTCATACTATACGGCTTCTTTATCAGGGCAAGACTTTATGGACACCAAGTATAAAATGCTATTTTAATAGACTGTACCATTAACGAATAAGTTAAATTACTGTATACGTTATGAATTCAATATGTTGTAAACCCGAGTTCTAAAAACTAATCTATATATTTATAGACAAGCATGTTTCGTTTCCTCCTTTTTTCTCGGCTTGTGTGCATCGTAGGAGAAATCCGAGCATACCGTTAGAAAGGTATAGTCCTGTAGATGAGCAGAATCACATTCTAATTCACATCGGACTCCAGGGCTACGCCCCACAGGCTTTCAAAGTTCCAATGTTATTCTTATTGAGAAAGTAGAATTGAATAAAACATTAGACAGCTGTTGTAAAAACAGCTGCTAGAAAATTAGAAAGAACAGATGTTTTAGTTCTAAAAAGATGAGCTTCTTGGGTCCAGATCAACTGAAATTTTGATCGAATTTCGATCAGGAGGCGATCCCTAGTGAATATAATTTGATAGAATAAGAAGTTTTCTCAGAATGGCTTTCATCGAAGTGGTAATGATGGCCATGCTACTTCTGAATTTTTCAAGTGCCTTCAATTACACCCACGCACAACTCTTGAAGCTCTGCCATGCACACCGCACACAGAAAACTGAAGGACGATCTCAATTCACATCAATTGTATCCTGTAATACAGTTATATGTAATGCATAGTGAATTAAGTAAGAAGTTATTTGTTATTTTGCAAACTATTCTATTTCATAATAAAAATGTGTGTATCAATATAAGTAGTGGCAAATTGTTGGTGCTAACTCAGTCCAAGGTCACCCTAGCGATGACATCATCGATGAGGTCATTGGCCCGGTGACCTTGAACTGAGCCAGCACCAACAATTTGCCACTAATAATATGCATACACACAACCCGTCAACATGCATAATATGACTCTTTTCATGGTAGGTAAAACAACGCTACATGCAGGCCTAGAACGTAAAGAGACGGAGTTTTAAAGAACAACTAGAACCGTTTGAAGAGCTATAGTGTATCTTGGTTTTGCTCCTTTGTTAATTTTCCTAACTTCATGGAAAACAAAGGTATTAAAATTAGTTTAACTTTAAAAGTAAGTTCCTTACCATACAAATATTTTATAATTAAAACAATCAGCTGAATATTTTTTTAATTTATTGTAAGAAGAAACATACTTATCGGTTCATCGAACACCGTGAATTATTGTGTGGTGAAATAACAAACGAAACAAATATGAAATGCATATGTATCTCCAACTGTATTGTTTCTGCACACTGTTCATTTCGATGCACTCTATGTTATTTTATTTTTTTTTAGATGTAAAAGGTCATAAAAATTGACAATAATGAATAAAAACAAGCCAGTCGTCGTTGCGACATAATCCTTAAACATGATCACCCAAACCACACTTAAGTCAAAATCTCTGTTTAAATATGCGATGCATATATACCAAAGTAAATCAAAGTCGGCCAAGATTCCACCTCCTATTTTTAAACTAATTAACTATTTCAATGACTCAAAGTTTAACTCTTCGCCGTTATGGTCCGTTTCTGTCGATAGCTTCATTTGTCTCAGAAGTTATTTTGAGACTACTGATTGAAGCTTTCAACACTGGAGGGGGTGGTCGTCATTGGGTTATTTGGAGAAGGGAACGCTTAGGAAACGGGAAAAATGGTTCAGTAAAATAATGAACTGCTTAGCTAAGAAAAAAAATAATAAAAAAAATAAAATAAACTGTAGACGGGCAGAAAATAGTTTAGTTTTGGTAAAATTTTATAATGTTTTACATGTAACTAAGAATGTTTTATGCTGTTAATGTGTAACTTTACTTTAATCTGTTATAATATATCTGTTATTTCTTAATTTAAACAGCAAAGTTAAATTCATTTTAAGAAGCTCTTCTTATTGGAACTGTTATTAATTTTAAAAGTTAAACAGTTTATTGGAATAGAAAGCTTTACAAATTTAAGGAATTTAAGTTGGTTACCTGGTAGAATTTGAGCGAAAACGAAATTACCCTCTCAATTTAAATTGGAATGCCAATGTAGTTTTCCTTATTAAAATAAACAAAACAATATTTTTTATTGCTTTAAGCTAAATGAATCAGTTTAATATTTTTTTATTTTGTTGACGTACATGTTTTTAATGACCGTATTACTTATAAAGTTTAAGGAACTCATAGACGTGTGAATAAAATTACTGCACAATGAGCTCAATTATCACATTCATACAATTAGTACATCAGTACAATCATACTGTACAAAACGATACAATCAGGAGCTAACAATTAGTTAGATAGTTATATCGGAAAGCTCTCTAACCCAGTGTATGCCCCTTCTGTGCCCACTTCAACTACTTTATAAATTTTTGGACTAGTGAAAAAATTGTAGAGCCTTTATATTAAAATTTTAGATCTTACCTAGAACTGTAGAACCTACAAACGGTAACAGGTACACTTTTTTGTGTACCTCTTCAACTATTTTTTAAAGTATTGTATTTATTTAATAGTTTAAACTGTCTATATACTTAATTAAAATAACGATCATTAATTGCTAATTAACAGAACGGGATGCGATTAATCACAAAACTAAAATAAATAATTAAAAAATGTAATAGTTATTGGACATAAAAGTTTAACTGATATTGTTAAGCGAAAACTGGTACATTTGAGAGAATTGATAGCTTAAGTTTTTTAAATACCGGGTGTCCATAAGTCTTGCCCTAATTGCATAGCTTTGCTGTACGGGCACCATTATAGCCACAAGCACCTTACATTTCTTGTTTTCAAGGAAATTTAATCTAGTTTTTTTCTTATCAATTTGTTAACACCTAAATTTAGGTGTTTGACTACATGTGCAGTTGGACAGTGTTTGACTACATGTGTGTCTACTGAATTAAAATTCAGTTTAATTTAAATGCACTACAAAAACAATTCATGGAGGCCCGACTAAATTGCCACCTCGTTCAACACGCTTGACCTCTCTGGATTTCTTTATGTCCTCTGATTTGTCGAAGATTTGGTTTATTCTTTAAGTGTATTGAGTTTGTGCATAGCCGTAAAAAAACTTAAGAAGTTACTTGTTAAAACTAAAAATAAAACTTTATCTTACCACGAACTGTTTTCATACTATACGGCTTCTTTATCAGGGCAAGACTTTATGGACACCAAGTATAAAATGCTATTTTAATAGACTGTACCATTAACGAATAAGTTAAATTACTGTATACGTTATGAATTCAATATGTTGTAAACCCGAGTTCTAAAAACTAATCTATATATTTATAGACAAGCATGTTTCGTTTCCTCCTTTTTTCTCGGCTTGTGTGCATCGTAGGAGAAATCCGAGCATACCGTTAGAAAGGTATAGTCCTGTAGATGAGCAGAATCACATTCTAATTCACATCGGACTCCAGGGCTACGCCCCACAGGCTTTCAAAGTTCCAATGTTATTCTTATTGAGAAAGTAGAATTGAATAAAACATTAGACAGCTGTTGTAAAAACAGCTGCTAGAAAATTAGAAAGAACAGATGTTTTAGTTCTAAAAAGATGAGCTTCTTGGGTCCAGATCAACTGAAATTTTGATCGAATTTCGATCAGGAGGCGATCCCTAGTGAATATAATTTGATAGAATAAGAAGTTTTCTCAGAATGGCTTTCATCGAAGTGGTAATGATGGCCATGCTACTTCTGAATTTTTCAAGTGCCTTCAATTACACCCACGCACAACTCTTGAAGCTCTGCCATGCACACCGCACACAGAAAACTGAAGGACGATCTCAATTCACATCAATTGTATCCTGTAATACAGTTATATGTAATGCATAGTGAATTAAGTAAGAAGTTATTTGTTATTTTGCAAACTATTCTATTTCATAATAAAAATGTGTGTATCAATATAAGTAGTGGCAAATTGTTGGTGCTAACTCAGTCCAAGGTCACCCTAGCGATGACATCATCGATGAGGTCATTGGCCCGGTGACCTTGAACTGAGCCAGCACCAACAATTTGCCACTAATAATATGCATACACACAACCCGTCAACATGCATAATATGACTCTTTTCATGGTAGGTAAAACAACGCTACATGCAGGCCTAGAACGTAAAGAGACGGAGTTTTAAAGAACAACTAGAACCGTTTGAAGAGCTATAGTGTATCTTGGTTTTGCTCCTTTGTTAATTTTCCTAACTTCATGGAAAACAAAGGTATTAAAATTAGTTTAACTTTAAAAGTAAGTTCCTTACCATACAAATATTTTATAATTAAAACAATCAGCTGAATATTTTTTTAATTTATTGTAAGAAGAAACATACTTATCGGTTCATCGAACACCGTGAATTATTGTGTGGTGAAATAACAAACGAAACAAATATGAAATGCATATGTGTTATCGTGCAGGTCACCAAATACTATTTTTTTTTAATAAGTCTTACAAATATTATTTTAAAAAATGTTTTCCAACTGATTGTTGGTAGTGGGTCAACAGCAATCTCAGTTTTGAGTTAAAAAATACTTTGATACAAATCAATAATTTTTATCTGAAAATTCACCAAAAGGCATACATAAATGAGTGTTGTTATGTAAAAGCTAGACTCAATAAAAGTATGTTTTTAATAATTGATACTGTAAACAGTTTTTTACCAAATCCATAGGACGTTGTTGATTTCATAAGTCATATTATACCAACAATTTGTAATTTTACTAATGAAAACAAAGTTATTTTGTTAGTGTGTGCTAAAAGTAAACAGTTTTTAGATTTCATAGAATGTTTTATATATTTAGGCTGGTTATTAATATTGTGGCTTTTTCGAACGAAGGAAAAGTTACGTTTCATGAGATCATGAAAGTCAAGACTCCCCTAGAGCCCCTCTTTAGCGAGGGGCTGCAAATTAAAATATACGTTCTAGTGGAGGGAGACGAAAAGCTTCACGTAAAGTAGTTGTGTAATAGACAGGCAACATTATACATTGTTGGTTCTTTCTAACCCTAAAGCTACACTATATAGACTACTCCGTTATATGTGTTTATTTTCAAGTAAATAAATTTACCAAAATTTGTAAAACTCTTTTGGTTTTTGTAGTTTTAATTTGAAAAGACGAAGTTTCTCATAAAGATAAACAATTTTTATTACAAAACATAAACAATATTTGACTAGCTTTTTATATTATTTTTTTTAAACAACTTATAATTATTATTTGATAATGAAAAGCTTGAAATATCATATTTTCCATGTATTTATAAAAACTCAGTGAAATTTATTATAAAATCAATCGAACGTACCTAAAATATTTCTATATAAGTAACATCTAAACCTATCAGAGTTTACTACATGAGCCAGTTCCATTGTAGCTAGGAGACAGTGTAGATCAGATAGCAACCTTCTACACAATACCGCCACCACACCTTTGTCCTTTCCTTTGTACTCATAGTTTGTGAAAAGAAAACTCTATTGTGTTAACAGTTCCTCAAGATATCAGTTGATCACCAAAACATTCTCATCAAACCATAACTTTGTTTCTTTTTAAACCATTACTTTAGACCTTTGCATTTGTTCATAATTCAAATGTAAATGAGGTTTATACATTGTAACTTTGATCCATCCTAGATCCAAATACTAATAAATAATGAGCAACGTAATTTTTTGTAGAAAATATAGTTCTAAAATAAAGAAACTGTTGGTTAAGACTCAAACTTAAAAAAACCTATTGATTTAAATGTTCTATATTTATCAGTGTAAATTGTTTACGTTCAATGAGAACATTAGTGCTGATAACACTACTATTTACTACAAAAGTTCTAGAAATATTTTACCTTAAAGGTACAGTACTTTCCAGTCAGTAGTATCGAAGTGTTGTACAGTGTAAACAAAACTCAAACTTACTATCTACATATGGTTTAACAATAGCTCTACTGTATATTTTTTTTTTTTTTTTTTTTTTTTTTTTTTTAAAGAGGTTGGCGGACCTCTTTTTGCCTTACTTTGCCCCGTCCACATAGACTATTGATCTGTGCGTGGATCGTATTAGACAAAGTAAGGGGGTGAGCCGCTACAGTACAAGGTGAAAGGTACTGTGATATAAATATAACTAAATACTAAATTAATCATGTGTAAGATAATAACAGCTGTTCTTAAGTTTATATCTTTTGTTTACATTTCAAGAAAAACATTACTATTATTGTTAATAAAATAAATGCAAGTTTTTAAAACTCAAATTTAGTTTTAATAATCTGACATGGTGCCGAAAAACCCAAATTCTAAAAAAAAGGAAAGAATTAGGAAGACAAGACAAAAGTCTCCATTCAGAACCATTGATGAAGAAGAAACAAATCCTGAAATGGTGCCTGAAGATGACTGTCCAATAAACATCAAGCCCCCAAAACCACTAGTTGTGACTAGTGGTAGTGATATGTCAAAGAACTGGAATCTCTGGCTTAAACGATTTCGGTTGTTTGCTACTGCAACAAACCTAAAAAATAAGTCAATGGAAAAACAGATAGCTACTTTTATGTCTGTTATTGGAGAGGATGCTATTGAACTATACGAATCATTTAATGTATGCGATGATTCAACAGATTTAGAATCAATTATTTCAATGTTCCATTCTTATTATGAAAAGAAGTGTAATGTAATATACGAGCGTTTTATCTTCAACACTTTAAATCAGGAAAAAGGTGAAGTTTTCAACGATTTCCTTACAAAAGTGTTGAACCAAGCAAACAAGTGCTCTTATGAATCAATGAAGGATAACTTAATTCGAGACAGACTAGTATGTGGTATTGACAACAATAAAACTCGTCAAAAACTTTTCCACGAGGAAGGTTTAACTCTGGAGAAGACAATTAACATTTGTAGATCTTCAGAAATGGTTGAATACCAAATGTCCACAATGTCCGACAAGAGAAGCTGCGCTGTTAATGCTGTAAAACAAAAATCCAACGTAACAGCTGAAAATAATCGCCTGGAAAACACCTTTGACTGCAGTCGTTGCGGTTCTAACCATGGTCCAAAAGCCTGTCCTGCCTTTCAGAAGAAATGTACCAACTGTGGGAGAATGGGACATTTGACTAAGGTTTGCCGCTCCAAACTGAGGAAGGGCATAAAAACTCTAACGGTTGAGGATGTAAATGAAAATAGGGAGGTATCTTCGCTTCAATCTGTTTCTGACCAGGTACTGTTTATTAGCTCTATATGTAATGATAAACAACAAAACACTAAAGACTGGACCGAAGTCCTTTTACTTCCTAAAGGTCAAACTATTACATTCAAACTTGATACAGGTGCCCAATGCAATGTCATTAGTAAACAAATAGCCACAAACAGTAGTTTACAAATTGTAAGTTCTAGAATCAAGTATCTGATATCTTATAGTAACAATAAACTACCTGTTCTTGGTGAATGTTCGACTGTTGTAGAAACTAGTAGTAAACAGCACCACAATGTTACATTCTTAGTAATTGATAATGATTACCCAGCAATTTTGGGCCGTAATTGTTGCGAAATGTTAGGATTTATCAAACGAATGAATGAGTTAGAAACAATCAATTATGAAGGAAATATTTTTAACGGAATAGGGTGTTTAAAAGATTATGAATATGACATTGACATAGTTGACAATCCCTCACTCAAAATTTATCCAGCCAGACGAGTGCCTTATGCAATTCGTGATGATGTAAAACATGAACTTGACTCCATGGTAGAATTAGGTATCATTAAACCTGTAACCGAACCTACCCCTGTAGTGTCCCCCATGGTTGTTGTACGTCAAAAAGACAAGGTAAGGATTTGTTTGGATCCAACAGACCTTAACAAGAACATTAAACGTCGCCATCATCCCCTGCAAACATTAGAAGAAATTGCTGCTAGGCTTAATGGGTCAAAATTCTTTACACTTCTTGACTGCCGCAAAGGATTTTGGCAAATTAAGGTATCCGAACGTACATCTAAATATTTGACATTTTCCACTCCTTGGGGAAGGTATTCTTATTTGAGAATGCCATTTGGCATAGCGTCTGCACCAGAAATATTTCAGGAGCGAATGTGTTCAATTCTTTCTGGATTGGAAGGGGTAGAAGTATCCATGGATGATGTCCTTATTAATGCCCCAGACAGCAAATTGTTAGAACAAAGAACTTCCAAAGCTATTTTAGCCCTAAATTCAGCAGGTCTTAAACTCAACAAAGACAAATGTATTTTCATGGCAAAAGAAATCAAATTTTTAGGTCATGTAGTTACAGGTGATGGTCTCCTACCAGATCCATCTAAGTTGGAAGCAATAACGAATCTTAAACAACCTTCAAGTGTGACAGAGCTACACCGATTTCTCGGTATGATAACATACTTAGGAAAATTTATCCCTCACCTCTCAGAGTTAACAGAACCACTACGTAAATTGCTGAAAAAGAACACTGCTTGGTGTTGGGATTTTGAGCAACAGACAGCGTTTGACAAACTTAAACAGACACTGGTAAAGCCCCCTGTTTTGCGATACTATGATTCAAATATTCCTATTACCTTGTCTGTTGATGCAAGCTCACACTCTCTTGGAGCTGTGCTAATCCAAGATAATCAGCCCGTTGCTTATTCGTCTAAGTCTTTAAATAAAACACAACAAAACTACAGTCAGTTAGAGAAAGAGGCTTTAGCCATTTCTTTAGCATGTAAAAGGTTTCATGAATATGTATGGGGTTCTCATGGATTAGTCATAGAAACTGATCATAAACCTCTTGAATCCATCTTTAAGAAACCTTTACATGACACTCCTCCTAGACTACGACGTATAATAATGGAAATCATACCATATAATCCCAGAATTGTATACAAAAAAGGAACAGAATTGTACATTGCAGACACATTAAGTCGTGACTGAATAAACAAACCAAGTCCCAAAGAAGATGAAATGTCTTTTAATGTAGACCTTGTATTAGCAATGTCAAATGAAAGACTTAGAGAAACTCAGCAATTGACAAATGAAGAAGAAGAGTTATCAAAACTAAAACATAAGTAGTATAGATATGTTGCTCCTGGGCCATGAGGAAGTATGAGAAGTATGAATTTCCTAACAGTCCTGCAGACCTATTTTTAACCGGTTTCCAGTGATTTTTTGCCTACATTTTAGCAATTTTACAGCTTTTTCATGATTTTCGAGGCAAAAAAATTTATGGGGCCATGAAAGATTGCTAGAATTGCGAATTTCCTAACAGTCCTACAGGCCTATTTTTAACCAGTTGTCAGTGATTTTTGCCTAATTTTTGGCAATTTTACAGCACTTTTCAGGAATTCCGATAAAAACCTGATAGAGGAGGGTGACTGCGCCATGAGTTGTGTGAGAAGTGCGAATTTCCTAACAGTCCTACGTAAGGACTAGTCCCGCGCAAGGACTATTGTATTTAGATGGTCCTGTGTGAGGACTAGTCCCGCGTGAGGACTATTGTATTCAGATGGTCCCGCGTGAGGATTATTGTATTCGGATAGTCCCGTGTGAGGACTAGTCCCGCGTGGGGACTATTGTATTTTAATGGTCCTACACAAGGACTATTGTATTTAGATAGTCCCGCTCAAGGACTAGTCCTGTGCAAGGACTGTTGAATTTAAATAGTCCGGCGTAGGGACTATTGTATTTTAATGGTCCTGCGCAGGGACTATTGTATTTGTAGTTCAGTGTGGGGGTTTTCACTGTACAAAAGCAATAAAAAAAAATAATAGCGATTAGAACAAATAAGTTTTCAACCATCGTCTTCTTCATCAGAATACTGCAAGTACCCCAGCTGATCTAAAATTCCTACATGACCTGGATAGTCTTGAAAGGGTATCTCAGACAATATACAAACATTTTCGTCACCATCCGACATTTCATCTTCATAATCGGGATCCGCCAACAGATCACGTCCGCATCTTGTGACTTTAAATGCTGACTTGTGACATAGGAAACAAAGCGATTTAAAACACTTATCAGGTAACTCAACAGCTTCATCATTCGCTTCTAGTTGAACTATGCGATCAAACCCACAATCATAGCAGTATATTATCTTGGCATCCTCCATTTCTCGAACCGCAAACTTTTCTTTAGCTGTTAGTGATCTAAATTCTTTGGGCTTGAGGGCCAAATAGCCACCAGCATAGACCTAATGTGTTGTACCTAAGATATAAATCTAAGGCCTTACAGCTGAGTCCAAAGCCCTAAAACCTAGCAGCTAAGGCTTTGACCTGTGAATAGGACCTATTATCCAACAGCCTAGGCCTAATGTGTTGGGACTAAGATGTAAACCTAAGGCCTTGCACCTGAGTCCAAAGCCCTAAAACCTAGCAGCTAAGGCTTTGACCTGTGAATATCGCCTATTATCCACCAGCATAGACGTAATGTGTTGGACCTAAGTTCTATACCTAAGCCTTTGCACATGAGTCCAAAGCCCTAAAACCTAGCAGCTAAGGCTTTGACCTGTGAATATCGCCTATTAGCCACCAGCTTAGACGTAATGTGTTGGACCTAAGTTCTAAACCTAAGGCCTTACACATGGTTCCCAAGGACAAATGCCTTGGACCAAATTAAATCCTTAGACCAACGATCTAATTTCATAGACCCAAGGTCTTAGATTTAGGTCCTAAAACCTAGCAGCTAAGTATTTGACCTGTGAATAGTGCCTATTAGCCAACACCCTAAACCTAATGTGTTCAGACTAAGACGTAAATCTAACGCCCTGCACCTGAGTCCAAAGCCCTACAACCTATCAGCTAAGGCTTTGACCTGTGAATAGCGCCTATTAGCCACCTGCTTAGACATAATGTGTTGCACTTATGATCTAATTCCTTAGACCCAAGGCTTTAGACTTAAGCCCTAAAACCTAGCAAGTAAGATTTTGACCTATGAATAAAACCTATGAGGACTATTGTATTTAGATGGTCCTGCGTTAGGACTATTGAATTTGGATGGTCCAGTATGGGGACTATTTGTTTTGGATAGTCCAGTATGAGGACTATTGTATTTAGATAGTCCGGCATTGGGACTATTGTATGTGGATAGTCCGGCATGGGGACTATTGTATTTAGATAGTCCGGCGTGGGGACTATTGAATTTAGATGGTCCCGCATAAGGACTATTATTTAGATGGTCCTGCGTGAGGACTATTGAATTTACATAGTCCGGCATGGGGACTATTGTATTTAGATAGTCCGGCGCGGGGACTATTGCGAGCTATCATAGTTATCATAGCTATCAGATGGTCCCGCGTAAGGACTATTATTTAGATGGTCCTGCGTGAGGACTATTGTATTTAGATAGTCCGGTGTGGGGACTATTGTATTTGGATAGTCCGGCGTGGGGGATATTGAATTTAGATGGTCCCGCATAAGGACTATTGAGTTTTAGATGGTCCTGCATGAGGACTATTGAATTTAGATAGTCCGGTGTGGGGACTATTGTATTTGGATAGTCCGGTGTGGGGACTATTGAATTTGAGATAGTCCTGCATGAGGACTATTGAGTTTTAGATGGTCCTGCGTGAGGACTATTGAACTTAGACAGTCCGGCATGGGGACTATTGTATTTAAATAGTCCGGCGCGAGGACTATTGCATTTAAATAGTCCGGCGTGAGGACTATTGCATTTTAGATAGTCCGGCATGAGGACTATTACATTTTAGATAGTCCGGCATGAGGACTATTACATTTTAGATAGTCCGGCGTGAGGACTATTGCATATTAGATGGTCCGGTGTGGGGGCTATTGAATTTGAGATAGTCCTGCATGAGGACTATTGAATTTTAGATAGTCCGACATGGGGACTATTGTATTTAGATAGTCCGGTGTGGGGACTATTGTATTTGGATAGTCCGGCGTGGGGACTATTGTATTTAAATGGTCCTGCAAAGCCCAAAAACCTAGCAGCTAAGGATTTTGCCTGTGAATAAGAGGTATTAGCCAACAGCCCAAACCTAATGCGTTGGGACTAACATGTAAACATAAGGACTTGCGCGTGAGTCCAAAGCCCTAAAACCTAGCAGCTAAGGATTTGACCTGTGAATAGGGCCTATTAGCCAACAGCCTACACCTAATGTGTTGGCACTAAGATGAAAACCTAAGGCCTTGCACCTGAGTCCAAAGCCCTAAAACCTAGCAGCTAAGGATTTGACCTGTGAATAGGGCCTATTAGCCAACAGCCTAAACCGAATGTGTTGGACCTTTGATCTAAACTAAGGCCTTACACCCGAGTCCAAAGCCCTAAAACCTAGCAGCTAAGGATTTGACATGTGAATAGGGCCTATTAGCCAACAGCCTAAACCTAATGTGTTGGGACTAAGATGTAAACCTAAGGCCTTGCAACTGAGTCCAAAGCCCTAAATTCTAGCAGCTAACGATTCGACCTGTGAATAGGGCCTATTAGCCAACAGCCTAGACCTAATGTGTTGGACCTTTGATCTAAACCTAAGGCCTTACACCCGAGTCCAAAGCCCTAAAACCTAGCAGCTAAGGATTTGGCCTGTGAATAGGGCCTATTAGCCAACATCCTAAACCTAATGTGTTGGACCTATGATCTAAACCTAAGGCCTTACACCCATGCCCAAAGCCCTAAAACCTAGCAGCTAAGGATTTGGCCTGTGGATAGGGCCTATTAGCCTACAGCCTAAACCTAATGTGTTGGGACTAAGATGTAAACATTAGGCTTTACACCTGAGTCCAAAGCCCTGAAACCTAGCAGCTAAGGATTTGAACTGTGAATAGGGCCTATTAGCTAACAGCCTACACCTAATGTGTTGGCCCTAAGATGTAAACCTAAGGCCTTGCACCTGAGTTCAAAGCCCTAAAACCTAGCAGCTAAGGATTTGATCTGTGAATAGGGCCTATTAGCCAACAGCCTAGACCCAATGTGTTGGACCTTTGATCTAAACCTAAGGCCTTACACCCGAGTCCAAAGCCCTAAAACCTAGCAGCTAAGGATTTGGCCTGTGAATAGGGCCTATTAGCCAACATCCTAAACCTAATGTGTTGGACCTATGATCTAAACCTAAGGCCTTACACCCATGCCCAAAGCCCTAAAACCTAGCAGCTAAGGATTTGGCCTGTGGATAGGGCCTATTAGCCTACAGCCTAAACCTAATGTGTTGGGACTAAGATGTAAACATTAGGCTTTACACCTGAGTCTAAAGCCCTGAAACCTAGCAGCTAAGGATTTGAACTGTGAATAGGGCCTATTAGCTAACAGCCTACACCTAATGTGTTGGCCCTAAGATGTAAACCTAAGGCCTTGCACCTGAGTTCAAAGCCCTAAAACCTAGCAGCTAAGGATTTGATCTGTGAATAGGGCCTATTAGCCAACAGCCTAGACCCAATGTGTTGGACCTTTGATCTAAACCTAAGGCCTTACACCCGAGTCCAAAGCCCTAAAACCTAGCAGCTAAGGATTTGGCCTGTGAATAGGGCCTATTAGCCAACATCCTAAACCTAATGTGTTGGACCTATGATCTAAACCTAAGGCCTTACACCCATGCCCAAAGCCCTAAAACCTAGCAGCTAAGGATTTGGCCTGTGAATAGGGCCTATTAGCCAACATCCTAAACCTAATGTGTTGGACCTATGATCTAAACCTAAGGCCATACACCCATGCCCAAAGCCCAAAAACCTAGCAGCTAAGGATTTGGCCTGTGAATAGGGCCTATTAGCCAACATCCTAAACCTAATGTGTTGGACCTATGATCTAAACCTAAGGCCTTACACCCATGCCCAAAGCCCTAAAACCTAGCAGCTAAGGATTTGGCCTGTGGATAGGGCCTATTAGCCTACAGCCTAAACCTAATGTGTTGGACCTATGATCTAAACCTAAGGCCTTACACCCATGCCCAAAGCCCTGAAACCTATCAGCTAAGGATTTGACGTGTGAATAGGACCTATTACCCAACAGCTTAGACCTAATGTGTTGAACCTAAAGTCTAAACCTAAGGCCTTGCAACTGAGTCCAAAGCTCAAAAACCTAGTGGCTAAAGCTTTTACCTGTGTATAAGACCTATCAGTCCCCAGCCAGGACCTAATGTGTTGGGACTAAGATGTAAACATAAGGCCTGACTCCTTAGTACAAAGCCATAAAACCTTAAGATCTAAAAACTTACAAGGGGGCCGCGATTCACAGCCCCCCCCCCTATGTATTGAGCAAACATTAGGCAACGAGGTATTTTTTCTTTGATTATGAAATCATGATCAGAAATGGTTATCAGATTCAAATTGGAGTATTTGAAGACCAACCTCCATCCATCTTACTCAAGACCTAAGGTCCTAACGCATGGACTTGACCGAATACCTAAGGCTATACACCGTAGTCTAGGCTTTAAGGTTCTTAGACCCACGTCCGAGGCCATAGAGTTAAGACCTGAACACTTACAAGGGGTCGCGTTTCACGACCCCCCTGAAAAGACACTGTGGTCTAAACCTAATACCTAATATACCGTGGTCTAGGCTTTTAGGTTCTTATACACAAGTCCTAAGGCCCTACACCAGGGTCTAGAACCAAGATCTAAGGTCCGTGGTCAAGGCTTTTAGGTTCTTTTACCCAAGACCTAAGGTCCGTGGTGTAGGCTTTTAGGTTCTTATACCCAAGTCCTAAGGCCCTACACCAGGGTCTAGAACTAAGATCTAAGGTCCTTGGTCTAGGCTTTTAGTTTCTTATACCCAAGGACTAAGGCCCTACACCAGTGTTTAGGACCAAGGTCTAAGGTCCGTGGTCTAGAATTTTAGGTTCTTATACCCAAGGACTAAGGGCCAACACCAGGGTCTAAAACCAAGACCAAAGGTCGGTGGTCTAGGCATTTAGGTTCTTATACACAAGACCTAAGGCCCTACACCAGGGTCTAGATCCAAGACTTGAGGCCTGTGGGCTAGGCCATTAGGTTCTTAGATCCAAGACCTAAGGACCCACACCATGATCTAGACCCTAAGACTAAAGGCCTTACACCATGGTCTAGTACTCGGCTTCAACCGTGTGCAGTTGTATTTGTTTCATCCATACCTAGAGGAAAGTCGGCAATAAGTTCTTCGGCTCAAGACCTAAGACCCACCAGCATGGTCTAGATCCTCAAGCCCTGAGACCATACATCGTGGTTTAAGTCCTTAGACCCAATTTCTAATCCACCGTGGTTTAGATCCCCAAGACCTAAAGCTATACACCGTGGTCCTCAGGCTATACACCGTAGTCTTAAGGCTATACACATTATTCTTAGACCCAAATTCTAATCCACCGTGGTCTATATCCCCAACACCTAAGGCTATACACGGTGTTCTATGTTCTTAGACCCAAATTCTAATTCCACCATGGTCTAGATCCCCAAGACCTAAGGCCATGCACCGTGGTCTAAGTTCTTAGACCCAAATTCTAATTCCGCCATGGTCTGTATACCCAAGACCTAAGGCCCTACACCATGGTCTAGTATTCGTCTTAAACCGTGCGCAATTAATTGTGATTGTTTCGGCTATAGCTAGAGGAAACTCGGCCTTTAAGTCCTTAGACGTAAGACCTAATGCCATACACCGTGATCTAGACCTAAAACCTCATACCATACACCATGGTCTAGACCCAAGACCTAAGTCCCTACACCGTGGCCTAGTACTCGTCTTAAGCCGTTTGCAGTCATTACTGTTTCGTCTATACCTTAGGGGAAATTGGCCTTTTATGTTCTTAGACCTGAGACCTAAGGTTTTTTCACCATGGTCTAACACTTGCTTTAAGCCGTGTCAAGTGGTGGGGTTTTTCATCTATAGCTAGAGGAAAGTCGGTCCTTAAGCTCTTAGACCCTAGACCTAATGCCCTACACCTTGGTCTAGACCCAATCCTTAACCCATCGGGGTCTAGTACTCGTCTTAAAGTTGGGTTTTAACTTCTTAGACACAAGACCTAGGACCCTACAACATAGTCTAGTACTCGTCTTAAAGTCGGTCTTTACGTTCTTAGACCCAAGACCTAAGGCCATACACCGTGGTCCAGTACTTGTCTTAATCCGTGTGCAGTTATTACTGTTTCGTCTATACCTAGAGGTAAATCGGCCTTTTATGATCTTAGACCTGAGAACTAAGTTTTTACACTATGGTTTAATACTTGTCTTAAGCCGTGCGCAGTTGTGGTTGTTTCATGCATGGATAGAAGAAAGTCGGCCTTTAAGTTCTTAGACCCAAGACCTAAGGCCCTATACCACATTCCAGACCCAAGACTTAAGGGCATACACCGTGGTCCAGTACTTGTCTTAATCTGTGTGCAGTTATTACTGTCTAGTCTATACCTAGAGGAAAATCGGCCATTTATGTTCTTAGACCTGAGAGCTAAGGTTCACAGTCATCACCCGATTTAAAAAACGTTCGCAGATGTTAATTAAAAAAAACATCGTCTACACATCGATTTTCAAAAACGATGTGTACACGTTAATTTTTAAAAATATCGTCTACAGATCGATTTCCAAAAACGATGTGTACACGTTAATTTTAAAAAACATCGTTTACACATCGATTTTACCAACAAGTTAAACCTAATACCTAAATCCCAAGCATTTAAGGCATTAGACCATGGATCTGTATGTATATGACCTTAAACATTTGACCTAAGATCTAAGACTTTAACGTAAGACCTAAGCCCTAAGACCCTACCCCATGGGCTAGTACTCGTCCTACACCGCGTGGGACCGTGTAAAATGACGTGCATAAAGCCAATCATATGTATTATTTGAAAGCACAGCGCACGTGAACGCCTGTGTTTGCTGTTGGGCGTTTTAATGATTTGCGCTTTCGGGCGTTTTGCAAACTCGACGCGGAAATTATGACCGCAGACGTAAATTATTAAAAAACGTCGTCTACACATCGATTTGGAAAAACGATCATAGACGTCGATTATTTTAAACAGCGTCTGGGCATCGATTTTGAAAAACGTTTACAGACGTTATTTATTAAAAGTATCGTCTGCACATCGATTTCGAAAAACGTTCGCAGACGTTATTTATTAAAGGGCATCGTCTACAAATCGATTTTGAAAAACGTTCGCAGACGTTAATTATTAGAGGGCATCGTCTACACATCGATTTGCAATATGCAGGTCGAGTTTGCAAAACGCCCGAAAGCGCAAATCATTAAAACGCCCAACAGCAAACACAGGCGTTCACGTGCGCTGTGCTTTCAAATAATACATATGATTGGCTTTATGCACGTCATTTTACACGGTCCCACGCGGTGTAGGACGAGTACTAGCCCATGGGGTAGGGTCTTAGGGCTTAGGTCTTACGTTAAAGTCTTAGATCTTAGGTCAAATGTTTAAGGTCATATACATACAGATCCATGGTCTAATGCCTTAAATGCTTGGGATTTAGGTATTAGGTTTAACTTGTTGGTAAAATCGATGTGTAAACGATGTTTTTTAAAATTAACGTGTACACATCGTTTTTGGAAATCGATCTGTAGACGATATTTTTAAAAATTAACGTGTACACATCGTTTTTGAAAATCGATAGACGATGTTTTTTTTTAATTAACGTCTGCGAACGTTTTTTAAATCGGGTGATGACTGTGAACCTTAGCTCTCAGGTCTAAGAACATAAATGGCCGATTTTCCTCTAGGTATAGACTAGACAGTAATAACTGCACACAGATTTAGACAAGTACTGGACCACGGTGTATGCCCTTAAGTCTTGGGTCTGGAATGTGGTATAGGGCCTTAGGTCTTGGGTCTAAGAACTTAAAGGCCGACTTTCTTCTATCCATGCATGAAACAACCACAACTGCGCACGGCTTAAGACAAGTATTAAACCATAGTGTAAAAACTTAGTTCTCAGGTCTAAGATCATAAAAGGCCGATTTACCTCTAGGTATAGACGAAACAGTAATAACTGCACACGGATTAAGACAAGTACTGGACCACGGTGTATGGCCTTAGGTCTTGGGTCTAAGAACGTAAAGACCGACTTTAAGACGAGTACTAGACTATGTTGTAGGGTTCTAGGTCTTGTGTCTAAGAAGTTAAAACCCAACTTTAAGACGAGTACTAGACCCCGATGGGTTAAGGATTGGGTCTAGACCAAGGTGTAGGGCATTAGGTCTAGGGTCTAAGAGCTTAAGGACCGACTTTCCTCTAGCTATAGATGAAAAACCCCACCACTTGACACGGCTTAAAGCAAGTGTTAGACCATGGTGAAAAAACCTTAGGTCTCAGGTCTAAGAACATAAAAGGCCAATTTCCCCTAAGGTATAGACGAAACAGTAATGACTGCAAACGGCTTAAGACGAGTACTAGGCCACGGTGTAGGGACTTAGGTCTTGGGTCTAGACCATGGTGTATGGTATGAGGTTTTAGGTCTAGATCACGGTGTATGGCATTAGGTCTTACGTCTAAGGACTTAAAGGCCGAGTTTCCTCTAGCTATAGCCGAAACAATCACAATTAATTGCGCACGGTTTAAGACGAATACTAGACCATGGTGTAGGGCCTTAGGTCTTGGGTATACAGACCATGGCGGAATTAGAATTTGGGTCTAAGAACTTAGACCACGGTGCATGGCCTTAGGTCTTGGGGATCTAGACCATGGTGGAATTAGAATTTGGGTCTAAGAACATAGAACACCGTGTATAGCCTTAGGTGTTGGGGATATAGACCACGGTGGATTAGAATTTGGGTCTAAGAATAATGTGTATAGCCTTAAGACTACGGTGTATAGCCTGAGGACCACGGTGTATAGCTTTAGGTCTTGGGGATCTAAACCACGGTGGATTAGAAATTGGGTCTAAGGACTTAAACCACGATGTATGGTCTCAGGGCTTGAGGATCTAGACCATGCTGGTGGGTCTTAGGTCTTGAGCCGAAGAACTTATTGGCCGACTTTCCTCTAGGTATGGATGAAACAAATACAACTGCACACGGTTGAAGCCGAGTACTAGACCATGGTGTAAGGCCTTTAGTCTTAGGGTCTAGATCATGGTGTGGGTCCTTAGGTCTTGGATCTAAGAACCTAATGGCCTAGCCCACAGGCCTCAAGTCTTGGATCTAGACCCTGGTGTAGGGCCTTAGGTCTTGTGTATAAGAACCTAAATGCCTAGACCACCGACCTTTGGTCTTGGTTTTAGACCCTGGTGTTGGCCCTTAGTCCTTGGGTATAAGAACCTAAAATTCTAGACCACGGACCTTAGACCTTGGTCCTAAACACTGGTGTAGGGCCTTAGTCCTTGGGTATAAGAAACTAAAAGCCTAGACCAAGGACCTTAGATCTTAGTTCTAGACCCTGGTGTAGGGCCTTAGGACTTGGGTATAAGAACCTAAAAGCCTACACCACGGACCTTAGGTCTTGGGTAAAAGAACCTAAAAGCCTTGACCACGGACCTTAGATCTTGGTTCTAGACCCTGGTGTAGGGCCTTAGGACTTGTGTATAAGAACCTAAAAGCCTAGACCACGGTATATTAGGTATTAGGTTTAGACCACAGTGTCTTTTCAGGGGGGTCGTGAAACGCGACCCCTTGTAAGTGTTCAGGTCTTAACTCTATGGCCTCGGACGTGGGTCTAAGAACCTTAAAGCCTAGACTAAGGTGTATAGCCTTAGGTATTCGGTCAAGTCCATGCGTTAGGACCTTAGGTCTTGAGTAAGATGGATGGAGGTTGGTCTTCAAATACTCCAATTTGAATCTGATAACCATTTCTGATCATGATTTCATAATCAAAGAAAAAATACCTCGTTGCCTAATGTTTGCTCAATACATAGGGGGGGGGGCTGTGAATCGCGGCCCCCTTGTAAGTTTTTAGATCTTAAGGTTTTATGGCTTTGTACTAAGGAGTCAGGCCTTATGTTTACATCTTAGTCCCAACACATTAGGTCCTGGCTGGGGACTGATAGGTCTTATACACAGGTAAAAGCTTTAGCCACTAGGTTTTTGAGCTTTGGACTCAGTTGCAAGGCCTTAGGTTTAGACTTTAGGTTCAACACATTAGGTCTAAGCTGTTGGGTAATAGGTCCTATTCACACGTCAAATCCTTAGCTGATAGGTTTCAGGGCTTTGGGCATGGGTGTAAGGCCTTAGGTTTAGATCATAGGTCCAACACATTAGGTTTAGGCTGTAGGCTAATAGGCCCTATCCACAGGCCAAATCCTTAGCTGCTAGGTTTTAGGGCTTTGGGCATGGGTGTAAGGCCTTAGGTTTAGATCATAGGTCCAACACATTAGGTTTAGGATGTTGGCTAATAGGCCCTATTCACAGGCCAAATCCTTAGCTGCTAGGTTTTAGGGCTTTGGGCATGGGTGTATGGCCTTAGGTTTAGATCATAGGTCCAACACATTAGGTTTAGGATGTTGGCTAATAGGCCCTATTCACAGGCCAAATCCTTAGCTGCTAGGTTTTAGGGCTTTGGGCATGGGTGTAAGGCCTTAGGTTTAGATCATAGGTCCAACACATTAGGTTTAGGATGTTGGCTAATAGGCCCTATTCACAGGCCAAATCCTTAGCTGCTAGGTTTTAGGGCTTTGGACTCGGGTGTAAGGCCTTAGGTTTAGATCAAAGGTCCAACACATTGGGTCTAGGCTGTTGGCTAATAGGCCCTATTCACAGTTCAAATCCTTAGCTGCTAGGTTTCAGGGCTTTGGACTCAGGTGTAAAGCCTAATGTTTACATCTTAGTCCCAACACATTAGGTTTAGGCTGTAGGCTAATAGGCCCTATCCACAGGCCAAATCCTTAGCTGCTAGGTTTTAGGGCTTTGGGCATGGGTGTAAGGCCTTAGGTTTAGATCATAGGTCCAACACATTAGGTTTAGGATGTTGGCTAATAGGCCCTATTCACAGGCCAAATCCTTAGCTGCTAGGTTTTAGGGCTTTGGACTCGGGTGTAAGGCCTTAGGTTTAGATCAAAGGTCCAACACATTGGGTCTAGGCTGTTGGCTAATAGGCCCTATTCACAGATCAAATCCTTAGCTGCTAGGTTTTAGGGCTTTGAACTCAGGTGCAAGGCCTTAGGTTTACATCTTAGGGCCAACACATTAGGTGTAGGCTGTTAGCTAATAGGCCCTATTCACAGTTCAAATCCTTAGCTGCTAGGTTTCAGGGCTTTGGACTCAGGTGTAAAGCCTAATGTTTACATCTTAGTCCCAACACATTAGGTTTAGGCTGTAGGCTAATAGGCCCTATCCACAGGCCAAATAATAGCTGCTAGGTTTTAGGGCTTTGGGCATGGGTGTAAGGCCTTAGGTTTAGATCATAGGTCCAACACATTAGGTTTAGGATGTTGGCTAATAGGCCCTATTCACAGGCCAAATCCTTAGCTGCTAGGTTTTAGGGCTTTGGACTCGGGTGTAAGGACTTAGGTTTAGATCAAAGGTCCAACACATTGGGTCTAGGCTGTTGGCTAATAGGCCCTATTCACAGATCGAATCCTTAGCTGCTAGAATTTAGGGCTTTGGACTCAGTTGCAAGGCCTTAGGTTTACATCTTAGTCCCAACACATTAGGTTTAGGCTGTTGGCTAATAGGCCCTATTCACATGTCAAATCCTTAGCTGCTAGGTTTTAGGGCTTTGGACTCGGGTGTAAGGCCTTAGTTTAGATCAAAGGTCCAACACATTCGGTTTAGGCTGTTGGCTAATAGGCCCTATTCACAGGTCAAATCCTTAGCTGCTAGGTTTTAGGGCTTTGGACTCAGGTGCAAGGCCTTAGGTTTTCATCTTAGTGCCAACACATTAGGTGTAGGCTGTTGGCTAATAGGCCTTATTCACAGGTCAAATCCTTAGCTGCTAGGTTTTAGGGCTTTGGACTCACGCGCAAGTCCTTATGTTTACATGTTAGTCCCAACGCATTAGGTTTGGGCTGTTGGCTAATACCTCTTATTCACAGGCAAAATCCTTAGCTGCTAGGTTTTTGGGCTTTGCAGGACCATTTAAATACAATAGTCCCCACACCGGACTATCCAAATACAATAGTCCCCACACCGGACTATCTAAATACAATAGTCCCCATGTCGGACTATCTAAAATTCAATAGTCCTCATGCAGGACTATCTCAAATTCAATAGCCCCCACACCGGACCATCTAATATGCAATAGTCCTCACGCCGGACTATCTAAAATGTAATAGTCCTCATGCCGGACTATCTAAAATGCAATAGTCCTCACGCCGGACTACTTAAATGCAATAGTCCTCGCGCCGGACTATTTAAATACAATAGTCCCCATGCCGGACTGTCTAAGTTCAATAGTCCTCACGCAGGACCATCTAAAACTCAATAGTCCTCATGCAGGACTATCTCAAATTCAATAGTCCCCACACCGGACTATCCAAATACAATAGTCCCCACACCGGACTATCTAAATTCAATAGTCCTCATGCAGGACCATCTAAAACTCAATAGTCCTTATGCGGGACCATCTAAATTCAATAGTCCCCACGCCGGACTATCCAAATACAATAGTCCCCACACCGGACTATCTAAATACAATAGTCCTCACGCAGGACCATCTAAATAATAGTTCTTACGCGGGACCATCTGATAGCTATGATAACTATGATAGCTCGCAATAGTCCCCGCGCCGGACTATCTAAATACAATAGTCCCCATGCCGGACTATGTAAATTCAATAGTCCTCACGCAGGACCATCTAAATAATAGTCCTTATGCGGGACCATCTAAATTCAATAGTCCCCACGCCGGACTATCTAAATACAATAGTCCCCATGCCGGACTATCCACATACAATAGTCCCAATGCCGGACTATCTAAATACAATAGTCCTCATACTGGACTATCCAAAACAAATAGTCCCCATACTGGACCATCCAAATTCAATAGTCCTAACGCAGGACCATCTAAATACAATAGTCCTCATAGGTTTTATTCATAGGTCAAAATCTTACTTGCTAGGTTTTAGGGCTTAAGTCTAAAGCCTTGGGTCTAAGGAATTAGATCATAAGTGCAACACATTATGTCTAAGCAGGTGGCTAATAGGCGCTATTCACAGGTCAAAGCCTTAGCTGATAGGTTGTAGGGCTTTGGACTCAGGTGCAGGGCCTTAGATTTACGTCTTAGTCTGAACACATTAGGTTTAGGGTGTTGGCTAATAGGCACTATTCACAGGTCAAATACTTAGCTGCTAGGTTTTAGGACCTAAATCTAAGACCTTGGGTCTATGAAATTAGATCGTTGGTCTAAGGATTTAATTTGGTCCAAGGCATTTGTCCTTGGGAACCATGTGTAAGGCCTTAGGTTTAGAACTTAGGTCCAACACATTACGTCTAAGCTGGTGGCTAATAGGCGATATTCACAGGTTAAAGCCTTAGCTGCTAGGTTTTAGGGCTTTGGACTCATGTGCAAAGGCTTAGGTATAGAACTTAGGTCCAACACATTACGTCTATGCTGGTGGATAATAGGCGATATTCACAGGTCAAAGCCTTAGCTGCTAGGTTTTAGGGCTTTGGACTCAGGTGCAAGGCCTTAGGTTTACATCTTAGTCCCAACACATTAGGCCTAGGCTGTTGGATAATAGGTCCTATTCACAGGTCAAAGCCTTAGCTGCTAGGTTTTAGGGCTTTGGACTCAGCTGTAAGGCCTTAGATTTATATCTTAGGTACAACACATTAGGTCTATGCTGGTGGCTATTTGGCCCTCAAACCCAAAGAATTTAGATCACTAACAGCTAAAGAAAAGTTTGCGGTTCGAGAAATGGAGGATGCCAAGATAATATACTGCTATGATTGTGGGTTTGATCGCATAGTTCAACTAGAAGCGAATGATGAAGCTGTTGAGTTACCTGATAAGTGTTTTAAATCGCTTTGTTTCCTATGTCACAAGTCAGCATTTAAAGTCACAAGATGCGGACGTGATCTGTTGGCGGATCCCGATTATGAAGATGAAATGTTGGATGGTGACGAAAATGTTTGTATATTGTCTGAGATACCCTTTCAAGACTATCCAGGTCATGTAGGAATTTTAGATCAGCTGGGGTACTTGCAGTATTCTGATGAAGAAGACGATGGTTGAAAACTTATTTGTTCTAATCGCTATTATTTTTTTTTATTGCTTTTGTACGGTGAAAACCCCCACACTGAACTACAAATACAATAGTCCCTGCGCAGGACCATTAAAATACAATAGTCCCTACGCCGGACTATTTAAATTCAACAGTCCTTGCACAGGACTAGTTCTTGAGCGGGACTATCTAAATACAATAGTCCTTGTGTAGGACCATTAAAATACAATAGTCCCCACGCGGGACTAGTCCTCACACGGGACTATCCGAATACAATAATCCTCACGCGGGACCATCTGAATACAATAGTCCTCACGCGGGACTAGTCCTCACACAGGACCATCTAAATACAATAGTCCTTGCGCGGGACTAGTCCTTACGTAGGACTGTTAGGAAATTCGCACTTCTCACACAACTCATGGCGCAGTCACCCTCCTCTATCAGGTTTTTATCGGAATTCCTGAAAAGTGCTGTAAAATTGCCAAAAATTAGGCAAAAATCACTGACAACTGGTTAAAAATAGGCCTGTAGGACTGTTAGGAAATTCGCAATTCTCGCAATCTTTCATGGCCCCATAAATTTTTTTGCCTCGAAAATCATGAAAAAGCTGTAAAATTGCTAAAATGTAGGCAAAAAATCACTGGAAACCGGTTAAAAATAGGTCTGCAGGACTGTTAGGAAATTCATACTTCTCATACTTCCTCATGGCCCAGGAGCAACATATCTATACTACTAACATATCATAATGAACGGATGGCCAAACGATAAGAAAAGTTTACCACAAGAACTATACAAGTACTGGAACTACAGAGATGAACTTTCTGTCCATGAAGATATGATATTTAAAGGTCAAAGAATGATGATTCCCACACGTCTTCGACCTCTTACTTTGCATCACATCCACCTTGGCCATAGAGGGATCCAAGCATCTTTGAATGTTGCTAGAGAATATGTATTCTGGCCTGACATGACTAAGGACATTAGGGATTATGTTTTGAAATGCAAAATATGTTGCAAGTTTCAAAAAGATAATGTCCAAGAAGAACTTTTACATCAAGATGTGCCATCAAGACCATGGATGGAATTAGGAACAGATATATGTCATATATCTGGCAAAGATTATCTGTTAGTGGTGGATTCATACTCGGGATACTTTGACTTTGTTGAACTGAAATCAACTACATCATCCAATGTAATCACCGAAATGAAAAAATGGTTCTCCGTACATGGAATTCCTGACACTTTATTATCAGATGGAGGAACTCAATTCAACTCTTTTGAGTTTAAGAAGTTTGAAAAAGAATGGCAGTTCAACAAACGCGTTTCCAGTCCTTTATTTTCAAGATCAAATGGGCTTGCAGAACGTTATGTCCAAGAAGCTAAACTGCTATTAAAGAAGTGTTTGGAAGATAAATCTGACTTTTACCTAGCCCTGCTTCACCAACGGAATATTCCTCGTGACGGCCTTGGATCTCCAGTTCAACGATTGATGGGTCGTCGTACTCGACCACTCTTACCCTGTACAGACGATCTACTTAAACCGAAACTTCCTGAAAATGTTGGTGAACAATTACAAACTCTAAGAAACAAAACAAGGATGTACAGCAACAGATCAAAAAAGAAGAGTTTGGAGTTTCAGGTTGGCGAAAAGGTGTTATACAGGAAAGAACCTAGGAATTGGCAACCCGCTGTTATTCTAAAAGAAGGCCCAGAACCCAGATCTTATGTCATAGAAACTCTTGATGGAGCAGTATACAGAAGAAACTCTTGGTTTTTAAGAAAATTGCCTCCAGTAAATAATGAAGATGATACAATAAAAGAGACCGATTCCCATGAAGATCCTGTCCGTGGAGATACTGTCAAGCGGCCTTCCAGAAAAGTAAAACCCGCAGAAAAACTTAATTTATAAAGTAGTCTACTACTTCTCTGAAGAAAGGGAAATGTGATATAAATATAACTAAATACTAAATTAATCATGTGTAAGATAATAACAGCTGTTCTTAAGTTTATATCTTTTGTTTACATTTCAAGAAAAACATTACTATTATTGTTAATAAAATAAATGCAAGTTTTTAAAACTCAAATTTAGTTTTAATAATCTGACAGGTACTGATAAAAGTTCACTGGCAGAACGCGGATTCGAACCCACGACATCACTGCCATGGTCCCGAAGTCCGGCGCGCTAACCACTACGCCACCGACTCACCCAACTACGGTAACTATTACGGTAACAATTGAAAAGTATGAGCCAATGCTATTGCTACAACTAAGTTAAGAGATTACTGTGCATTTTAATTGGTTCACTACATTCTAAACATCTTTATTCACAAGCCGCAAAGATGTTCTCCTTACAACACGGTGATATAGGCACCCCTCGGTGAGGGGGAAACCACAAGGGTGTCTGAGGGGTTCATTATTTAACATTGAGTGTAATTAGAAACTAAACTTAAGAGACTTGAGATTTATGTGTCTTTGGATTTGATGCAAAGCTTTACAGAAACCTTTTATACAAAGTAGGGTTCGACAGTTATGTTACTTTTATAAGCATATCAGCACATGAAGGAAAAGAGACTTTCGTTTGAGACGATAAGTTAGACTATAACATGTTTTTGTGGTCACTATCACCAATTATTTCTACTTCGGCCTGGTGGTCTTTTTGCCAAAGTTTCACCCCATGTCAGACCAGGAGTTCATCAGACTGTCCAAGGAAGAGTTTGTCCGGTGTAAACTAGTTTGTCTCCAGACCACAGTCACCACTAATCAGGGGTATTGGATATTACGTTAGTCCCTGGCATGCAATACCTACTTCATAGACGAAATTTTGTGGTCTAACTATAATGAGACATTGCAGGGAACTGTATTATTTTATTTTTTTTTAATTACTGCATACTGTCAGCTGACTTAGTTTTATTCCTTAAAAGATTTACCATTTATCAAACAAGACAAAAATAAAATTACAGTAACCTTAAAGAATGTGTCTCAATATAAGATTTTGTTGAATAACTAGCTGATATACCACGTACTTAAATTTTAGTACCAGGGAGACCGAGCTTAAGCTCGGTAAAATTATTACGTTCGTTATCACACAAAGCTCGTTCGCTCCACTCACTCGACCTCTTCCATTTTAAAGACGAGCGCGTTCCCTTCGCTCACTCGCCAAGCCAACGGGTGCTGCACTTTTTGGTATAATTTTCTTAAGCTACAGGTTAAAGATGTAACAAATTGATTTATATATACAGTTATCAGCTGATTTTTGTTCAATTAATAAAATCTCCATAAGGATAACATGGGAACTTTGAAGGGCTCTAGCGCGAAAACCGGACTTAGCTCCAATCGATTTCTGGTGGCCAAAACCCCCACAATCAACAAAAAAACAAAAAATCCTTGGAGCGAAAAAAAGTTTGCCCGTACAAACGGAACTTGTTTTAGAGTATAAGATATGTCAGAAAAAATATATATTTATATATATATTTTTTTATAATAATATTGTTAGGTTGAGTTCGTATAAACTCTGCTAACTATACGCTACACTAAGCACTCTGTGCCATGAAATCGAAGTATATTTAGTTAAGTGTTATGAAGTAAAAAAGTTTGCTGCAGTCAGTTCTGTAAATTTTTGCCTAAACAACATTTAAAATACAATAAAAAAGCTATTTAAATTTCATAAAAACATCAAATATCCCTGTAATCAAAAGTAGAATATTACGATGTAAAAAACTAGTGATAAACCGAAAATCGTTACTCTACTTGACATTATAATGTAGAAAAGCATGACAGTTATATAAAATATATTGACTAAAGTCAGTTGTTTATGCAAACAACGTTAAATAAATAGCACAAAAATGTAACATAACGCCCTCATTTACTAGACATTAGAATTTTCGATATTCCAAGAATTGTAGCGCTACAGGATTTTAAGGAAACTAAGTTAGGTGCAACAACAGTAAATAAAATGAGCCTACCCTGAAAATACCACGCATTAACTCCTTGATTTTTAGCTTACGGTGACCAACGCACAAAAAAATAACTCTTAATTGTTATAGATAACATTTTTATTTTAAAAAATATAAAAATAAAATAATAAAATATTGTTTAAGTAAGTAATAAATCATGTGAAGAATTCTTTAGTTGTTAAATAATATAATCGGAAAGCCATGCCAGTGATTGATATTTTCAGAAATAAGCACATCTCAAAAGCAATTCTGCTTGACCTATATTTTGTCATTTTGAATTCTTTACGGCAAAGTTTTAATCCATTTTGTATGGATTAACTAACGAATTAAATTATCCAATGGTATTTAAAGCTGTAACATAAATGTTCAGTCCTGAATTGTTAGCAACTCTAGCCACAACTCTGGCACTATCAATCACATCGCATTTCCCCACGGTAGGGATGGTTTGATCGGCAACATTTTTTTTGGGGGTGTCTCCTCTGGGAAGGTTCAAACTGGGTTTGCGGTGAATAAAAGCACTGATATTGCAAAACTTGTTCTCGGAATTTGTCATTTATTCAATATATTTTAAGGAATTTTCAGTAATTACTAATATAAATTGTGGTTTTACCTAATCTAATAGAAATCATAAAAAATTAAAACTCTTTTAAACAAGATAATTAAATACATACATCGAACTTTAATTCTAAAATTTATCACGCTTTCCAAGGAATCATTTAGTTTTTTTCCATCACTAGCGTACTTTTTTTCAAACTTTTAATACTTACGTTGCAAAATAACGTTACTGGATCTATCCAGTAATGTTGTAAGCGACACATTTTCAAAAATTGAGATTTCAACGCATTAATGATGGAAACGACATTCTGCATCAAGTTTGGGCATAAACTAAACTGCATAAGCATAAGCATTGAGGAAGATACAAATTTACATATTGGTATTGACAAAATCCATGTGCATTGCTTTATATTACAAAAAAGAAGAGTTTGCCATGTTACCTTTTTAGTCAGAGTTGATTAGCTGGTCGGTTGAAGTATGGCAGATGGATTTCTCCCTTGGGCCTTCTAAACTGGATTTATGGCTAGTAAAAAATGGCGTAAAGCCTGGACTTGATATATTGGCTTTCCGTGCATTTTAAACTACTTGTTAAGTTGATTAGTTTTGGTGAGATGAAAAAGTAAGTGCTTATTAAACTTTACTAAGTTTTATTTTTAACAAACCCGAAAATGAATTCAAAATGTGTATTTAGAAGGATTTGAATACATGTGTTAAAAATCTTTCAGAGCAAAATTGAACAATAAACAATTATAAAATAAACTATATATAAAATATAATTTCCCAAAATTGAAAGCTATAAAAACTTACCAATTTTGATATGCAACTTAGTCCTTGATGTAGTAAAAACCATTCAATTTCTTGGTTTGAATTTATTCTGGACTAAGTTTTCCTTAACATTTGCTTAAGTTCCTTGTAAAATTTTTGTTCCATAACAACTGGTTATCCAAATTTTGCAGTGATTACAGATTAAAATGGCATATGATGGGGCGAATTATTTCCACATAAGACATGGAATTTTTGACGATATAGAGAGATTAACACCGATTAAGTTGCCCTTCGAACATCGCAGACAAGAGTCAAATTTTTGTACCAATACCAACCATATTGATATTGAACAAAGGTGAAACAGGTTTAAGTATAAAAAAGATCCTTATTATAGTGAATAGTTAAAGCTTAAAAGAGTTTAAGGACTACCTACACTGACCCGAAGTCCAAATAGAAGCCTTCAAAATTCATTAACGTTTGATTCTATTAAATAAATAATATTACTGTATTTAACTTATTAAGTAAGCAACTCACCCTACAAGTATAACATGAAAATGTTAATGTATTCGTCAGTGAATGTATGAGTCGATGTATTTCCAGCAGCCGCACAGTGAGTGGTGACGTAACAGCCAATCACCTCCCCGTGGCCGCGGGCGCAAATATGGCTACGAGTTGGGACAGAATACACCCTTGCTTTGCGATGAACCTAAAATTTTGATCTTAATTTTTATTGAATCCAATAAAATACTTACTTATTTGATACTTTGTAGTCTTAATCGTTGACAAAACTTATCGAATAGATTGCGTCACTCACTTAACTAAAATAATATAAACCAGATTTACAAGTGCCAGAGGCTAGGACAAGCTCTATAATTGATCGGGGCTATATAAACGGCTCCTCAGATAGTTACTTGGGTGAGTATAATGGCCTGTTCACCAGACAACCCCTCATATGTGCCTTAAAGCATTGTAAGATAATTTCCTTGATCACCTTTGCCAGTGTTAAAGATCCTGTTTGCAGGACAGATGATCCTGTTTGCTCTATGCGTAGAACTAAGACTGCAACGTGGCATATCCAATCTCCCTTTGTTCCTATTGCCATATTTATGGAGTTCATTCCTCCTCGAATAACTTGCCAAATTTTCTTTAAGTGTCGTCAGTAAGTTTAAGACATACTGGCTCTCTACCAAGAAGAAAACCCATTTCTCTGAAATGGACCGGCAATGATTAATGTGGCCAGAGACAGTTATTATTCGACCAGCTTTCTTTTGGAGGAGTAGTATGTCAGATACGAATGTTGAGTGCCCCCAAGCCAAGATACTGTACATGACATAGCTGTTAAAGTATGGTACTCCATCAGAAAATGTTTTCTGAATACGGTATGTCTTAATTCGTTGAGCAGTTAGCCTACCAAATTCTAGACAATATGAGACATACCTGAGACATGGGAATCCCAAGTAAGTTTTGGGTAAATCCAAAACTTTTGAGTGAAGTACCCCTGTATGTTGTAAACCAACAGTTGCGACTTCTTCCTCTATGGGCTAGGCAAATGGATCAACTATCATAGACTTGATATTCCTCAGGAGAATTGTTTATTGTGCAAGGCATTTGCCACTTTTACAGAGTAACTGGAGTAAATTATCTCTGCTTCAGTGCACTCTCCGAACCTTCTGAGTAGGATTAACTTCCGTTGTGGCCGCTTGTGAGATCCAGACAGCTCTTCGAAAGAAGACATCTCTTCACTCAATACGCTCTTCACATCATAATACCGCGCATTCATCGCTTAGGGAACAACCTGCCTGATCGATATTATTTTGCTATGTCTGTTGTGGAATTTAAAAGAGCTTAATGAGTTATATAGTCTCAGTTTCAGGCGATTGTGCTTGCTGTTTGTGTGTTTGGTTCAACCAATAATCCAGCATTTCCTTGGTAGGTTATGTATAAATTACATGTTTATCGTATTATTATTATTATTATTATTAGTATTAATATTTTGAGTTGTTACTTTTATCATACGCCTAGGTTTTTCCCTTGTTATAATTTTTCTTGTAGTGTACAAATTAAAAAAAAAATTGGAAATTATAGTTTTTAAAGGAAAATGTGGTCTAGTAGCTCATTTAAAATAAGCATTTTGAATCAGGAGTCATTTATGAACAAATTAAAATAATTACAGGGATTTCGGTTAATGTTGATTTTTTTACAAAAGTGGCCACCATTTTGAAACGGTAAAAGATAAATTCATCCTGTTTTCACCAAAAAACTCCTTTGACTAATACCTTTAAAGTTATATTACAATCTACATGTTTACATTGGAAAATTAAACGATTCAAATCCGTGACTTCCAGTTTTAGAATACTCCTCATACTGACATTGATAAAGATATTTTATTTGAAAGCCCAAATGTAATTTAGTGGTAAAAAACTTTATTTAATGATTTTAACTCAAACCGCTCTCCCGCTATGAATATGAATAGTGCGCGTGTGATCAAAATCACCATGCATAAATTAAATATTTACAAATTTTATCCCAAAGTTAAACCCGTTTTGGAACTGTAAATTGTGAATTATTGTGGTTCCCAAAATCTTTTTATTTAATTTTGCAACTCAAGCAATATTATAATTTTACACTTAAATTGGAAAAAATATGAAAATAAGTCGGTGTGATGGACATTAATGTAATAAAGATATGTCCACTGTATGTTGCATCCTACAGTAGATTTAATAATTAATATAAACATCACGTGGTATTGATTTACAATACAACTATATTATAACAACAACTTAATGATGATAGTGGTTGATTATATGCTAATAACACTTATTACATAGTATAATGTTATTGTGTTCCGTAGTGCCCATTACGTAGGTATTATTTACCTTACATTACACAGGCAAACACAATAAAATGAAATAGTCATGGACAAAGCGTATAGCGTATGTTCCAATATATGATATATTTAGATAGTAAATTTGTATATAATTTTTACTTATTTTACCATAAATAATTATGATTTTAATTAGTAAGGAATAAGATAAAAATAATATATACAATTGACTTCATGATGAAACCTCTGTAACAAAACTTACAACTTCTATCAATGTTAACTTATTTATTTGACCAAGGTTTAGATTTTTGAACTTAGTTGTCAAGTTAAAAAATAAAATACGGCATATTGCACTGTTGAATTGCACAATGTTAGTCAAAATTTCTAAGAATTCAGCAGGAAGTACCTGTGCATTTCCTGTCGAGGCACGAGTATTGCCAATATTCCGAATCAGTGAATCGACAACAATGATCTCTGGTGTCACACCATGTCCAACAACAAGTCAGAACGTGTAAGTATGTTTTCAAAACAACTACAGTATTATTATTTTTAACCAAAACGTAGATTAATTCATCCGTAAAAAAATTAGCACACCAACTATATATTTTTTTTACCTTTTTTAATATTAAGGTCTACATAACTGAAGGTACTAAAACAGGTTATTACATCTTCCATTTGCTCTTCTAAGATAACAAATTAATTGTGTTATTGTGCGGGTATGAAAATATAAAGTGATAGATTTAGAACTATTTTTTAAAATACCAAAATTATAATTTTAATCCACATGCACTTGCAGTGTTATAGGATGGAAGCAATGACCTGCATTTTACATTTTTAAACTGAGCCATTTGAATCCCTGGATGTTTACAGATAGACTGAATACATTTGCATCCTAATGCGTTCAATAGCTCCGATATTTAGAATTCCATATTTCACTGTTCTTAATTTTTAATATGGCATAATCTGGAGGAATTCGAAACTAGGAAGCCTAAAAAGTTATAAACTTCTCTATATTCTCTATTTGTTGATGATTAATTCAATGTGAAAAGTTGCTGTTATTATAAAATCAAACTTTTTATTTTTATTGTTCATTGATTAGCTAATTTGTTTACTTAATTTACTCCGCATATACAAAAATCGTACTGAAACCCTAAAACCATGTTTTATTAAGCTAGTAAATTAATAAATTACTTTACTGAGCCATTGTTTACAGTTTTTTGTAAGTTACGGTAGGTTTAAATTTGAAACAAACTTAACGTATGTTCACATATGTTGTCCCTGTAAACAGTAAACGTTGTATAGCTTAATATAGTTTGTTAATAAAAATATATGTATCTTATGAATTTATATAGGATATCAAAGTTACATTTTTTGGATCACTGGTGTGTTTATTATATAACTTTAAAAAGTAATAAACAATTTATTTTATGGATTCAAGAAATAATTAGTTAAATCACTCGCATAAAAAACGAAGAAAGTTTAAATAAACTTGAAAAGTAAAAAAGACGTTTTAATAGTGACATTTAATTATTTGTTATAGGAAAGTTTTTTATTCACCAACTGATACCCGTATTTGTGGAAGGGGAAATCAAGCAGCGATGCTGATGGAATAAACTTCCTCTATTAAATACTCCCCATGAAATAAATATTTCATGCATTAATGCAATTTTGAAACCTCATTTCCTCCCACCCTCCAGTCATTAAACAGCAATTTAGGTCCCTCCCTATACCTGGAGCAGCCTCCATCTACCAGGTATAGAGATTTAAATACGTAGGCAGTGTTTTTCCGAAAACCGGACTTTTCCAGCAGTGGAACCAACTCCAATCGATTTCTGGTGGCCAAAATCCGCAAATTCAGTAAAAAATAAATAAAAAATCCTAGGAGAGAAAAAAGATTTGTCCCTTGCGAACAGTGGTTGTTTTAGAGTATAAGATACATTAGGAGTTGTAATTAAACTTGGGATTAATTGCGATCCATAGAGAAGCTGCTCCACTATATAAACTTATAAAGTTTATAAACTTTTAAGTATAAACTTATAAATAATAGTGTCTTGCGGAAGTGCCTCTAGTCCATTGCCGATTAACAAAGTTTGTCCTACAATCTAGAACTAAATATATTGCCCACCTATTAGAATAACTAAAAACTATTTTTAACACTTTATAAATACAGGTTGTTCTAAAACTGGGGGCCACAGGTCAATGTTTATGTAGACATTATAAGATTAATAAGTTACCTCCGTCTTCAGTTCTACCTTATAATTTGTTCAGCTACATATGTTTCGTCAATCCTGCAATTATCAAGCTATACAGGAACAACAAAATCCAAAACATATTTAGCTGAAAACATTACAAGTTGGAACTGCAGACGGAGGTAACTTATTAATTTAATAATATGTCAAATAATAGTTCCGAGGCTATCACTATAGATATAAGTTTATTTTGATATTTAAAGAACATTTGAATTTTCTTAAATATTTAGGTTTTTTTTATGCGGGTAGTCTTGTGACCAATAACTGTACAGCTTAACTTATTTCAAATAAGTTTTTATAATAAGAAGTAAGTTATGACAAATCAAATAACTACAGGGTATTGCGTAGATTTACTTTTTTTGTTACTAAAATGACCAAAATTTTTAAACGAATCAATGTCTATTTTTTTTTTTTACCAAAACGTTTGTGGGGAATTGACCATTCAAACGATTTATTACAAAATATATGTGTAGTTGAAATGTCCAAGATTTGGACTAAAGAAACCAGAGTATTAAAACTATCATTTTGAGACATTATATTAACAGTACGAGAAGTCTATCGTACAGAATATTCGAGGGAAGTGCAAAGTTTCCATCAGTTACCAACTTTATCGATGACATCTAGTTACACTTAGCTTTTTGTACGGATCACCAAATTTATTAATGAACTCCTATCCTCGTCAAAGATGTTTCCCTTAAATATTTTTTCTTTGTATATTTTTTTACACAAAAAATATTTTATGGAATTTTTAACTTTAGTAGGCCTACTAAAATAAATAAATAAATACTGATTAATATTTACGTTTAATCATTCCACATTTAAGTGTCATATTTAACGGCAATTAAATAAAGAAAGACCCGGAAAAATATTATGCTACCACCTGAAATGCTAATAATTATTCCTGCAAAATACTTAATGTAGTTGCTTCCCCTCTAACGTGGCCCATATTCAGCGATCTCTATAACTACAACTGGATCGCGCGCTGTGTGCTGGGTTTTCGGTCCGGCCGCTCGGCTCTCCCCCCACCACTTAACGGGTGAACTGTCGCTCCCTTATACATTACCTCTTACGGTGTTATCGTGTTCGCGCTCACAAAAACAGCTATAAATTCGCTCATAGTTGCTTGAGTTTCAACTAATTTACACCGTTGCAATCTGCATGATACTGCGAAGATTATGATATAAATTTTGTATCAAAATAATTTGGTTATATGCCTAAACTATATTCGACAGGATACTATTTTTATTTCGAAAGCTGCAGTCTTTTCTAATATTTTATTGATTAAATTTACCTTATGCACTATGAAGTGGTTCAATAGTGGTTCATAGTGGTTCGAGTATGAAGCTATAAAAATTAGGTTATTCAGTTTTAAAAGGTATAGTAATTATTTTACTAATAAAATACATACGAAAAGCGTGACCCTGGTGATTAAATGTATTTGTTTGGTTCAAGTATTAAAATGAGTGCTGAAAGGCTTGGAATAGGTAAAAAATAAGCATAAAATACACTAATCAAACTATTTATTTGACACAAATTTATATTTTCGTAACATTAGTGTTCACTTAATGGTTCTATGTATTCTTAAACAAAACTAACTTGTGTAGTTTTTTCGAAGGCCAGCCGAACTTGGGTTTAATGTTCTCAATTTTGATTGGTGGAGTACAAAGAACAAATATCCAATCATTTTGATTAACTTTACTTCGTGCGGGGTTTCTCCTATAGCTGCATTAAATCTTTATGGCCTCTAAAAACAGTTTTGGCGAAGTTCTGACATGCCATATTCACAACACGGTCAACCATCTATTCCTTAGTTATATTGTCATTTAAATGGGAGTGGAAAAACTTAACCAAGTTAAATAAGTCTTTTTCAAGGTAAAACAAACCACCCATATTTACTGAAGCCATAAAATCCATGTATGGCAGAGTTTTGTGGAATCGTGTTTCATTAAAACATTTAAACAGTCCTCACACTTGGTTTTTTATTTTATTTTTTTCGCTATAAAGCCAGAAATGTAGTACATAACATTTTCCTGGTAGTAAGAAGTGGTTGAACACAGTCCTGTTTTTGTTTACCCAGTTGCTACGTGGGCTGTTATTTGTAAACATCTCTAGGTACTGAATGTATATAGAAAGAGATGTTAACAAATACTAGCCCGCGTATGTAGATCGGAACGAAATATAGTTTTTGTTCTCCTCACACGCATAAATTAGGCCCAAAAATAATTGTTTATTAGAGCAAAAGTTTCAGATAAAATTGTAATACTGTATTTCACAAACATCAAACTAGAACAAATGCCAAGTCAGACCTTTTCCTTCCATTTGTATTGGTGCAGGGGTATTTGTAATAACGTAAAACTACGCCAAAACCTCCGCAATACCATTACGAGTACAATGGTAAAACCCGCATTAAAATTGAGTAAGTATCAACAAAGTTACGTCAGTTAAAATCAATGAAAACACGATAGCCCCGTATGAATTGTATGGCCGCAGCGGCTCGGCTCACCCGTTAGGTGGTGGGGAGAGTGCCGGACCGATACGAGCCTAGTTTTGGGCACTACAGCGCGCGATCCAGTTGTAGTTATAGAGATCGCTGCCCATATTAGACCCCGGGGCAACGTCGCGGCATTGGCTGGTAGGAATAAGCGTTACAGGCGCGGGCAACCATAAAATATACCGAAGTCGAAGTAGTTGATAATCAAGAATCAAGAATATATTAGCCGTTAAAGATGCAAGATACAATGATGGGCATCGTAATGTTTTACAATAAAGTCAATCATAAAGTTATGGCAATAACACAAGAACCCTTCCTCTTTGAGCCATTTATATAATGGATTCATATACACAAATTCATATACACATATACACAAATTCTTCGGTGTAGCAATTTTACATTATTTGGCGATTTATTATACATCAGAATTTGATGACAACTATGGCTATTGTAGTACTTATGTAATCTAATGCTTGGCCTAATTATATTATCTTTCTGTCTAGTGTTACGACAGTGGATGGGGGATCATTTATTAAGTACATGAATACACGAATATTGTCTTACGAATGCTAGATTATAGCATACATACAGACATGGTAGAGCCATAATCCGAATATTTAGTTTACAAAAGTCATTTCTACATGATCTATTATAGGTAAAACAAAGCATGAGCTGCTTGGTTCAGCTTAGAGCTGTTTTTTGCCAGGTGAAAGCTTTTTTGCTGAAGGTGAATTACCCCACTGTTTAATACCATATACAAGATTACTATGGAGAAGAGTATGTTAAATCATAATGACTACGTGTACGCTAGCACAATTTGTCAATTTTCTTAATAAAACTAGTTTTTTGCACAGGATATCTATATGTTCATCCCAGCAACGTTTACTGTCTAAAGTGTAAATATTTATTATGGCCAAAACACAAAGTTAACATCCACTTCGTTAAGAAAATTTATTATTTAAAATTACATGAAACATATTGTAAACTATAAAACTAGCGTTAGAAGAGCATAATCTCTTTGACATGTTCATTGTTACCAAAGAGTCTCTAAGCTCACTACAAAAAGTATTAAAAGTTTTCCACCTGCTTACTACGTGACGTAGCATCAGACATAAGCTGTTTACAGTTCCTGCTTGTTTTCGCACCTTCTTGTGAGCTTTACAGATTACTTTGTATTCTAGATGGATAACCAAAGTTGCTACCAGGCGATACGACGATTATTAATAATATTTATTATTATTGTTATTTAGTGTAGATTAATTCTTAAACTAGATTGTTACTTTTAGAGTAATACTTATATTCTTTAACTTTGTGTCGATTTGAAGTATAAGATTGTAACGTGCACATAAATTATATTGAATTTTTGTATTGTCACTTCATAAGAATTGTTAAGGCTCCAGCCAAATAGATGGTTCTACAGATTTTCCACAAATCCTTAAAATATTTTCCTTATTTAATCTTTATCATTATTAAACTAATCTGTGGTAGAACAACATTTATAAAATTTCAGGTTAATATTTACAAGTTAAATTGATCACTGTTTGGTATCAAGAGGAGAAAGCTTGATGCTTCCTCGGGTTTTAAGTTTGTTTTCAATGAATGACATATTGAAATGTTATTTTGTAAAAATAATAATACTGGAAAAGGATGTTACGGTTTTCTAACTCCTCCACTTTTTGTGGACCTTTAGGTCTTCCTTATTAGCTTATCTATATAATATCACGCCTAGAGTAAGGTATAGATTTAAGTAATAACTTATACCTAGTCGCGAAATACTATACGACACTTGCACAATGGTTTGTGTCGAGAAGGTCTTTAAGCTAAACAAAGTGTTTAATTCTCAAGTGTAAATTAAAAGCCCGCGAGCGAAGTTATGAATGGAGCTGAGTGAAGCCCCTCCATCGTCCTTTGTACCTCAAGTGGCGAGACCCCGACATCCTGAAAGGATCCACAGACTCCGTGGCATGCTATGTAGTCGTCATTAGTAATGATTTAAAAAAGAAGAGAGACATAAAAAGGGACTCAACACACTTTTCGTTATAAATACCTTCATAAATTACATGTTGAATTGGGCACTGTATACTCAAAATTTTATTAGTACATTTTGTGTAGCATATTATTTGCATTACGAAATAGTTGTCAGCAAAAGGGTTTGTGAGTGTCAAAGTTAAGTTAAAAGTGTTGCATCGAATAATAACTATTAATTCATTGTAAATAGTCAGATATTTACTGTCTCAATGATTGATAAATGACAGTTCTTATTCAAAATGCTTCTTCAAACCTAATAGCGTGTATATTTATTATCTTAAAAGTTAACCAAATTTTAAACAAAAAATGGAAAAGTACAAATTTAAATCTTGTATGTACAAAATATGTAATAAAATGATGCTTTAAAGCAATATAAAGCAATGATGGAAGTAAACTATGCTTTTTAGGTTGCCGTTTTTAACCCCTGGGTCAGCTTATAACCACAAACTTACAATGCAAAGTTAAAAACCAATTATTTTTAATACCAGATACTTTGGATAAAAAATAAAAAATGTTCTTTGTACTAATTTCCTATAGAGAAAATGTATTACATTTTTTTGTAGTCATAGATATTTTTTATTTAACTTCATGAAATACAGTGTGTAAATTAATAAAAAAATTACATTTCAATATTAAAGGAAACATGAAACTTTGTTGCAGCATTATTTGTTAATGATTATTCCTCTTAATAATTCATTTCACAGTCACCATTAACTAGTCAATTAAGTATTAGCATTAGATGGCTGTGTAGTTATTCAGTCCATCCTATTTAAAAGTCATAGAATATTCCTTTTTTGTCCTATTAATAATTATAAAAAAATGTTCTTATCTTTTTATTTATGTTAAGTTTTTGATATACGGTAATAGATTTTTTGTTAACTAGGGTTCAATTTCTTACTTTGGACTCAGCCCTGCGCACAGGTCTTTGACTATGGCAGGTTTCTATTTCATTTATTTTATGTGTATTTGTACCATGTTAATTTTTGGAAATTAACTTGATTTTGACTTTGACTTTGTAAACAAAAGTTTTGAACATTTAGTCATATCTTATTTCGACCCCTTTGGGGACTCGCAAGTTTAAGGTAATGGTAGTTTTTAGATAGCAACCCAATCAATCTCAATATGGATCAGACTAAGAGTTTTCTAAATTGAAAGACAACAAACGCTTTAAACCAGACTTCAAATGGATAACCCATTCAAAAACGGCAGGCGTACTAATTTTACACCAAAGTCATATAAACAAACTTTTAAAATGCAAAAAAGATCGTCATATTCACCCGTTGAGGTCGGGTTTGTGGAAAACTGCTCAGAATGAGGAAGCCTTTAAAATATATGTATAATAATGCCAAATAATGTGATTTATTTCTTAAGACACATGCTAAGTAATGGGGACTTCAGCAATAGGAAGTTTTGAAAAAGTTTTACTCCCATAGCATATGCATTCTCATAAGCTACAAACAACATGGCGAAGAATTGAACACGTTGAAAGTTATTATATTTTTAAAATGTTGTCCATTGGATTACGATGCAAATTTTTATGCCATTTTTTGAACGGATGTTCTTTTGACATCCTGTCTGGTTTGCGGCATTCGTTTTCTTCTAAAATGTATTTGTTATGGAATGCTACACAGTAGAGGATTTAGTGAAAAATAAATAACATTACCCACAACCTCAACAATGCTTGGATGTTGAATACATGTTACCGTAAAAAAGAATGGAAATTTTGATCGCAGTTCGACCTTTAAACTGAATTTTGTGTCTCTTGGTTTTAAAATTAACTTTAGTTTCCATACCTAATTTAGACTCAATATAGGCTTTCATATTGTGTAACGTGACCTACTGTAATAACAAATAAAATATGTGTAACGTAACCTACTATAAAAACAAAAAAAACTAATATTGTATTTCATTGATTTGGTTTTGTGTTTTATAAATATTAACTACTAATACCTGAAAATAAATGTATTAAATCTTTAATAAAACAATTTAAATGTAGTTCTTAAAAAAAGTCTCAAAACTTAAAACTAAAAGTAAGAAAATAACTTTTATTATTATTGCTAGTTGAAAGTAAAGGGAAAACACATATTGCATTGACTGTGACAGAAGCCACGTAGCAGAATAAACTATCAGCATATTAAAATGCCATCAAAATCCAATCAAGACACCACCACTCGATTTCCTTGAGCGTAATATAAAGTTTTCCCCTGATAACCCCATTAAATAAACTTTAGACCTTCTTAAACATCATCAATACAATCTTCAATCAGCATTGGCCAAAAGAAAAATATTTTATGCTGAATATCAAAATAATTTGTAACATTATTATTAAACGACCACTGATCATAAACATTCATACACCGTTGTACAAAATATCTAAAGAGCTTTAAAACGTGTAAACTGTATGGAAAATACTACAAGATAGAGAACTGCATTTTGCATTAAACACGGAATTTATTGCAGCCCTCTAGTTTGTTACACTCAGAAGTATTGAAGTATTGATTCAGCCTGAGAAATTAGCCTACGGTAAAACATTTTCCAATTTTCTTCATTGAAACAATATTTGGTTTATTTAGGCCTAACCAAATTTTTCTTCAATAACTAGGTACTAGTGTATTGGTTTGTTACATTCTAAAAGATATAACAGTTGTCATACTAATAGAAAACAGTGCTGCCGAAAAAATCTTGGCTTGACGGTACATTTAAATGGCAATCTTAAAATAATAATAGTCTAACTTTTACAATTATTGACAGAATTTATTGGAACTGCTTTTAAAAGTTGGGGCAGAGGTTTAAGGTTACTAATAATAATCATTTTAATGCTTAAAAAAATATTTAGAGACTTTGTGGGTTCAAATTTACTAGTCACTCAGATGGTGAACACAAATTTTGCATTGAAGTAGGGAAGATTTGTCACTTTGGGGCATCTAAAAATGTTACTAGTCAACAAAAAATAATGTTTTAAGGAAACCTGTAATTAACATTGTTCTTATGGCACTAAAAATAAAGATGTAGGAAGTACTGCAGACTCTTAAGTTGAACATTTTGCCCCTATACCAAATTTTCTGTTGGAAGATTTTGCAAGGTAATTTTGAGCATAGTTTAATAACGGGTATCATGATATTTTTTGATATATGAAATGTGTACTAATAAAAATGATAGGTCTAAAATGAATTCACGATTAGTAATCAAGTCAGTGTCAATAGTATTTTTTATGTTTATTTACCTGATGATATCCAAAGATTTAGTTTGAATGTTTATACGTTATGATATTTTTGTTTAGTGTAGCACATAATTTCTTTTAGATTATTATCTTTATAGCGGTGATAGTGCATTACTGTATAATAATTGAAAAAAAATTTAATTTAGAAACATGATTATGAAAAGAGACTCAACAACTAATCTAAAGTTTTTGGTGCACCTTCTTTAGGCATTGAGTTAGATATTCTTTTTATAGTTATTTTGGTATAATCACTAATAACTATTAACACATATAACTTCATTAATAATAACATGATAACTAATCTTGAATTATTTTATTATGCTACGGAATATAAACATTTTAGAGATATTTTCTGTCAAAATGTACTCGATGTTATGTCGAACTCACGTCTTTTACTCCTTCCCTAACAAGAGGACAGTGTTTCAGTTCATTGGACTTTGAAAGTGAACTGGAAGGTCCAGTTCACACATTTTATCATTCATTGTTTTAAATATAGAATCCGAAGAAACATCCCATTTACCTATTTTGGCTCCAAATTACGTAATTAATTATAATAAAAATGATGTCATTTATAACTAAAAAATAAATTTTTTATTAATAAGTAAGAATTTTTGGAAAATTATGATTAAAATCCTAGCCGGAAGTAAAACCGACATAAATGCAAAGTCATCAGAGGCGGCGGGATGAACTCCCCCCACATTAGTCGGGGCTGAGGCGGAAAACAACTTAGAAATTTGATTAGAGACTAAATATATTCCGAAGCGCAAATTAAATTAAGACAGATGAGTTGCAATATGCCCACGCTTATGTTAGCCAATTTTCTGGAATAATTGTGATCAATAACATTTATAAAGTTTCATAGGGCAAAGTTTTAGTTTTGGTATTTTGATCAGTTAAAATAAATATTTATTAAACGTGGGAATGATGAGAAGAAAGAAGTATAAGGATTTAGTGGTTAGTCAGAAGGTACTTATCTCTTAACATTATAACTTAATCTAGTCGATACTAAAAAAAACATACTATTATTGGATAGCATATTTCAAATTTTGCCTATTTCCTAAAATAGTCAACATTTCGCCCGTATTAAATTTTTTATCTTTATTTCAAAATCAGACACTAAAGGAACTGTCATAAAAATTTGAGAAAACCCAGCTTGGTTGGCATATATTTTAAAAGGTAACTGTAAAAGAAGTCAAGTGTAAAGTCTGTACCCAAATTTTAGTAAGTAAAAAGTGTTCTATGAAAGAAATTACTTTAAAATCAGAGTATAATTAATTTAGAGGTTTAATTCTTGACCCAGTTGAAATTCGTTATTATGCTATTTAAGTAACTGTTTCCCACAAAAACCTTAAAAATGTAACAAGACTAGAAATAAAATATCAGTTTTTAATTTGACAACTAAGTAGTTATTTTTAGTTATAAAAAAACATTTTACACTGAAATAATATATGAATTAAAATTGGCATCTGAAAAGCAAACAAAATTTTTGTTAGCCATTTACTTTAATTTCAGGAATACAAAATTTTTGCGATTAAAATACACTGACGAATCTGAGTGTTATGTTGATTTAGATTTCAAAGAATCCTTAAATTATTATATTTCTATAAATTTTAGGCCCTATAAATTCATTGAACGTTTGAATTAGTTTTGAATGGGTTTGAGGCAAGATTAATGGCATGAACAGATTATTGGATAAGATTATTGGAGAGAAGCACTCTAGCTTCTATTATTGAGCACTTCAGTCTTGAGATGATGGCTGGAGCTATTATATGGAGCTTGAGACAGAGAAGTGGAGAGCGGTGGTGGCGTACTGCGACGTTGTACCGTACCACACCCCAAGAACCAAGAGGAATATCTCGACCCTTGGAAGATTAGAGTTAACCGACAGCACTCCTGGGTGAAGCAATACTTACACTAAGCAGCACCGTCTAGGAATTAGTGGTTCAGTAAAGGTAAACCTTTAACGAGATAAAGAGATTAACCTAAGGGGTCTCAAAATGTTCCTTTGGTTCTCGCATAAAGCGTTTCACCCGAGCTAAAAAAACGCACTAAGAAGGAATGTAACCACATTGCAAAATTTTATCAATTCTTATCATAAATACAATCACGGACTCTGCCTTTACAACATTAAACAATGTCTAAACGAATGTCCAGTCATTTCCTGTACCAAGGTGATATTGATTCCTTTGCCAACTCTGCATCCGGTCAGCGACCAGGGATACCACACAATGTGCAATGCCTGCATGTTTGGACAGCTCGTCAAGTCCACGTGGATTGTCTAGGAAATCAGAACAATGCAATTGGATGCAGAGTTGGCAAATGAATCAATAGGCCCTATCGTGGGAGAGGAAATGACTGGACATACGGGTAGACATTGTTTCCTGTTGCTCAGGCAGAGGGTAAGAGATTTTATATTTATGTTAAGAAATTACACAATTTTGAGATGTCGTTACAGTAACTATTAGAGCAATTCATGTTTCATTAATTTGGCGTTCAGATTCAAGTTGAATATCGTCAATATGAAACCTATAAAAAATAAACATATGTTAAAAAGGTATATTATAATACTAAATTAAAGTGAAAGCTATTTTATAACCAGATCGAAAGTAGCTTGATAGCTCCAAGATCTTTGTCAACCCTAGGCACGTCAGATTTAGAGTTCAGTTTGTGTAACTTTGTTCATCACCCTGATCTGGTTAGATCACCAGGCAACGTTTGTAACATGTCATATAGCTAACTAAAACTCCTTTGGAACTGATTTTTGGGACTGAAGTTTCAGGAATTATATTCGTAGAGTAAATCTTTAAGCCAAGAAGGGCATTTAAATATATTACTAACAAATTTTAAATAATACAGAAACATTTTTATATTTTTGGGATGAGAAGTGACATTGCTTGATTGTATATTTCTTTAGATATACAGCGGTATATGGATAGTATTTCATTTATATCCATAACCATTAGTTTGAAAGGTAAAAAGACTGCAACAAATAATGACTTTTATTAGCAAGCTAATATTATAACCATACAAATCTATCGCAACGCCCAAAAATACTGTAGAATCGTTTGTTTGGTCGCAACTGTGACATTGATAAGAAATCTTACACTAATAGTATCAACATAATCGACATTAAGTCTTCAAACTAGCGGCTGAAGATCAACAGCCAAAGTCTTAAATACTTAAATTCTAACAATTTCAAGATTATAATAAAAAAGTATAAATAATAAAGCTAGATTATATTATTATTTTATAATTTTTTTTAATGGTCATTGGGGCTAGAGGCATCTAACGACAAAAAAAAGCAATTATTAAAAGTAAGTTTTGCCATCTTTATATGTAAGATGGCTACACCTAAAACCAATAAAAATTGGGATCAATATTATAGGAAAAATAAAATCAGCCATAGTTTCGTATGTTGCATTGTAATTAAAATGAATATGATATTTTTTAATGTTATATTGAATCAACTAGTGGCTATTACACTGGTAGGATTGTGGCCTTCGATATACTTGTATTAATTGAAATATAAAATAAATAAAATGCCTTTCCTTAGTTTAAATGATCTCAACAATCCTTAGATATGTTAATAACGGAAGACTCCAATGATTTAAATAGCTTTTTATAATATTCTTATTAATATATAATAAAATTACATATTTTATAAATGATGAACCATATTATATTTCATTTTAATTTATTTACAATCAAAACTTAATATGAATTAAACATTTTGTTAATTTTTTATATCAACATAAAACCCTACTAATAAGATAAATATAAATTTCTTTAGCAAGTCTTTTTGTCCTCACCGATATTTTTCAATCCTTTTATTGGACATAAATCAATATATTAAAGGTCAAATGTCCCCTTTGGTCTTCTGTACCCTTAAAAGCTTTCGGTTATAAAGATTGACCCCAGCCCCACCACTGGAGTGGTTCCTAATCTTCCATTAGGGGAAAGCAAAAACCCTGTAGTTTCATGTTATTACAAAACTTTGTTAGAGTCAGTGCTGCAAAATGCAACCGAGATAATCTTATTTTGGTAGAAAATTTACCCTTTGAGTAAAGAAAAACCTTAGTTTTCGTTTTTCTTCCTAAGGTTGATGACACAAAAAACAGACGGATGAAAAAAATGTAGAATTGTTCTATTTAAAGATGGAAAGACTTCCACAACAGCTAAGTGTTTACTGTGGTACAGCTTGAGTGCAAATTAAAAGCCCGGGAGCAAACATATGAAAAGAGTTGTATGAAAACGTTCCTAACTATGGCGTCCTAGTTAAAAGGCGAGGGGTCACAGTAGTCTGAATATAACGAAAGACTGCTCTGAGGTATTTGTTTAATACTAAACCTGCACGTATACTACACTTATTTGTTCAAAATAAGCCTAGGATGTTTCTTACAGTTATATAATTGGTATACATAACATTATAGATAGTTCTGGTCTAATTCATGAAAAATTTCAGCTTATGTGGACCGTCTGGGACCGATTATATAAAAATGATATTTTGTAAATTAAATACAAGTTCTTTATGAACGGCTAGCTTTTGTCTAGTGGTTCAAAAATAGCCTAGTGATTCAATCAATTACCCTTCTTCCATATCCATAATATTAACATTGCAACTTTAAAAGCCTCTAAGGTGATCCCTGGGGTCCGATTCTCATCAATATTTCGTGGAAACTGCAGAACGAGCCTTATCCAACGACCAACAAAACTTGAAAATTGTAGTGAAAGTTTCAATCACAAAAAATCCCTTGGCGTATTTAAATAAGTAGAGAAAAATCATAATATTTCAAATAAAAAAAAATAACAGAAAAATATAAAAATCCTACAAGATCGGTAACTTTAGAAGAAAATAAAATAATTTTAACTCAATAAAATAATTTAATTTTAAATACGTGTAACTTTCAATTTTAGCAATGAAACTAAATTTTGATTAAATACTTGTCGTACACAAACAAACAATTAAAAGTTTTTACTGTGGAAATTAGCAATTAAGGACAACAGCCAGAGTGCAGCAATGTCAGTGTGTCGCCCTGATCGGCGAGCTAGGGGGTGATCAGACCCCCGCAGTCCTGGGACCAACCCCCTACTGGGGTGCCGGATACTCTACAGCCAGGGTTAAAACTACCAGAGTTGTATTCCCTGTTCGACTGTCGATAGTACATAAAGGAATAACTAACTGTAAATTAATGGTCCAACGTAAAGAAATTAAGTTGCAAAATATAGTCAAGTGTTACATGGTGATCTATAGTTAACGAGCATCATTAACCACCAAGGTGTACAACTCTCATCTAAAAATTAAAGACAAACAGTAACCCTACGTGAAGGTTGGGTAATCAATAATTTTTTACTTTTAAAAGACAAACATTATTTTATGATACTTGACCGTGTATGGTTTTCTTAAACATTAAAAGTTAATACTAAATAAATATGTAACTATCTTTCGAAGAAATTTAATCAACATCCCTTTTGTATTACCACCACCGAATTCCTCGAGAAAACACAAAATTCCAGTGAGACTCTTGTAGTGCAATGTAGCCAGTGGTCAACTTTTATAACCGAAAGCTTTTACGAAAATCACAAATGTAAACTTTCCCTATAAATATATACCTTTGTGTTCCTTTTATACTTTTGTTCGGACTCTTCTGGTGTCTCAGAGAATGGTACGAAATGTATGAAATTGACGGTGTTAGGTTTAAAGTTATTTACAGACTTAGTTAAATTAGTTTTCAAAGTATTTGCTTGGTCTGAAAATTAATTAACTCAATTTAAATACAGTTTCGTAAAAAAGGGCTAAAAATCATTAGTTAATTATGTGTGATTAGGAAACCATAAGTTTTCATACTTTATGTTATAACCAAGCATATTTCATCTTTAAATAGGATATATATTTTACAAAACATTCATATGTTTGGTTTTGAGAAGACCAATTATATTAACTCGAATGTTTAATTATAAATACCAACGTTATCCAGTAAGTTTACACTTACTTTGATGTAATAAGTATTTAAATAGTTGCCATATGTGAGTTTGTAGGTTTCTTTTGTTTTAAGTGATTGTAAGTAAATATCAAATATTAGCCATATTCGACGGATGGAATTTTATCAGGTTTTAGGTGAAATCTATCATGTAAACTTATTAAGTTTTAATAATTGAAATTATAATTGTATTTTTCTCACTAAATCACTAATACATTAATAATAATTACCGTTTGCACGAAAACAATACAAATGTGCATCGCAATAAATAATACCTATCAATATGTTATGTTATAAAGCAACACAATTCAAGGAAACACAATATACCATGTCTGGAGGAGGTAGTTCAACTGTTTTCCCAGTCAATAGAAGTATCTTAAACAAACAAGGAGGAATCCACAATCACTAGGAGAATCTTCTACGTTGACTTTATTTTTCTTTGGGTTAGTAGCCATCTCAAACTTTTTCCAGTGTAAAAATGTCACATTATATGAGGACTTAGACTGTATTTTTCTTTTTCTAAAAAGATTTATGAATGTTTTTATGTTTGAAAGAGAATTGAAGTTTCAATGTTGCTATGAAATATTTTGTACTTTTCATTTGTAAAATTCTTTTTTTACTTAAAAATTCGATTAAAAATCATATATCAATTTTTTTCTTAAGCAAAAGCAATTTAATTTGTTTGTTTTTATTCCATAATAGCTCATTTCGGTCCATTTTTACCTATTTTCCTTGCTTTTATTTGATTACAGTATTTATTATACGGTAACACCGTTTAATTACTCATATCTTTCCTATTTTTTTCACTCAGTTATTCGTACTTTTAAAAACACATTGTTAAGGTAGGTTTACACGTGAGAGTTTTTTACTCTCGGAGAGTAGTTAGTTACTCTCATAAAAATCTCAGACAGCTGTTGATAGTACTCGCAGAAAACTGTCTGGGATTAACCATCTTGGAAAATTCGCTGGTTGTGTAAACACCTCTGCGAGTGCCTGCTGAGAGTACGAAACTCTCTGAGAGTGAAAAACTCTCACGTGTAAACCTACCTTTATAATTAAATATTTCATTACTTAAAAATGAATTCTACTGTAAATATATAGATTAATATCACTAGTATATTTAATTTTAATTGCCTATAAAATTTACTGAGCCTTCTTAAAATAGGTATGCCCTCAAGAAAGAAGTATACGACTTTTTCTACCTGAAAATAAAGGGGGGGAAATTAGTCAGGGGATGTCCGGCAATAAAATATTCATTGAGCTGTGAACTATTTGAGGAGCTTCAATGCCAACCAAATTAAACTTTTATATTTGCTACTTCTCCCTGTTGAATTGCTTAAAAAATTTGTCTTGGTGGTTATTGTGCTGATTTATAAAAAAAAAAAAACTCTAAATGTATTGAACTTGCTTTGTATTTAAACAAACAGTAATAATGGACCTTTTGTATAAGTTGTGATACGATTGTATTTCATAAAAAAAAAAAAAAAAAAAAAAAAAAAACAGTTAAGTTTATTATTGTAGTACAACTTTAATATTACCACCAAATTTAGGTCTGTCACTGCAGTTACTTAAGTTAGTTTTAACATTACCGAAATGCTATTACAATCATTAATGCTATAACATTGAAATTTTTTCTCATTTAATCATAAAATATTTATTGACGTAAAGTCCGTTATCAAATCAAATATAATTTGGCAATAAATTAATGTAGAAAGATTATATTTAATGAATAATTAAAAAAAATTGTTTTTGAATAGATTAAATACATATTCAGTTTTATCCATATTATAAAAAATAGGCTTTGCTAATTAAGTTAATTAAATTTAGATTTTAAAATAAGATCGAAGTAAACACAGTTTATTCTCTTATTTTACTTATCTTTGTTGAATATATCGTCCCAAATATGTGCGTTCATAAACAAATAATCCAATCTCCTACATCAAAAGGTTTAAATTTTGCAAAGAATTCAACAAAAACAGATGTGAGACAGAATAATTTGAGCAAACAAATTTACTGTTCACATCTCACAAAATACGTAAACAATTACTTATGACAATCTCTCTGCGATAGAATTAAAAAAAAAAAACTAAGAAAACATAAAACTAAGATAGTTTTAATCACATGTTGGTTATTCTTATAAGGATGTAAATAGTTTTTTATCGTTTACAAGGTACCTAAGATAATGATTTCTATCTTTATTAATATGTAATTTCTAATTTCAGTTGCATCAATAGAATATATTGTTAAACTATTATGAAATGAATGCAGTGGCAAACTTAACACATAATTGAACCACCAAAAAATGGTTCCAGTCAATTGCAGCAGTGTCGGGAGCGCCTGCTGAGTCGTCGGCCCAACACAAGTTTGCTCACTATCGGTGCGTGTGTCAAGCTCGGGAGTCGATATCTGATGCTTATGTTGGCACCTCTACAAGTTTGATGTTCAGCAGTGACGGGAGCGCCTGCTGAGTCGTCGGCCCAACACATGTTTGCTCATTATCGGTGCGTGTGTCAAGCTCGGGAGTCAATATTTGATGCTTATAATGGCACCTCTGCAAGTTTGATCCTCAGCAGTGACGGGAGCGCCTGCTGAGTCGTCGGCCCAACACAAGTTTGCTCATTATCGGTGCGTGTGTCAAGCTTAGGAGTCAATATCTGATGCTTATGTTGGCACCTCTACAAGTTTGATGTTCAGCAGTGACGGGGGCGCCTGCTGAGTCGTCGGCCCAACACATGTTTGCTCACTATCGGTGCGTGTGTCAAGCTTGGGAGTCAATATCTGATGCTTATGTTGGCACCTCTACAAGTTTGATGTTCAGCAGTGACGGGAGCGCCTGCTGAGTCGTCGGCCCAACACAAGTTTGCTCATTATCGGTGCGTGTGTCAAGCTTGGGAGTCAATATCTGATGCTTATGTTGGCACCTCTACAAGTTTGATGTTCAGCAGTGACGGGAGCGCCTGCTGAGTCGTCGGCCCAACACATGTTTGCTCATTATCGGTGCGTGTGTCAAGCTTGGGAGTCAATATCTGATGTTTATGTTGGCACCTCTACAAGTTTGATGTTCAGCAGTGACGGGAGCGCCTGCTGAGTCGTCGGCCCAACACAAGTTTGCTCATTATCGGTGCGTGTGTCAAGCTTGGGAGTCAATATCTGATGCTTATGTTGACACCTCTACAAGTTTGATGTTCAGCAGTGACGGGAGCGCCTGCTGAGTCGTCGACCCAACACAAGTTTGCTCACTATCGGTGGGTGTGTCAAGCTCGGGAGTCAATATCTGATACTTATGTTGGCACCTCTACAAGTTTGATGCTCAGCAGTGACGGGAGCGCCTGCTGAGTCGTCGGCCCAACACATGTTTGCTCATTATCGGTGCGTGTGTCAAGTTCGGGAGTCAATATCTGATGCTTATGTTGGCACCTCTACAAGTTTGATGTTCAGCAGTGACGGGAGCGCCTGCTGAGTCGTCGGCCCAACACATGTTTGCTCACTATCGGTGGGTGTGTCAAGATCGGGAGTCAATATCTGGTGCTTATGTTGGCATCACTGCAAGTTTGATGTTCAGCAGTGACGGGAGCGCCTGCTGAGTCATCGGCCCAACACCAGTTTGCTCATTATCGGTGCGTGTGTCAAGCTCGGGAGTCAATATCTGATGCTTATGTTGGCATCACTGCAAGTTTGATGCTCAGTAGTGACGGGAGCGCCTGCTGAGTCATCGACCCAACACCAGTTTGCTCATTATCGGTGCGTGTGTCAAGCTCGGGAGTCAATATCTGATGCTTATGTTGGCACCTCTACAAGTTTGATGTTCAGCAGTGACGGGAGCGCCTGCTGAGTCGTCGGCCCAACACATGTTTGCTCACTATCGGTGGGTGTGTCAAGATCGGGAGTCAATATCTGATGCTTATGTTGGCATCACTGCAAGTTTGATGCTCAGTAGTGACGGGTGCGTCTGCTGAGTCATCGACCCAACACCAGTTTGCTCACTATCGGTGGGTGTGTCAAGCTCGGGAGTCAATATTGCTGCTTATGTTGGTATCACTGCAAGTTTGATGCTCAGCAGTGACGGGTGCGTCTGCTGAGTCGTCGGCCCCACACAGGTTTTTTCATTATGTGTGTCAAACTCGGATGTCGATATCTGCTGCTTATGTTGGTATCGATGCAAATTTGATTCTCAACAGTGACGGGTGCGTCTGTTGAGTCGTCGGCCCCACACAGGTTTGCTCATTATGTGTGTCAAGCTCGGGAGTCGATATCTGCTGCTTATGCTGGTATCACTGCAAGTTTGATGATCAGCAGTGTCGGGTGCTTCTGCTGAGTCGTCGTTCCCACACAGGGTTTTTCATTATGTGTGTCAAGCTCGGGAGTCGATATCTGCTGCTTATGTTGGTATCACTGCAAGTTTGATGCTCAACAGTGACGGGTGCGTCTGCTGAGTCGTCGGCCCCACACAGGTTTGCTCATTATGTGTGTCAAGCTCGGGAGTCGATATCTGCTGCTTAAGCTGGTATCACTGCAAATTTGATGCTCAACAGTGACGGGTGCGTCTGCTGAGTCGTCGGCCCCACACAGGTTTGCTCATTATGTGTGCCAAGCTTGGAAGTCGATATCTGCTGCTTATGCTGGTATCACTGCAAGTTTGATGCTCAGCAGTGTCGGGTGCTTCTGCTGAGTCGTCGGCCCCACACAGGTTTTTTCATTATGTGTGTCAAGCTCGGGAGTCGATATCTGCTGCTTATGTTGGTATCACTGCAAGTTTGATGCTCAGCAGTGACGGGTGCGTCTGCTGAGTCGTTGGCCAGACAAGTTAGCTCATTATGTGTGTCAAGCTCGGGAGTCGATATCTGCTGCTTATGTTGGTATCACTGCAAGTTTGATGCTCAGCAGTGACGGGTGCGTCTGCTGAGTCGTTGGCCAGACAAGTTAGCTCATTATGTGTGTCAAGCTCGGGAGTCGATATCTGCTGCTTATGTTGGTATCACTGCAAGTTTGATGCTCAGCAGTGACGGGTGCGTCTGCTGAGTCGTCGGCCTCACACAGGTTAGCTCATTATGTGTGTCAAGCTCGGGAGTCGATATCTGCTGCTTATGTTGGTATCACTGCAAGTTTGATGCTCAGCAGTGACGGGTGCGTCTGCTGAGCCGTCGGCCCCACACAGGTTAGCTCATTATGTGTGTCAAGCTCGGGAGTCGATATCTGCTGCTTATGATGGTATCACTGCAAGTTTGATGCTCAACAGTGACGGGTGCGTCTGCTGAGTCGTCGGCCCCACACAGGTTTTTATTATGTGTGTCAAGCTCGGGAGTCGATATCTGCTGCTTATGTTGGTATCACTGCAAGTTTGATGCTCAGCAGTGACGGGTGCGTCTGCTGAGTCGTCGGCCCCACACAGGTTTTTATTATGTGTGTCAAGCTCGGGAGTCGATATTGCTGCTTATATTGGTATCACTGCAAGTTTGATGCTCAGCAGTGACGGGTGCGTCTGCTGAGTCGTCGGAACCACACAGGTTTTTTCAATATGTGGGTCAAGCTCGGGAGTCGATGTCTGCTGCTTATGTTGGTATCACTGCAAGTTTAATGCTCAGCAGTGACGGCTGCGTCTGCTGAGTCGTCGACCCACACAGGTTTGCTCATTATGTGTGTCAAGCTCGGGAGTCGATATCTGCTGCTTATGTTGGTATCACTGCAAGTTTGATGCTCAGCAGTGACGGGTGCGTCTGCTGAGTCGTCGGCCAGACAAGTTAGCTCATTATGTGTGTCAAGCTCGGGAGTCGATATTGCTGCTTATGTTGGTATCACTGCAAGTTTAATGCTCAGCAGTGACGGGTGCGTCTGCTGAGTCGTCGGCCAGACAAGTTAGCTCATTATGTGTGTCAAGCTCGGGAGTCAATATTGCTGCTTATGTTGGTATCACTGCAAGTTTGATGCTCAGCAGTGACGGGTGCGTCTGCTGAGTCGTCGGCCAGACAAGTTAGCTCATTATGTGTGTCAAGCTCGGGAGTCAATATTGCTGCTTATGTTGGTATCACTGCAAGTTTGATGCTCAGCAGTGACGGGTGCGTCTGCTGAGTCGTCGGCCCCATACAGGTTAGCTCATTATGTGTGTCAAGCTCGGGAGTCGATATCTGCTGCTTATGTTGGTATCACTGCAAGTTTGATGCTCAGCAGTGACGGGTGCGTCTGCTGAGTCGTCGGCCCAACACAGGTTAGCTCATTATGTGTGTCAAGCTCGGTAGTCGATATCTGCTGCTTATGTTGGTATCACTGCAAGTTTTATGCTCAGCAGTGACGGGTGCGTCTGCTGAGTCGTCGGCAACACACAGGTTAGCTCATTATGTGTGTCAAGCTCGGGAGTCAATATTGCTGCTTATGTTGGTATCACTGCAAGTTTGATGCTCAGCAGTGACGGGTGCGTCTGCTGAGTCGTCGGCCCCACACAGGTTTGCTCATTATGTGTGTCAAGCTCGGGAGTCGATATCTGCTGCTTATGTTGGTATCACTGCAAGTTTGATGCTCAGCAGTGACGGGTGCGTCTTCTGAGTCGTCGGCCAAACAAGTTAGCTCATTATGTGTGTCAAGCTCGGGAGTCGATATCTGCTGCTTATGTTGGTATCACTGCAAGTTTGATGCTCAGCAGTGACGGGTGCGTCTGCTGAGTCGTCGGCCAAACAAGTTAGCTCATTATGTGTGTCAAGCTCGGGAGTCGATATTGCTGCTTATATTGGTATCACTGCAAGTTTAATGCTCAGCAGTGACGGGTGCGTCTGCTGAGTCGTCGGCCCCACACAGGTTAGCTCATTATGTGTGTCAAGCTCGGGAGTCGATATTGCTGCTTATGTTGGTATCACTGCAAGTTTAATGCTCAGTAGTGACGGGTTGCTGAGTCGTCGGCCACACAAGTTTGCTCATTGTGTGTTTTTGCAATAATTGAACGAAAGATGCAACTTTTTTCTTCATCTACAAATCCCACGTTTCTAATACATTTCCAAAAAATAAATTGTTTCATAAAATTACTAAACGATCGATCATTTATACGTAAAATAGGTATAAGATTAAGCGGTAGTTTTATGTTTTATATGTACTTTTATATTTAAGGGCTTGATCAACAAAATAAACATCCTCATAATATAATGACTCAAAAGGCTTCAATCACGATTTCTAGGTACACAGTATTAGAGTCTTGCTAAACTTTACACCTCATCACTAACGACTAAATGTTTCTGAACCGTAAAATATTTTTCTTAACTTTGTTATCGATTAAAATATACCTCAGTGAGGAAGTTAGGGGTGGTTAATGAAATCAAGGAAAAGAGGAGTTGTATTATTCAGGTTGCTGACTCCATTAAACTGTTTGAAATCATTTTGGATTAAGGTCAACACAGTTTAGTTAAAAACATGTATAACAGTAGTTTAAAATTATACTGAAGATTTTAGAAACCGATGGAAGTTCGGAATTTGAGTTCTAATAATATAAGGCAAGTTTTTCTGGCCAATTCCCAAATTAACTTACCTGCATAGTTAAAAACGAATTAATTCCTAATCCGAATAAAAATTTTTATTTTTCTTAAGTCCCATACTGCTGTTTTCTGTAGGAAGAAAAATCAGACCATAAGATATACAGTTTTTCCTACGTTGGTTCTCCCCCACTCCAACCCGTGTTTCCACACATGGGTCTCACAATCCAATAACTCCCCTTGTATTCCCTCTGTGTCTACTGGCCCATGACTGCTGACTCTTACATATATTTTTAAATTGAACTTTTCCATCTTACGTGCTCTGGGTTAAAATATCAAAAGTGCTGTGTCATTTTACAAGAGGGCTGGATGATTGTGCTTATACATATAAAACTCAAAGCTCCTAATAAAACAACACAAATGTTTCATCCAGAGGTATTGAAATTTGTTTGGCTGAAATCTTAAAGAAAAATAAGAATATTTGTATTGTATATTTAGAGCACAAAGTCATTGCCACTCGAACGCTTCATGCGGGTAATATTTCAAGAGCAGCAATAATTATTTGTGTTTGTAATACACACACGATTTTTCCTACCACCACAACTGCAACAGATTAAATGTTTCATTGTATACAAAATGACATTTAGAAAATGACTTTTTCTGATGGAACACACCGTTAACTATCAAATATAACCTTGAACTAAAAAAGCAGCTATTAATAAACGACAATAATGACCAACAGCTTTGTCTTGGTTTGTAACAACATTTGATCTTAAATTGCTGCTTGATTTAGCGTATAAATGAACGGTTTTGAATACGGTTTACAGATGTGGCAATGGGATTATTTTCATGCAGTGGTAGGAAAAATAAATTGTTTTGATCTTAATGCAGGTGACTACACCACTTGATTTCAAGTTTCTAATAGTTTCCTGATTAAGTATTTTAAGTAAGCTAGGTTGTATTACACATGTTCTAGAAAGCAAAAAGTTCATTAAGTATGCATACATAATACATGCAAAAAACTAATTACCTGTTATTGCTGTACTAGAATAGAGCTAGGTTATTTTCGTGTAGAAATCAGCACTATTAATTCTGAAATTGGTGAACGATTAATTTCGTAATTTCAACATGTTTTGTCAAGAAACTAACATAGAGAATTATTTTAACTTACACGACGGTTAATTAAGGTTGATGGTATAATTAAGGTTTAATACTTAATTAATACTGTTTTTATAAAAATAATGTTTGAGTCGATATAGAATGGTTGTAGAGTAGTGTACGAGAGAGACGTAACCCACTTCGTAAGTTCCATCCATATTCTCGACTCTTGGAAGTTTACACTTTATAATTTGTTTCTCAGTATTTGTAAAATACAATCACCAAGTTTTAAGTATGTTTTGACGTATTCTCGCTTTGTACATTAACGATAAACACATTGCACTGTTTATTCCTGTATTCCAGAAATGTTATGCAAATGAATAATAAACATCATACCGGTAATTCCAAGAATTGTTTTAGATTGTTTTAACTCATGTGCCCAAGAGAGTTTGTATTGCTTAATAATTAAAGGTACACGAACATATCTATTAAAGTTAAGTTTTATGAAATTGAATTAACTGACAAACTGATTTGACAGTAGAGTACATGAGGTAAATTTTAGTTCCTCTAAACAAGCTTCTTTATTTAGCTAGTAGTAAGATGCAGCAAAAATCTGAAAAATGAATTAATTTAACAAACACTTTAAATCAAGAAAAGTGTAGTCAGTAAATTTCTCTAGTACGTTATAAGTAAATTTTCGCAGTCTGTCTATTGCTTGGACGAGCAATCTCACCCAAGCTGACAAGTTGGGCAAGTTTCACGAAACTTCTGATCTAGCTTAGCACCTTGTGTGTTAGCTATACTGCATGTAAAACCTCGGTACACACTGCTTATCCTTTTTGGCTATTTCAATTTCTTAATTGTATCGAAAAGTTTACAATACCAAAAATTAATACACATATACTTACAACTTACACTTTTTGGGCTTTTAATGACATTAACCGTATATTCATATTATCTTTGAAGTAGTAACAAAATCAATTTTCCTTAAATGTATTTCAGAAAATATATAAAAATTTGCACTATTATACACGTCGAAAATTTTACTTCTCAACGTCATGATGAATCTAAAATTTCAGATGATTTTTGTGGTACCACTTAAACGGAATATTATGTTGATATTTTTCTTGATAAATGTTTTCAATGTTTGTAAAGCTATATTACGCATGAAACCTCTATACTGTAATGTTGAAGCACTATAAAACTGACTATTCCAAAAGCGATATTATCAGGTTTATCACCAATAAAGTGTCAAGTGGAGATGCTGCAGTTATCACCATGGTCTCGTAAAGATCGGGTGACGGAGATGTTCAGTGGTGATAAAACTTATAAGGCTGGATTATATCAAAACAGTAGCAAATGCCGATGATTATGGTAAGAATTCTACCTGTACCAAATGCGTGAAAATAGAGTGAAAAATTATGTGACAAATTCTTGACCTTTACATCTCTCCCTAACTACGTACTTCCTTTAGAGCAAATCTTGTATAAATTTACATTTCCACTTGGTCCAATTATGTTTAACATTATTGCATTGGATGATAAACAATTAAATTTTGGAAACTTAAAATATTAACATTTAATTACATTTAAACATTTTTTATCACGAAAGTCTCTTTTCCCCTTGCCATTTTACGACGTTTGCAGACAAGGAGCCAATGATTTGAAAAGAATTAATCTTCAAGAAAACATTTACTATTTGCGTGGTAAATAAGGATGTTTGAATTTAGTTGTCATTCATCACAATTTGTATAAATACTAGGGGGCCCGTGCAGCGCAATGCGCTGCGTTTATTATAGAGTATTAAATCTTGCTCCATGGTAATGGACAGAGTTACTTTGAATAAAAATTAAACTATAGTGGAAAACAGATAAAACATAATGGTGTTTCATCAATCGATCTTCATTACTAATTCTGCAACTTGCCAATGTTGACACTGTTGAGATTTGGTGGTTGTTCTTTTAGTTCAAAATTAGCTAAGATTACGTAGTTGTTCTTTTGCCGATTTGTCTTAGGGTCTCTGTCTAAACACTCCTATAAAATCTAGAATAAATTCACAGATGTTGGATCTACATAGTTCATCAAACATAAAACTTAAATGACGACAGAATAAAAATCAACATTTCATTACAACTCACCGGTCCTGTATGAGTTATGCAACACCCACTGCGGCTGTTATGAGGTAGCCGTCGACATAGTGAATGAGTCCACATTACTATTAAAAAAGAACTAAAGCCCCTTTATTCGTAATTTTCCATGGCATTTCAAAATGTAAATAAAGAAATCGCTAAAAAAGGAGAATCTACATATTTGTTAGTGTGGTCCATTTTTGATTGAAATTTCTCTTTGTACAAACCATATTTGAAATAAGCTTGTTTTCTACACTGGAAGTAAAAAAAATACATGTCGTTTCTTTTAAAGATGAGTTTTAAAATGTGTATCATTCTGCATTAAATTTTTGTATAGTATAAAATTAAACAAACAGGTTATAACACCTACAACCAACTATCCCTTTTCCTTATAATTTACAGAGTTTGAAAACCCATGCACACAAATTTAGTGTTCTATTTTAATATTTGTAAACTTTCGTTATTGTTTAAATATTAATCAGACAACCCATAAGACCCACGTAATAGTATATTTCGTCACTAGTCCGGAAAGTGGTCGTTATCGGTGCAAGATCGAGTTTCAAGTACGAGGCGAAGCCGAGTACTTGAATTCGATCGAGCACCGATATACCACTTTCGGACGAGTTACGAACAGTACTTTTCATCATACCACCTTTAATAAATATACAGTTTGGATAAAAATTAATAAATTTTAACCTACCCCCTCTTACGTTGTTATTTGTTTATCTTGTATTTGAACTATTTACAACTAAACAATCAGCTGTTTAACATTTCTATATTGGAGTCAATGAGGCTTAAGTTACTGTAAGCAGAATATCAGCGCTAGTGGTGTCAAACATTGGAAGTTCTTTTTCCGGCCTAGTCCCGAAAACCACTGTTTCGAGGACTAGTCCCGAAAACTTTGTTTACCAACACGTTTATCCAACCCACCGGGAATCAACTAGTTTCGATCACAGCTGACCGTTCCGAAAACAACGTTTATCACAATGGTATGATGAAAAAATTATTTCAATTTCCAAACTTGTTTTTGTAGGCCCTGCATAAATGTTTTTAGGGTTAGGTTACTAAACCTATTTTGTGCCCAAATACACGTAAATAAAATGTTCAAGAAAATATCCCCGCTAAATTTTGAGAAAAGGTTCAAATACGACAAAAGACACTTCTTGTTTAAAGTATGAAATTGTGTTGATATTTCAGTACCAGTAGTTCAATTGCTTGTATTCAGCTTTTAACATGTGTTGAACTGTTTTACAATCAACAGCTGTTTTATATTGCAATTCAATACAAATTGTTCCCCATGTTAATCTTATGGACAAAAAATGAACTTTGAGGGCTTCCCGTGAGCTTCAGAATTAAAATATAAAATACCCCCCGTCGCAGCAGACCTGCGTACTCAGCGAATTTCCAAATTAGTAATATTAATTTTGACCAGCTAAACTTATACACAAAATTTCATCACATGCTCAAAAATAGGGAAATGAATGTCTATTCTCCTTAAGATAAATATAGGGAATGAGTATGCAGGTATGCTGCCATGGGGGACACTAAAAGTAGGTTTTTACATAGAAAAAATTTATTTCGACCATATAAAGCCATATAGTAAGTTTAATTAATTATCTGTCCATAAATAAAAGAGTTTGCCTATTCTCCGTATGATTAACATGGGAAAAGAGTATGCAGGTTTGCTGCCATGATAAGTACAAAACCCAACATTTTTTACCTTAAATGGATGAATCTCAACCAAATGAAGCCAAATACCAAGTTTCATCCAAAAATATTGGTTAATAAGTGAAATATTAACACATCCTTATTCTCCATAAGATTAACATTGGAGCCCCAAAAGACAATGTACTGTCTTTAGACTTTGTAATATCTCGGTAACCAATGGAGATAGAGCAAAGCTTCAAGATACTAAATTGTGTGTTTTTTTTTAGCTAAATCCAATGGTCAAAATAAAAATTTAAAATTTTTAAAATTTACATATGAAAAATGCAAAAACCCATTTTTGGGGTACAAAACCCCCCAAAACTACCCCTTCCGGTAGGTCGATATGTCTGGTTTTCGAACTCATCCGAATAAACGTAGGATTACACATCTCTACCAAATTTGGTGTCGATCGGACCATTTTTACGAGAGTTATCGTGTCTAGGGACACATACATATATACATATATATATATATATATATATATATATATACATATATATATATACATATATATATATATAAATTTTAATGACTATTATTTTTGGTCTCTGGGCACCTTAAAACGAAAAAGTAACATGGTCCCGGGCTTAGGTCTTACCATGAGACCTACGGTAATAGCTTATTCCCTTTGGGAAATTCGCTAAAATCTAAGACCTTATTTCAAAACTAAGAACTAAGACCATTCTTTTGACCCCTCAAACATTAAAATTGGCCCAGAAATAAGGAAGGAGTAGTGTTAACAAAAAAAGGGCATCACGTATTATATATATATATATATATATATATATATATATATATATATATATATATATATATATATATGTGAACACATTAACTTTTTATATATTTATAACGTTATTTTTTACCTTGTTATATTTTCATTTTAATGATTTGACTTTTTTTCTGTTGTTAATTTAGTATAATGTATTTTACGGATTGAAATTTGGCTGCATAAATATGAAGTGGACTGAAAATTATTGTGTGTTTAAATATTTAAAATATTGCTAAAGCAACTTATATTTGGTAGAGTGCCATTTGGCTCCAATATCTGCCATCAAGTAATTTTGAATCCTCTATTATTTAGTAGACATTTAAATTGTTTCATGACAACAAACTAAAACGCCAAATTAATTATTGTTTTAGTTCGCTGTAGATATTGCAGTACAAGTATTGATGCCTTCTCAATTCAAAATTCACCTATATTAAATTCAACCTGTAAACCATTCAGCAGTTTAATTCACAATGATCAAGAAGACTATTTACCAGTTTGAAAACATTTTATCAATAAAAACTAACCGTAATATTAGGCTATAACACACTTTAAGACTGGGACGGTGGCGACGTCCTGTAATCCAGCTACTTGGAGGTCACGAATTGTGAATAGTTACAAGCGATGGATTGTGGATGCTACATTCCTTAATGGGGATTAACGTCCGCACTATCGACTATTTCATCCATAAAAACCATTCTCATAATTAGACCAATTTGTATATATGAGGTCAAAATTGAGGTTCGGATCCCACGTTAAACTGTAGGTCACTAGATAGCTTTGACTGTTGGGCTATGAATTAACAGTCCTGTCTTATGGAGAATGTCGGCCTTAGTCAGTATAACAAGATTGCAAGATTGCACCATAATCATCCTACTCTCATCTCTCATTCATACTTGGCTTTAAACTACAAAGTCGTAATTTTTATTGTTGCTTTACTATAGAGAGCAGCCGAACTATTTGATAGTGGGTTTATTAAGTTTTATATTCCAGTTTCTTACTCTTAAATTACTGCCAACGTTACCTATATTATAATTTAATACTACTAACTCCTGATCTTCTTTACGTAATAGTTTCTTATTTTTTATTTTAAATATTTTTTTTCGTTTTGATAAGTTAACTTTTTATTCATTACCAATCTGTTAGTACTAAATCAGATTGTATTTTATGTAATAAAAAACCAAAATGAAACAATTACATTATTACATAAATCACAAAAAATAAAAGAATGTATAAATAAAATTATTTTAAAGCATAAATGGTTTAATTTCCTGTTTTATATGTTAGGCAACGGTAAAATATAGCATTATTTTATTTTAAAATATTAATCAGTGTATCCATAATGAACAAACAAAAATAACAATGACCATTACAAGGTTGTTGATGTACTAAATTCTAGATTTACTAACTTTATTATGTACTAAAATTTTGAATTTTTAAATATATGTATAAATGGCTGTGCTACGCTATGGTAAGGTTTCAATAATACAAAACAACACTTAATCGATAACATATTTAGACGTATAAATTGATTTATATCAGTCTGTATTGTGGTATTATTCTTCGGTCATTACTATCCTCTTTGTAAACTCATATATTACACTAGCAATAGTATTCCTAATCATAAACAAAAATTTTTCGATAGTAAAATCCGGAAGATAGTTTTAGTTTTAAGCTTAATTCAGTTTTTATATTAAAATTTTTATTATTTTGCTGATTGAAGTTATTCAAATTAACTTAAATCCATTATAGAGTAGATCAATTACACTGGCTTTGGTAAATATTCTCCTAAAATAATATGTAAGTAACTATTACTTTAATAAATTTAAAATTTTTTAATTAAAATTTCACCTATTTAAAGCTGTTATATAAAACAAGGAGTTATTCAGCTATGATTTTATTACAACGAATCTGATTATATTTTACATTAAATTAATTATTAGGGATTTATTAAATTTGGGTAAGGGTATCAATAGTGTTAATAATTCTAATAACCATTACCTGATTAGTACAATTAGTACAATAGTAGTGTAAGAGTTTTTTTACTATTAATGGAATTTGCAACAATTAGTTAAATTTCTTTTCGTTTTTTATTTAGGTTGTTCCCTGGACTCATACTTGTATTAAATCGGTTGTAAAATACCCGATTAAAAACAAACTTTTTGTTACTTTAAAATTAATGAGTTGTCACGTTCAAATATAGAGCAGAGGAAGAGTTCTTCGTCAAGGGAGGAAATTAATGTTCAAAGTTAGTAAACTACAGCGCCAACTTGAATATTGATTATACACTAACGTGAAACTAAATCAATATCTTATGCTGCTTATCACAAAACCTTATAAATATATTTATTATGAGGTACTTTAGATTTTAAGGTAATGTAGAAAAACAAATAGATGTGCAATAATTAACAAATAAACCATCACAAAATGTATTGATGTATTTTTATATTTAAAGTTACAAATAAAAAATTATTATAATCTCATGGATTTGAACCCGGTCCCGCTGGGTGAACCCATAGCTCTACCACTAAGATATAACCGCTGCGAAAAGTTACCAATTTCTGTATTTCTTATAATTATTCAAATTTTCACAAATGGGTTAGTATTTGGTATCGGAATATTATTTCGTAATTCAATCAAAATTACACAAATTAATATTTATAATTAACTTTAGAATACCTATATTTAGTATGTTAAGCAGGTATAAGCAGACTGCTACCTATGGTAACTTTCTCTATTTTAGAGGTTTTCAATATTTGAATTCCATCATGTCCTAGGGAGGGAGTCCTCGTTTATTGACAACATTCCAATACAACAGAGTACACTCTAGACTCGCAACCGTCACATTTAAATTTAACGGATATTAAGTCTTATCATGTGCCAAGTTGTATTAGCACTTTAATTGCAACAAAAGATTTTATGTAATAAAATGTAATTTGACGAAATATAGACAGTAGTGGAAAAGTAAGGCTTTTGGGCCAGTTCAAGGTCACCCGAGCGATGACGTCATCGATGACGTCATCGAGGTCAATGACCTCATCGATGACGTCATCGATTGCATCATCGATGACGTCATCACCAATGACGTCACTTTCATGACGTCACACCCATGACGTCACAGAAATGACGTGCTGATGATGTCATCACCCCTTACGTCACCAAGATGACGTCATCGATGTCACAAAGGTCAAGGTCACGCTGAAACCAAAAATTTTTTGGCACTTTTGCTGTTTCTCGCACTAAGCTCCGAGTTTTAGTCAGGTTACCGTGACCTTGACGACTTGGAGCGAAATTAGACGAGAAACAGCAAAAGTGCTGAGGAAACTTGAAGCTTGCAACGTGACTCTGCCTAAACCGTCATGTGACACCGCTCGGGTGACCTTGAACTAGCCCAGCTGCCTTACTTTAACCATTACTGCAACCGCGATGCGCACCCTACGACAGACACCGAGCGACTGACTGTCAGGCTCTGTGTACTCTAGGTATATCGGCTTGAGAGACTAAGACTCTAAACAGTCAGGAATGGGAGTAACTAACTGAACTTTGCAAGGAAAAGTCATTTCATCCAATATTCTAAACAAATCTTCATCAGTAAAACTCACATTAGTCTGTTTGGTATAAAACTTAGGGTGTCCGCGCAACAGTCTGCGCCACTTAGCTAAAGGCGAAACCCTTTTGACTTTGAGTGGTGGACAGTGTGCAACTAATAAAGTCTTAACACGGCTAAGTTTCTTACCCAAAGTATCCTGCTACATGGCTTCCCCTCACAAAAGTCTGCACAATACTGAGAGACTGTTGGTAGCGCATGAGTGAAGGGAAAAGCGGTGGGGGAAACAGCAGGAGTGGGGGAAGGTCACAGTGGTGGGGGAAGGTGAGGTTGAACGCTGGAGTATCGCATCACTTCACCATGAGCTGTCCTACAGTCAACACACTGTTCTCTCGGCCCGAGTTGGCACTAGAAGAAACCCTACTGTACAGCTTAGGCTGTGAGGGGCAAGGAAGAAAAGTTAAAGTGGAAATTATGGTAGACTCTAAGGTGAAGAGTCGTCTAAATAAAGTGATTGTAATCTTTCAATCCCCAATAACCTTAGAGAAATACAAATTCATAAAGCGACATCTTACTCTTAGGCAAAACGAATTGGAAATAGAAAAGATGACAGTAAAATTAATCTAACCTAAAATTCGGACTGGACACTCATGGCGATACCACGTGGCGTGCAAACGCCACCCTAAACATTACAAGTTAGGTTATTGAGAACCTCTGGTACGATAACCGACGTGCTAGAGTTAAAGTGTGATGACCTTGAGCCAAAACACTGAAATACTACAAGTCGATATCGTCCCAGAGGTAAAGTGTAGTGACCTTGAGTAAAATCAGAGAAAATCCAAGCCATGTTTGTCCAGAGTTAAAGTGTAATGACCTTGAGGCAAAAATTTGTAAAACACTTACATGAACAGAGTCGAAGAGCAGCGATGCTTACCGCATGCAAGCCTGAGACATACTGGCTGAGCACCATCGCGTAGCTTAGGGACTCGATTAAGGTGGGGGTATTGCCAACACTTAGAGTAGAAGTGTAGTGGGTGACCTTGAACCAGACTTAGAGTAGAAGTGTAGTTGGTGACCTTGAACCACCCCTGAGGGCCCCCCCCCCACCTCCACCTCCACCCCCCCCACCTCCACCTCCACCCCCCCACCTCCACCTCCACCTCCACCCCCCCCCATGGGGTGGACCTCCACCCCTGGGGTGGACCTCCGCCCCATGCCGCCCCTTCGGGGGAGACCGGTGGGGATATAAGGCGGCCCGGCCACAGCCGGCTCGCAGTCCGCTCCCGAGCGTTGAACGTGAACGATCGGGACGGACCGCCAATGGCCTCACTAAACATTGAAAGGCGCCTTCACTGTTTAGCGAAGTCTACTCTAACTTTAAGACTTGTATTATTTTTAAGATATTGCGCTTGCGTTTGGGTATTAGGAATTGTTTTATATGTGAGTGTTTTACTTGTACCCTATGTCTCCTATGTGTCTTGTTCGTGTTTTGTCTTGTTGTCTTGTTTGTCTTTTATGTCATATGTGTTTAATGTGTATATGCTTGTTCCAGCGCGTACCATGTTGAGCTCAACCTATTTTGTAAGTGTGTGTTATATCTATCTAAAGTGTAAACGCTTGTTTTAGCACTCCCCCTTGAGCATTTTTCACAGCTCAAAGTAAATTGTAAGGATAGGGACGGGAGTAGGCCCCCGTGTAAAAGTATTTTATACCAACGTTAGCATGGGTCCTCTCAGGCATGCAATATTGCGGCTGGGTTGGGACTCGGTCCGTTTGTACGCTGGCATGCAGACCACAGCTGTGGCCAAATTGCGGCGGCCTCTGCACTCGGACCGAGGACGTGTAAGCCACTAGGGCTGTCCTCAACCTCTGTTTCCCTTATGGAAACCAAAATTATGTAAATGAATTTTGATAGCTATTTGTGTTTTTGCCCCCAAGGCCCCCGAACATTCGTGGTTCGCCATGGATGTACGGGGGCCGAAATTTTTTAATGTTCGTGTGGCCTTGACCCACAAAGATTTATAAAAATTTACTGCATTGCTAAAGTTAAATATTAAAGATATGGTACGGGAGTAGACCCCCGTGTAAAGCTATTTTAAACCAATGTTAGCATGGGTCCTCTCAGGCATGCAATATTGCGGCTGGGTTGGGACTCGGTCCGTTTGTACGCTGGCATGCAGACCACAGCTGTGGCCAATTTGCGGCGGCCTCTGCACTCGGACCGAGGACGTAAGCCACTAGGGCTGTCCTCAACCTTTCTCAAAATTATGTAAATGACTCTTGTTAGCTTTTCGAAAAAGTTATTTGTTAGCAATGCAGTAAATGTGTAAAAGTCTTGCGTGGTGAAGGTCAGACAACATTGGAATGTTTGCTGTTGTCCATAGTTGGGTCTCTTCGGAGGCTACAGCGATGGCAACCTAAATGCCCCAGGTGGGGCTTTATTTTTTTAAAGTTTTTCCATGACCTTGACCTAAATACAGTAGTGTTCTAAAATCTTAATGGTTAGGTATTACTAACATACAAGTCTGCTGTTGTCCATAGTTGGGTCTCTTTGGAGGCTACAGCGATGGCAACCTAAATGCCCCAGGTGGGGCTTTATTTTTTTAAAGTTTTTCCATGACCTTGACCTAAATACAGTAGTGTTCTAAAATCTTAATGGTTAGGTATTACTAACATACAAGTCTGCTGTTGTCCATAGTTGGGTCTCTTTGGAGGCTACAGCGATGGCAACCTAAATGCCCCAGGTGGGGCTTTATTTTTAAAAGTTATTTTGTGACCTTGACCTAATTGTAGTAAAGACTGCCCCTGCATCCCCCCCCGCCCCCGCCCCTCTGGACTTAGAATATTTCCGTAGATGTAAATGAAGTACCTACAGGTTTGAGCCAACACTTAGAAAATTTACTTTTTCTGAGACACTCAGACTTAGAGTAGAAGTGTAGTTGGTGACCTTGAACCACCCCTGAGGGGTGGACCCCCCCAACCCCCCCCCCTCTTGGGGGCGAACCCTAAGGGGCGGGGGTCCACCTCCACCCCACACCTCCACCCCACACCTCCACCCCACACCTCCACCCCCCCCCTCCCCCCTACACCTCCACCCCACACCTCCACCCCACACCTCCACCCCACACCTCCACCCCACACCTCCACCCCACACCTCCACCCCACACCTCCACCCCACACCTCCACCCCACACCTCCACCCCACACCTCCACCCCACACCTCCACCCCACACCTCCACCCCACCTCCACCCCCAGGTGTAGTGGTTGGTGCATCTTCACAGGAAGACACTGTTAGAGCTGCTATAAGATATATTAAAAGTTGTAACGTAATGATAGAGGAAAAGAACAGGTTGTTGGAGAGTGCCCGCAGTGAAATACTTTTGATCCGGAAAGAATGGGAAAAACTAATTATGAAGTGTGACAGATTGTTAGATGATAGTGATGATAGTGAGGATGAGAGTGGATAGGTGTGTGGGTAAAGACTTGGACTGGGACTTGTGTGTGTGTTTGTATGAATGTGTGCGTGAATGCGGAATACAGAGCGGGGGATAGATCACTCTGTGGCAATGGACTAACATGCCACTTAGTGATCTATCCCCCGTTCTGGTAATGTTCTTGGATGACCTTGACCTACTTTACCAAGGTTAGCTAGTACCCCCACCACTGATAAGTGTATATATACGGGTATCGATGTGAAGTTTGGTTATTCTGCTTCGCATTGCTTAACTGAGCACTGTATCTTACCATGGCTTCTTCTTCTTCTTCTTCTTACTTAACTGTCACTCCTTCCCCAAGGAACTACTCTAGACGGCGGGGAACCAGCTCCGGACCTGGACCAATGAGACCAACCAACAGTGCTGCTGTTGCCCGTGCAAACGCTGATAAAACACCAATGTTACGGAGACTGCTAGAAGTGAGTCGAGACGGACAAGGTCTGCTCAGTCTTGGTCAACGGCGTGAGCAAGAGAGGCATGTGGCGTATTTCAGGTTGCAGGGTGTTGTTCCCAGCTTAAAGCTTGGTGATCCAAGAATTGCGACCATCAACGAGGCTGCGAACTATATTACATACTTACATAGCGTTATGGAAGTAAAAGACAAAAACATTCAAGAATTAGAAGAAAAGTTAAAAGTGTTTGACTTTAACCCGATGGACTTTGTGGAAGCGGAGATGAGTGATAGTGATGATGAAGGAACTGAATATACAGGGTGTTCGGAAAAAACGTTTCGGGAATTCAGGAGGTTATTGCCCACATCAAAATAAGCAAAAAAGTTCCTGTAAACATATGTCCTAAAATGCTTCGTTAACCCGCTAGCCGCCATTTTGTTTTTTACACTAAATAATTTTTATTTCCGTAATGGATCATTGTATTAAATTAATATTTGGCATGCACCTTCATCATGGCAATACCCATTTTTAAGAAAAAAGTTATTTTTTTCCAATGTGTATTTTCAAAATGGCGGCCATTTTAAAATTTTAAACTAAAATATCTCAAAATCGGTAAATTTTATTAAAATTTTATCAGACACAAAAAAGTTGACAAATTTAATTATCTAACCAATGGTACCAAGATTGTAAGGATCTGACAACAAATAACGGAGTTATTAAGATTTTTCATTTAAAATTACCTTAATTTGCATTAATTGCAATGCAAAATCAATGTTTTTATGCAGAAAAATCTCAATAACTCCGTTATTTGTTGTCGGATCCTTACAAACCTGGTACCATTGGTTAGATAATTAAATTTGTCAACTTTTTTGTGTCTGATAAAATTTTAATAAAATTTACCGATTTTGAGATATTTTAGTTTAAAATTTTAAAATGGCCGCCATTTTGAAAATACACATTGGAAAAAAATAACTTTTTTCTTGAAAATGGGTATTGCTATGATGAAGGTGCATGCCAAATATTAATTTAATACAATGATCCATTACGGAAATAAAAATTATTTAGTGTAAAAAACAAAATGGCGGCTAGCGGGTTAACGAAGCATTTTAGGACATATGTTTACAGGAACTTTTTTGCTTATTTTGATGTGGGCAATAACCTCCTGAATTCCTGAAACGTTTTTTCCGAACACCCTGTATATTAGGTATGTAATTAAAGACTTGGATAGGGACATGTGTGTGTGTAGAATACAGAGCGGGGGATAGACTACTTTGCGGCAATGGACTAGCATGCTGCTTAGTGGTTTATCCCCCGCTCAAAGGGTAATATCGGATGACCTTGGCCCATATAAAATGTAGAGGGAAATGGGTAACGCAAGGCCTCCCGCCACGGTTGTGATTGTCAGTTTTTACACTCAAGTTCTTGGGCACACGAGCATGGGTGAACACGCAGTAAACAAAGTATTTAAAAATGTATAAAACACTTTATAAATATTTACCTTGCAGAACACTTACACCTGAAACACTTACATGTGTTCCGAAAAGAGTGACCAGATTAGCTGGCCATACAATAGTGAGAGAGAATTAATTTGGTTACAAGAACCGAGCGGTATTCAGTTTGTTTTAAGTGTTATGTTATATGTGTTGGGATCAGGTTTACTTTTTTAACCTAAAAATATTTATATTTATAAATATGGAAACAGGTAGAATATAAATGTACATGTTTATTGTTTTATATATTTACGTTTGAAACCACAAACCTACCTAACTCTGTCCATATTTTCTTTAAAGGAAAAAAGAATGAATATACCCAATATCTTGTTTACTTATAACATTTATTTTTTAAAAACATACATTTTGTAACAAAAAACCATCATATTAACAAACATATTGTTACCGTAGAGTAAATAACTATTTTTACACGTAAATAACTAAAATTATACTTCGAGTGGCTACACTTTTCTTTGGCATGGAACACCTATTTGTAAAAAAAAAAATAACCAATAAAACTAACAAAATAGTAAGACTTTAAATTGATGTATTAAAGTCATATAACACTATTATTTCACATTTTGCATTATAATAATAGTAAACTCAGAAGAAAGTTCTATTAACCTTTGCCCATGTTTAAACGGAACTCCGGAACACGACCAATTAGCAGAAAACGATTTAGCTCCTACTAGTATACGTGTTGCTCGAAATCGAGCAATTTATTTAAATAATGTACAAATGTTACTTTGGCTCTAAATCAATAACATCTGACCAATCCAATAATGTGAATATCTTTAATAGCCAATAACTACACGTATTTACAGCTGATCATTAACAGTCGTTTCAAATGCGTTATTTAGTCCCCAATGTTATTTAAATGGGAAATTTTGAGATTCCAATGTTGGATTGCGCCTTTATTTCCAGTCTGATTATCATCACTTTTTGGCGGAAACAACTACAGACCAAGCCTTACCCAACATCATCAAAAACCTGAAAATTGGTTAAAAATTGTAGAACGAGTCCTCAAGACTGTGAAATAAGTTTTTACTGAAGGTTAACATTATATTTTGGCATAATTCTAACTCATGTTTAACATTTAATATCATTTTCCTATAATATTCATAAAAATAGCAAGCAACAAACGTAATAAAATATAAAAAGTGAAATATTTATTTATATTTGGAGTGATTGTGTTATTTGTAAATAAAACTCATCCGGCAGGTGTGGCCCCAGAGCTATATCCTTTATTATCCATAATGGGGTTAAATTTATTTAAAATTATACTAAGAAACAAACGTTCTTGCGTGTTAGCCCCTCCACAGCCAAAAAAAAGCTACTAATGCAATTTCCCGCATGTTGATAGTTTTTAAATTTTAAACACATGGTCCGATAGTAAATTATTTTTCATGGTAATACCACTTTATTATATTTGACATCATGAAATACGCTGTTTGGATATGGTTAATAGTAACACTTTAAGTTGTGTTTGAAGTATCAAAGTCATTTAACATGATTTATGTAATTTTTCTGTTATAATAAGAGTAAACACAGAAAAGTGTTTTAACCCCTACCCATGTTTAAACGTATGCTGCTTTAATAATGTCTTTATCGTTTTAAGATATTACAAAAACTAACTCTTGTTTAACATTTAATATTATTTCCCTATAATACAAGCATATTTATAAAAACCAAGCAAAAACATAATAGAATGTAAAAATTGAAATATTTATTTGTATTTGGAGTAATTGTGTTATTCATAATGGGTTAATTTTATTCAAAATTATATCTGAGAAACAAATGTTCTTGCGTGTTAACCCCCTCCACAGCTAAAAGCTACTAATGCAATTTCCCGCAGGTTGTTAAGCTTTAAATCCTAAACACATGATCTGATAGTAAAGTATTTCTCACGGTAATACCATTTTTACAAATTAGTGATAGCAATAACAATGAATGACAGACTTGACCTACAAAGCAACGTATTGTATTACAGTAAACACCAGCCTACATAAAACAAGAATAGTGTGACTTATAGCTAGATGTAGGAACAAAACATTGTACATGATATATAACTACATAAATAACAAAGTGAACTAGCGTGTAATGTTTTTTAACCTAACTAATCGTTGAACTGAACCACCAGTTTGAATAAGGGAACAAGTCAGAAAATGTATTTTTTGGGAAACTACCAAAAAACTGTATAGCTACTATCACAGGTGCACGTTGCTAGTTATGAGAAAGGAACAAAAACCACTCGCATTATGGTGATATTACCCACAAAATTGTGCGTGAGTTTGAGGAAGGGAACAAGAACCGGACTTGTTCTCTTCTTCTAGCTGGCAATGTGCGCAGATTAATTTTTATGCAATAAAAAAAAATATTTCGGCATTTTGGCGTTTGTTCCCTTCTTTAAACTGCCGGTTCAATTAGATGATTCATCACATGATGATAATGGTGAATAGGACGGGGATGTGGAAGAGGACGATGGTAGTGGTGTACCACTATAGGACGGGGATGTGGAAGAGGACGATGGTAGTGGTGAACCACTTTGCAAATTACACATCGTACACACAGGAGCGCCCTGTGTTTGTGTTGCAACGTCTCTACTTTTCAACGTTGCCGACGATGCACGATCTTCATCTAAAAACAGAACATAGAATTAGTATGTAATGTTCAACCTATACTACTCATTTTTATTCCTGTAGCAATTTGAAAGTTTGCAGTGTGAAAATAAGAAAAAATTGCGTCAGTTTGTTGTTTTGCAATAAGGTGTTAAATGTTTAAATATTTGAATATAAAGCTTTTAAAGATGATCTAGTTGTTACCCATAAAACATACATAAGGGACAGTTTTTATACTACATTGCGAATTAAAACAGCTGGTGTGAAAACTCATTTACATAATTTTGAGAGAGGTTTAGGACAGCCTTAGTGGCTTACGTCCTCGGTCCGAGTGCAGAGGCCGCCGCAAATTGGCCACAGCTGTGGTCTGCATGCCGGCGTGCAAACGGACCGGTTCCCAACCCAGCCGCAATATTGCCTGAGAGAACCCATGCTAACATTGGTATAAAATGATTTTACACGGGGGCCTACTCCCGTTCCCTATTTTTAATATTTAAGTTTAGCAATGCATTAAATTTGTATAAGTTGTTACTAGGTCAAGGCCGAACAATTGATGAAACTTAGTAAATGGCTTCATATGGTTAAAATAAATTTTTTTAATCATAATAATCTACTTTTAGTGTTCCCCATGGCAGCTTACTCTCCCTATATTTATTATAAGGAGAATAAACATCTATTTCCCTATTTATGAGCATGTGATTTTATTTGGTTTACAATTTTATGTGGTCAAAATTAATTTGACAATTCGCTAAGTATGCAGGTCTGCTGCGACGGGGGGTATTTTTGTATGCTGTGTTTTTAGAAAACTTGTATGTTACATAAGAAGAGGATGGTAAAGGTTTTTTATACACACCATGACACAGGAGCACTCGTGTCTGTGTGCCAACGTCTCTCCTTGACACCTTTGATGATGCAAAATCTTCATCTAAAATATAACATAGAATTAGTATGTAATGTTCAACCTATACTATTAATCTTTTATTCCTGGAGCAATGTTAAAGTTGAAAGTCCTGTTTCTGAATGACATAATTATGTCATGAATTTATTTCCAAGTGTCCCCATTGAACCCTGTCTCTCTATTGTCCGAGAAATGCTTGAAAATGACACAACTTTCGTAGAAAGAACAAAAATCCCAGTGTCCACTATAATGGAACTATTGGTTGTTTGTATTCATTCGAATTACTTTCAGGTTGAGAATGATTTTTACGAGCAAACTAGTGGCATGGCTATGGGAGGAGTACTAAGTCCGATTCTCTGCAATCTATTTATGGATAGGTTTGAAACAAAACCGAGGTTATGGCTCCGTTATGTAGATGATATCTTTTGTTTGTAGGAAGGTCCGATTGCAGATCTTATGAAATTCAAAGACCATTTAAACAACCAATGTGATTCAATACAATTTACAATAGAATTAGAAAACAATAACAAACTACCGTTTTTTTATGTTTTGGTTGAGAAACAACCACTGGGCTGGAACACAAGCATTTATAGGAAACCAACAGCTACCGGACATAATTTACATTTCAATTCTAACCACCCCGCTCATATAAAAACAGGTATCGCCATAGGCTTAATCACTCGGGCAAAATCCGTATGCAGCTCTGAAGAAATTTTAAAGTCAGAACTTGAACAAATAAAATTACATTTGAAAAATAGTGGCTACCCTTTTTCCATCTTCAATAAGGCGCTAAAAGCGGTGAATGATAAAAATATTATGGAAGTCACAGATATGGTAGAGCCTGTAACAACAATATGAATTCCGTATATAAAAAATGTATCTGAGAAAATTAGGAGAATAAATTCAAAACATAATATTAGAACAGTTTTTTAAATGCAGTGACACAATCCGTAGCTTTTTAACTAAAGTGAAACCTTTGAATGAGAGTCAAAATGCAAAGAATGGTGTTTATCAGATTCCCTGCTCATGCGGCTGGAATTACTTAAGCCAAACCTCAAGACCCGTCACAGTTAGAATTAAGGAACACATAAAAAAGTAAAAAATAAAGAAATTACGGCTCTCGTATTTGTGATCATATTATGGAATCAGATCATTTAATGAAGTCGGATGATAGTGTAATTTTATTTAAATAGCCTGACTGGAGGAGGAGAAACATAGCAGAGTCAATGTTTATGGCGGATGAAAGGGGGCCACTGTCTCGACCATCAGTAGACATTCATTCTATTTACTGAAGTATTATTGGAAATAAACTAAAACAGTTAAGAGATAAGGCCTGGAAGGTGAATGGTTTATCGGCAGAAGTGAATAGGACCCCCTCCCCCGCAGGCTCCCCAGCAGGACCGGTTGTTACGCAACCGTCAGTCGTGGTTAGGCGTTCGGCCCCCGTGCGGGGAAAAAAATTAACTCAAGACAAGCCCTGAGGAAGCGGGACGTTTTTTTATATTGTCGATCCCACGAAAAGTCGACTGCAACTCCGGGGCGATTTTAGGGCGGGTGTCCACGGACGACAATCGCAGCAGGGCATAGTGACCACAATTCTTGGAATTGTCGGTCCGGAAACGCAGCTCCAGTCCGCTCCATTTGAAGCAATGGCAGTCGCTTCTATCGGTGTCCACGGACCACGCGTTTTGTCGTCGGTTTTTTGTGAGGCGCGCTAGTGGTCCCAACTCGCCGTGCATACCACAGTCCCCTAGCTCTTGTGGTAGTCGCAGCCTGTTTCCCTCGGCATCTGCACGGCTTTTCTGAGTTGTGTCCAGTGTTTGCGCGTACATGGCGGCAGTAGCAGAGCAGCAGTCGCCACATACCACACCGTGGACACCAATGAGCGCGATTTGTCGTACGCCTTTTTCGCATTCCCGGTCGATAATACCCACATACCACATGCGATAGTCGTCCGTGGACACCCGCCCTTAGTGTTGTTGTTTTCGTCGTGTTTTTTGTGTGTGTGTTTTTTTTGTGTTTTCAACAATAATTGACGAGTCCCGGAAGGTCATTAAGGTGAGTGAAGCCCAAAGAAGATAATTTAAAATTAAAAGTGTCAAAACAAGAAAAAAGTGTATCAGTTTGTATATTGCAATATGGTTTTAAATGTTTAATATTTTTACATCTTAAACCTTCAAGAAAAGTCTTAAACTTCATTTCTGTTTTCGTTTTGTTTTTTTTTTACCCGTAAAATATTTAGGGACAGTTTTATATTAAAATGCGCAATAAAACATCTGATGTGTATAATTCGAGATCTTAACGTTTTTTGAAAATAAATTTAACAACACTTATACTGTCATAAAATGGTTTATAAATTGCAAGATACAAATTTATTAAAATAAAGCACTTGTAATAACTCTAGTATATACAATGGTTCATTTTAGCGAATTTCCCTATAGGGAATACGCTATTACGGTAATAGCTATGGTAAGACCTAAGCTCGGGGACCACTTTACTTTTTCATTTTGTGTTCCGTGATACCCATAACTTTTGAAGCGGACCTCCGATTTTGATCAAATTTGGTATGAAGGTGTAAGACTAGGTCTATTTTTATGAGTTCGCGATCCAGCATTGACGGGTTTTATAGGGTGTAAAAAATGGGTTTTTGGCGTTTTTGACCTAAGTTTTCAAAATTAATCAATTTTAACTAAAAACCATTTGAAAGAGCTTAAAAAAACAAACAATTTAGTATTTTGAATCTTTAAAATAGCTTAGCTGGTTATAGAGAAAATTCAAATCAAGTTTCCCATGTTACTTTCGTGGGTAAATCTTTAAAAGGTTAAATATTGCTTATTTATGAACATATCTTCATTCAAATTTTTATGAACCTTCATTAGGTGGTGAGTAATTGAGATTTGACCAAAAAACCTCCATGGCAGCAAACCTGCATGCTAAATCCCATGGTATTTGTTCCTAATCAGCTGATCAGCTGTCTTCTGCATATTTGTCAAATTGGAAATGTTTATGTTTTGTTATTTGTAAACAAATCTTTCCTTTTGCATGGAAGCTTTGCATTATGCACTTTTATTACTGTTAAAAAAGTCATTTATTGCAATCTAAATATTAATATATGAATTATTACATAAACATAATTTACTCAGAAGTATAATGCCATTAAATATATTATATTTCCTTGTAAAGATTATTAATTATATATAAAACTAATTGTAAAATTTGGAATGTTACAAAAATGGTCGTAGTTTGTAGCTTAGCAATAAGGTTATAGATGTTTTCATAATTTACTTCCTAAGCTAATGGGAAGCCTTTAACATTCTTTTTATAATATATAATGTACATAAGAACATCCTATATATAGTCCGTTTTTTTTTAAACTCTAATCCTTCACCAGAATATTAGAGTGGCGACGAAAACTTTCCTGAATATTTCATCCATAACATGTGAACTTCTTTACATTTGTATATTCATTGCTGTTGGGCTATAAATTAACAGTCCTGTCTAGAAAAAAACAAAACAAAAATGTCACCCTAGACAGTAACAAAGACTACAAGAACGCGCTGCAATCATCCTACATTCATCTCCCGTTCGGGGCAATAAAAAAGAGAGAGATCGTTGCGATTGGGGTCCAGTCACATTTTTTAGCCCGGCTAATTTAAAACCGTCTGCCTCCAGCGAGAGTTAGAATTCAAGTTTCCTTTTCGGGCCCAGCTGACTCTTTTTTTATACCGAGTCCTTGGTAAAAATACAAAGAAAAGTGGAAAGACATAATGGAGAGATTTAAATTGTAAACAAAAAGTTTAAACTCATGACATTCATCAATGAATACAAAAAACATAAAGAAGGTCACATCTTATAGAAGAAATGGTCAAGAAAGTTTCTGTTGACGTGGTAGCGCACTCCACCATAAGAGCGCGCGCACGAGACAATGACCTATTAACTTACTCGGAGTCAGATTACATTCTGACTTGTTGCAGATGGTCACCACCAAAGAATCTCTCTCGTCCTTACGCTGCACTCACATATCATACATAATCTATGAGAGTTTTCCATTATTGGACAGTTCTAACAATTAATGTAGGAACACTTTTTCCGTCCGCCTACTTTAGTTTGGAACCCAAGTAAACAAATTTAAAAATAGCAGGATAGCATGATGATGTTTATAACTTCGTTTATTTTTGTAAACATATGTTTCAATAGAATATATTCATCAGAGTAACATTAAAGGATTTAATAACTTAAAATAACGATTCTTCTTGAAAAAAAGCTTTCAATGATACCAAATAAGCTAAGTAACCAAAGTTTAAAATGGTGTTTTAACGACACAATACTAAATAACAAATTTAATATTTCTCTATCTTTCGTATTATGTTTGGGCCGTTTCCTCTGGCGCTATCTTTATTTGGAGTGCTCAAGTTGAGTTTACAGCGCCTATCAACGTGTCCATAATATTGACAGGAAATGAGAAATTACGCAAAACGTCCTCTATAAAAAATAGCATGAAGATTAAAAAAAAACCGTCTATTGTGGATAAATAAAAATCAGGTGTTTCATTTCAAAACGAGACACACAGACGATAACATAAATATTTCACACCAAAAGAAGCAATCTATATATATATATATAATTCTGGAAGCATAATTGTGAGCGTTTTAAAAAAAAAAATAGCAAGAAACATGATTTATTTATTTTGTGTACATTGCAATATATAATTTGGCTATATATTTATAAAAAGATCGATAGATGATAAAATTGAGTAAAAACTATTCATAGCCAAATGACAAAAAATTAACTTTAGAGTGGTAATCTATACTTATTTAATACGCTAAGGGGTTTTTTTGTCTTGAAAACTCCTACAATTTTTTAACAGATTTTCAAGTTTTTTGGTGTCGTTGGATAGGGTTTGGTCTTTAGTTGTTTCACCCAAAAAACTGATGGGAATTGGACTAAAAAAAAATTAAAGTGCTATCCACCATTAAAATCTTAAAAATTTCACATTCAAATAACATTGGGATTGAATAAAGCATTTTAAACAGCTGTCAATACGTAAAGATGTGGGTGATTAAAGATATTCACAATATTGGATTAATAGGATGTCATTGATTTAGAGCTAAAAGTAAAGTCTGTATTGTATTATAATAATAAATTGCTAAATTTTGAGCAACACGTATACTAGTACAACTTGTAATACAGGCGTTTTCTTGCTTTTTAGCGACTAAAAACTTCTACTTGGAAAGTTGATTTTACATACTATTACAAAAAATTGATTGCTACTTTTACTGTTGTTACTATAATTTAAATTGTAAAAAAAATGAGAGTGTATGCAAACCGTGAAATGCTTTATATAATTGTTCATAACAATCCAATGAGCAATAAATTGTGGTTTGAGAATCGTTTTTTTTTACTACATACTAAAGGAAAATGATAATTAAAAAGGGATAAATATTAGCAGCAATTAAAGATGCATTTTGAGGTGCTGTGTTTAAACCTTGTGACTAAAACATAAAAAATATATTAATTTTAACTAGATAAACCAAATGCATCCTACCTGTTTTCCGTTTTTTGTGAGTTTCCTCCGGGGATGATTGATGCTCTGGTGATGGTGTTGTACTCGGCTCCTCCAGGGATGAACGACGTCCTAGTGGTGTTGTTTGACGCGGTTCTTCTTCCCGGAATGAGCAACGTTCTTGCGATGACGAACGCGGTTGCGTCACGGATGATGAGGAAGAACATTGAGAGAATATACCCTCAAACATTAAATTAAATTAATCGTCAATACTAACATCGGGAAAGGGGCTTTTTTTCAATACACTACAATGAAAAGACAAATGTCTTTTTAAATGTTCGGGTCTCGTCAGATAAGTGTAACAGTGGGGACACTGCACTTGGGTTTTTTTTTAAATGGGATTCCTTATAATGACGGATAAGTCCGTCCTTTCTACTGAACTTCTTATTATTACACTTTAAACAGACAAAAGAGTATTTTTCATGGTTCATTGTGGTAAAAAATACTAAGGAGCAAATAACCGAATAATGACACTAAATACTAATATACTGATATAATAAATACCGAGTAAAATAGTAGGGAGGCCTATCGGTGTACAGAGGAGCGAATAACCGAATGATAGCTGCAATGCTCTCGCTGCATTTTATATACAAATGCACTTTCTTTTAAAGCTGCCCCCCAGTAGCATAACCTGAATAAATGCAGTTTCGAGGTCGTGGCCGCTGTACGAATTTTTATGGATACAGGTTTGCAAACAACTTGCAAAACTTTCACTGTGAGATGGACACAAGGAGAAACCTATATTTGGCTGAGTGTTATTTCAATGCTAAATGATATTTCACAGCGCAGGGTTCTAGTATAGTAGAATGTTAGAAAGGAGGCAGGATATGTTTTTATTTAGCTGTTTATTGTCATACAATGGATTATATGTTAGATAAACTTATTTTGTCTTACAAGACACCTTATACGCATTTATTTTAATGGAGATTCCAAAATGTGTTTTTCTACATTTTGATGAAATTAAACCTTTGCTAATTAATACCAATGTTGCATTTAACGACAACACGGGGACATGTATGTAGATGTTGCTGCAACACATGTCCACGAGTGACTTTCCTTTCTCGCTACAAATTATAAAACAAAATAACTGAATTATTATATTACTGGTTTAAATTACATAAAGTAACAGTTTCTATAGGCTGTGAATAAGATGTTATAACGACATCTGTGTAGCTCTATTTAAATAAACTTGTTTTCACCTGTGTTGTTTGAAATCATATATTTCATTTCATATTTATGAAGTCATTTAACAAGGTAACATATTTCACTCATTTGTATACAATGTAAAGCCTACCTTCCTTGTTAAATAAGGAATTTTAAAGCAAACTAAGGTTGACTTTATGGTTTTAAATGTACCCTGATTTATAATTTGCTCATTACCTAATGGTCTATTATCAACTGATAATACATATTTTAAATATAGTGTTGTTACAATAAATATCGTACTCCAGGCAAGACTGCTTCATTCCCTTTTTCAATCAGCTGTGTATTAGTAGATTATAACATAACTTGACTTCCATTCTACTTTAGTCGCTTCATATACGGAACATAAAAAGCTATATTCAGCTGATATTTTGCTGACTTACACGAGCAGGGAACGGGTAGTAGATAGCAGTGACAGATGGCCGATCGGTGACAAGACAAAGCATATTACGACTTTGCATACAAAGATGAAAACATTTATTATAAAGATTTCTTCTACACTATAAAACATATGATATTGTCTTGTCACGTCCGGACTTACAAAGGTGAATGTTTTTACTATACAGCATGGGATAATCATGCTAATTGCACTATAAACCAGTTAATCAAAATATATAGATATATACTTTGCTTACAACCTAATGCATAGTTTAAAGGTAATCAATGCATTCCTGACCTATGGCCAAATCTTATACTCTAAAACAAGCTCCAAGGTTTTTGTGATTGAATATGAGGGTTTTGACCACCAACAATCGATTGGAACTGGTGCCATAGCAGAGGAAAAATCCTGTTTTGCGCTAGAACCCTTCAAAGATCCCATGTTATCCTTATGGAAATTTTTAAGTTGAACAAAAAATCAGCTGGTAACTGTAGATAAAATAAACCAATGTGTTATATCTTTAACTTGTGGTTTTAGGAAAACATAATAATGTGCAGCAAACCTTTCGCCTGGCGAGTGAGCGGAGCTAACGAGCTTTGTGTGAGAAACGAAAGTAATAATTTTACCGAGCGTAAGCTCGGTCCCTTTGGCACTGTTACTTAGCATTTAAAGGTTTAGAAATGAGATTCTGATCATCTACGGTACTCTACCTTTTAACTATATGGACAAAATTTTTTTTTTACAATGCACACAAGCTAAGAAAAGAGGAAAAAAGAAACATGCTTGCCTATTAATATATAGATTTAAGGATAATTATGTAGAATGGTTATGATGCCGGTGTCCCAGCGGCATCCAGCCATTAACACAACATTATCAGTGAGAGTTTGAAAATCCGGTTGTATCTGCTTCCACCGGTAAGGTTATAAACCACTTTCACAACTCGGCCCACCATCTGTTTGCCTGATAACGCTTCAGTGGTTTTATATTTAGCACAATATCTGGCAAGTATGCCTACAATTAACCGGCAGTAATTTTTTTATAATAGAATAGTAATACATATAAAAGATAATAATACCTAATTGTTAGAAAAAATGGTTTTGTAGGAAACTATACACCTTTTAACATAATTACGCATAAAAGTCCGAAAAATATAATGTTTTATGTTTTTATAATACTGCTTTAGCAACTTTTTATAAGGAATAAGCTATTACAATACGTCTCATGGTAAGACCTAAGACAGACCCTGTTGATTTCATTTTAGGTGGCCAGAGATTAAAAGTAACAGGAGCGAGCAGGGAATGGGCAGTAGCGATGCAAATCAGGCGGTGATCGGTTGGAGTCTCAGACTAAGTATAACTGGACCGCGCATTCAATGGGCAAAAAAGCAGCCACACCGAGCGACGGAAATCAAAACAACGCTTTAATAAACCTGTATTCCTACCCACTAAACCATTACATAAATACGTTATCTTTATATTAAAGTTTTCTCCTTCAAATGATGATTCTTACAGTATTTAATAGATTAAGATAAGGTTTTGTAGATAATAATAATACATAGTTTACTCAAACTTACTTTTAATTCAATTCAGTAATGACATGAAAAAGTAAGATGCGGGAAAGTTTTTTTTATTTATAGGCCAAATGAAAACTGTCAGTGGTAGTATTGTAGCTAAGATTCTGAATGTTATTTTTTATCCTAATAACTAAAAATGAATTTTACTTTACCTAATAATAAAAGTTAACAGCAGCCCATTTAAAGTTTAAATACGTACCGTTAGATTCACAATTGTATTATGCAAATATTAATATAAATTTAACCTTTATATTTTCATTTCCAATAGCTTGAATGTAAGGGTAGTATTTCAGTGTTTTGACTCAAGGTCATCGCACTTTAACTCCGGCGTCGAATTATCGTACCAGAGGTCCTCACTAACCTAACTTGTAATGTTTGGGGTGGCGTTTTCACGCCACGTAGTATTACCATGAGTGTCCAGTCCAGATTTTAAGTTAGATTAGTTCTACTGTGATCTTTTCCATTTCCAATTCGTTTTGCCAAAGAGTGAGGTGTCGCTTTATAAAGTAATATTTCTCTAAAGTTATTGGGGATTGCAGGGATACAATTAGTTTATTTAGAAGACTCTTTATCTTGGAGTTAAACAAAACTTTCACTTTGACTTTACTTCCTCGCCCCTCACAGCCTAAGCTGTACAGGAATGTTTCTTCTAGTGCCAACTCGGGCCAAGAGAACAGTGTGTTGACTGTAGGACAGCTCATGGTGAAGTGATGCGATACTCCAGCGTACAACCTCACCTTCCCCCACCACTGTGACCTTCCCCCACTCCTGCTGTTTCCCCCACCTCTTTTCCCTTCACTCATGCGCTACAAGCAGTCTCTCAGTATTGCGCGGACTTTTGTGAGGGGAAGCCATGTCGCGGGACGCTTTAGGTAAGAAACTTAGCCGTGTTAAGACTTTATTAGCTGCTCACTGTCCACCAGTCAAAGTTAAAAGGGTTTCGACTTTAGCTAAGTGGCGCAAACTGTTGCGCGGACACCCTAAGTTTTATACAAAACAGACTAATGTCAGTTTTACTGATGAAGATTTGTTTAGAATATTGGATGAAATGACTTTTCCTTGCAAAGTTCAGTTAGTTACTCCCATTCCTGACTGTTTAGAGTCTTAGTCTCTCAAGCCGATATACCTAGAGGACACAGAGCCTGACAGTCAGTCGCTCGGTGTCTGTCGTAGGGTGCGCATCGCGGTTGCAGTAATGGTTAAAGTAAGGCAGCTGGGCTAGTTCAAGGTCACCCGAGCGGTGTCACATGACGGTTTAGGCAGAGTCACGTTGCAAGCTTCAAGTTTCCTCAGCACTTTTGCTGTTTCTCGTCTAATTTCGCTCCAAGTCGTCAAGGTCACGGTAACCTGACTAAAACTCGGAGCGTAGTGCGAGAAACAGCAAAAGTGCCAAAAAATTTTAGGTTTCAGCGTGACCTTGACCTTTGTGACATCGATGACGTCATCTTGGTGACGTAAGGGGTGATGACATCATCAGCACGTCATTTCTGTGACGTCATGGGTGTGACGTCATGAAAGTGACGTCATTGGTGATGACGTCATCGATGATGCAATCGATGACGTCATCGATGAGGTCATTGACCTCGATGACGTCATCGATGACGTCATCGCTCGGGTGACCTTGAACTGGCCCAAAAGCCTTACTTTTCCACTACTATAGACATTTTATAATCCTAGTGTAATAGTATGAAGAATTCTCTTTTTTTATAATTACATGAAGGGGATTGCGACTTATTATGTAAAAGTATAGATTTTTTCAGTTTAAGTTCTGGCATAAATCTTGGCATTTAAGAACCATTTTTCAGTTTTACGGTTTACCTACTTATTACGTTTTCAGTTATATGTAGCATTTATTTTTTAACAAAAATTAGATAATTTACACATACAGTCAACTCTTTTATTGTGTCACTTTAATGTTGATTCAAAATTAAAAATGTGGGAAGTGAAATTTGTTTCAACTTCACGGTTATGTTCACTGTTCAGTGATACGAAAAACTTTTGAAACGTCCACTTTTTAGGGGAAAAAAGTATAAATATAAATTTTAATGTATAATTTATTAAAAACAGTTTTACAGACTACTCGTATAATCTGTAAAATAAAAATTAGCCATAAGATATTGCCAATTTTAAATACTTTTTATAACAATTAGATGTTTACACTCTTGTTTAAAAACCCTTTTGCTGTATTAATTGGAATCATACTAAACTGAAGAAAAATGTGAACTTTCGTTAACGAAACCTTGATATGTGAACTACATACTGTATTGATAATGTCGACTAATGATTATTATTAACATTTTGAAGCCAAAATCTTTAAAACCTGGTTGGATTTCGTTTTTCTCCATCTTTTAATGCCAACGAGATTTAATAGATTTCTGACTATGAGAAAACATTATATTTGAATTATGATTATTTACATAAACACATATCTTATATTATGCTAAGTAATGAAAAAAATATTCAATGAAAGCTTAAACCAAAATGTTTGATTAAACATTAAAAACTTTAAACCAATCATTTGATTAATAAATCAACCAAATTTTGGTAATATATCAATTTGTATTCAAAATTCTTTCGTGGGAATTGAAGCTGAATATTTACATAAACTTAAAGTGATTCTTTAAAATTAGTACCGGGGAGCCGAGCTTCGCTCTATAATTATGTTGTAAAATGTTACAAAATGTTTAAAGTTACATTTAAGTTTATTAAGTGAGGGTGAGATGTCAGAGCACCCCTTCAGTCTTCCCTTTTCTATAGGTGTTTTTTACTTCCTCCTCGAGAATGTTGGGGTGGGAGAAAAGTATTTAAAATGTAAACAAAGAACTTAAACTTACGATAGAGCTTTTTGAGTAGCATTTTCCTAAAATAACATTTTCAATCTATCTATAAAAATCAAAGTATGTATCTTCAAAAACGAAAGCTTTGAAATTACAATAATTTGTATTGATTGAAATTGTAGCACACTAAAATTGTTCTGCTTAACCTTTTATTTTTTTTTATATTTAGTTTTTCGAATGAAGGACTAGAAGAGGAGAGAAATTTTTTGTTGGTGTCTCAGTGTATTGATGAAACACGCTTCGCTTACAATGGGGAACGACAACTCTTGAAGGAAGTGTCAGATCAGCTTAAACATTCACAGTAGATTTTCCACATAATTTATATGTGTCTTTTCGTTGGTAAAGTTATTCTGACGATTGATAAACTAAAAATCCTTAGTTAGTTGAATTTCCCATAAGAAATGTATTGGAGGCTATTTTTGTGGTGCTTGGGTTGTTTGTCCAATCAACTATTTTGCGCCAGACATAGAGTAAGGAATTTGAAAAATATTTCCTGCTCCTTTATATAGTACACAAACTACAACACATTGTTTCAAAAATGTAATGGTTTTCAGCAAATATGCGAAACAAAAACACTAACTATAATTTTTCTAAAATATGCAGTTAATATGTGTATCGATGAATATGTTATTTCGCAAAATATATTAAATTAATAATTTCCTTTTTTTTCGTTCTTCCCATACGCACAGGATAAGCGTAGGCCTATTTCCAGTTATAACCACAATTAAAAGATTTCCTATTCAAAAGGATTGTTAGTTTAGTTGTTGATAAAAATATTTTTATTTCGAATATTATATTTTTTATCGTTGACATTAAACATTTCATTAAAACATCTATCCGTGAATATAACTGATAATCTTTCATTCCGATGTGTTTATGTTTTGGTAGCTTTATTTCTTATCAAATCTTAAAAAATATAAGTTATAAAAAAGTCCAAAGGTAACGGAGGTTCGCAATTTACTTTTCATAATTTTATTGAATAAAAAAAAATGACAATGCTGCTCTAAAAATAATTCTATTTTCAAATAAATTATTGAAGTCGTGGTGCTGAAAGTATATGAAAGTATAAAAGTATGAAAGTATATTCAATTCGATAAAGTGAATACTTAAAAAAATTATGAGACAAATACACAAAAATGCAATTATGTAGTAACAAGTCATTTAATCATTAACAATTAAGAAACTACAGAGAATAAACGTAGGCCTGGACTGAATAATTTATCTAGATTAATGTTTTACAAACATACAACACGTACAAGGTAAATTAACATGTTGTATGTTGCTCATTAGGTGTATCATACCCAGGCGAGTGGCCGAGACAGCCAATCTGTTGCACCCTCAGTACAAGAGCTGCGTATTTCCTAATGTACTTACTACAGATATATAAAATATAGGGGGATGTCTTTTTAAATGTGGTAGTTAATTCGATTCTATATGTATTGAAACTTTATATCGCTTTTAAGTATTTTTATCAATTTTCTAAACTTTTTAGAACATTTAATTTTTAATTTGTGTTATAATATTTATTTTGCAATATTTTTATTTTGCGATATTTGAAAACATAAATTCAGTAAAAAACTCGCTAAATGTAGCCTTTTGGCTGGATTTTATTCATGTAAGAGCTCGATAGAAAACGGGTTTACAGGTCCTCCTGGATTATTTATCCAGGAGGACCTGTAAAACCTATTTGGAACAAAATTTCGATTACGCACAAGGAATAGCTTGAGGGTTCTTGGATTGGATTCTGATGACATTTTAATCCGCAGAGAGATTACCTTGCCTGCTGTTTGGTTTTTAAAATAATTCTTAAATCATGTGTATTGTTGATTTCTATTTTCTTAAACTTCATTAATTATTCATACAGGTAAAATGTTATAAAGGTTAATTTTTAATTTTTTTGTTCACATCCATTCATTTTTGTATACAAATATAATAAGACGCATACATTTTGTATTGCTAATTCAATTCAAATACAGTACTCGCAATTTAAAGTTTTTTTTTTCAAGAGTTCTATTCAGAAGCCTATCAAACAAGAGTTTCTAAATGATTTTCAAAATAAAGCATTGTATATGTTACAAAATCTGCTTCTCGTATTATTATTACTAAACAAATTGTAAGATAAACTTAGTATAAGGATTCCTTTACTACTTCGTTCTTAGTTGTTTTTTGTTTGTTTTTTTGTTTGTTTTTGTGTTTGTTTTAGGTTTTTTTATAAGGTTTGAAGGCCTCTTTTTGCCTTACTATGCCTCGTCCACATAGACTACTGATCCGTGCGTGGATCGTATTCTAATATGATTTTAAAGTTAGGGGGTAGCCTGTAGCCGCTAGAGTAGGCTACAGGTGAATGTTACTCATAAGAACTTCCTGTAAGAACGCAAATTCGAACCGACAATGTCACTGTCATAGTCCTGAAGTCCATCTCTCTACCACTACGCGTTATGCCGGCAGTACACTATCGCCGAATATTCGGGCAAATGCTGGAGCCAAATGTTCGGGCGAACTCGCTCGGCGAACTAACCCAGTACACTATCGCTGTCCACTGGACGACACTAATCTCGGAACATTCGGGCGAACAGTCTGATTCCATTTAATTGAATATGGAGGTCAACGTAGATGTGGAAGTAGCTGCGTTGGCGTTTGTTTGTCCTTATACCTACATTACATACTTTTTACGTGAGCACTGGGATGGTGCACACTTACTCTAAGTACCACAAAAAACCGTGAAGCCATGGACGAAGAGAGGATGGTGGACGAAGGCCTTCTGTACATGGAAACAAAGCAAAGTAGGTCTTCCCATTATCACCTTGCATCCATACCCCACTCAAGATAGGTTGAATAATAAATTCAACTGTTTGGTATATAATGCATATGGGTTTTTTTCAATTTTAACTCAAACTCACTATATTTGAGATTATTTTCATAATGAAAATCCAGATATGTAATGATGTAAGCAAGACAATTTAAACAAATATTTCCCATAAAATTAGGGAGAAAATATGTCTCTTTGTAGCAGAAAAAATTATCACTATAAATAAATGGCCATTGCTATCTTAGCAGCATAACTGTCTTGTGAAAACTGGATCCAGTGAATATATTTTAATGAATTTTAATGTGACCAAATTAATATTTACCAATAATTAGATTATTACAAATAATTATTCTATCTATATCTATAAAATTTATTCATATTGGAGTCCCAGTATTGATTTTAATCAGAATTTAACCATTTTCTTACGGTCAAACAATGCAAAACACGTTTACGGAATTATTGGTTGAGCCAAGTGGGGAGTTCGAAAAGATTCATGAATATCCTTAACGGATTTTGGATATAATATATACGGCAAACAAAGTATGAACAAGGAATTGACAACGGAAAAATATACATACACGGCGAAAGAACAGAGGCGAACTCAAGCGAGTGTGTACTGGGAGGATTCGTGTTCGGTGCTCGGCGGCGTTCGGGTCTGCTCGCGTCCTTTGATTCGCGCGAAAAACCGACTCCAGGCGGAGCACAGGCGAGCACGAACACGGGCGAACCGAACCAAGGCGAACTTAGACGAGCAGAGCCGAGCACACCAAGTACACTATCGTGGTCGCCCTTGCTCGCCTTGATTCGGCGATAGTGTACTGCCGGCATTAAACTCGCCAAGTTTAACTTAGTTTAAGATAAATTAACTTCAATGACCATTAATTTTGAACATTTAACCTTTCCAGGACTTCTACAAATTTTTAACGAATGATTAAAATTATTTTTTGACAAATGTTTACTTGTACATAAAATTTAGTTATACACTATGAATCCATATTTTCATCTAATTATATATGTATAAATACTCGACCGCTTACAGGTCGATTTTGACCCACAAGGATCTTCTTTTTGTGTTATTAATAGCTGTAATTTACATTTGCATTTTACCGAAATCAAGGGATTTTGACTTGACTTGATTATAAAAAACCGTGAATCGCCCAATCTAAGTAATACACATAAAGTATTTTGAACTGTATATAATTTCGATAAGGGTAACAAAACTGTTCAAAACAGCATGAAAGAATTCTTCCTTTAGATAATTTAACAACAAAATATTCTAAATTAATTCAAATAAACCAAAAATTTAGTAAAAGAACGTTGACGCTGTTGGCAAAGTTCAGTTTTATATTTAAAATAACAACGAGTGTAAAGATAATTAATATGAGTAAAAACATTTTGTTTGATTCAAAATCATAACTATATTTAGCAATGTATTAATCCCCAGGTGAAAATCCCGGCTATCCCTCATCTCCCGAGTCAATATAATCTACAAAGTACACGGGACGGCGAGAAAACAAGCGGGAACGTGTAAACACCTCAAGTCTAACGCTACACGAGAGGGGCCGCAACACGAAGTTCATTGACAGCAAGTATGTAATGTATTTTTTATAAGATAAAGGCATTTTTTGGAAACTAAACTTGGAACATAATTTAATTTTAATACCCAATATTATTTATCAAATCAACTATCCATTGTAATTTTATTTTTTGCAGATTTTTATATCTTCGTTTTTCAAGTAGGTCCTGTTAGGAAGGTTTTTTGGGTTAAAAAATTTATCAACTTTAATTTAAACAGCTGTGATTATTTTTGTTCTTCAGAAATCGAACAGGGCGTTAAAAATAGAATCTGAAGATCAAGTTTCATAACTGTAAATGATAACAATAATTAAACAAGTATGTGTCACTTTATCTTTCAAACAGATACCAGTAGTTGAATAGGTCTTTTTTATTTACTTTAAAGTTAATTTTAGCGTACGTTAATTATAGTGCAACTACACCAATCGCTTAGCGATGTTTTAATTATTTAAAATAGTTATTTGTTATTTTTAGTTAGTCCATGATGCAATTAAAAGATGTCTCGTTACAAACACAGTTTTTGTGTAACAGTTAGAGGTTGTGTACGTACAATAAATAGTGGTTATAGCGGTCCTTTCAGAATTAATGTTTTATTTCATTATTAAATGTTTTAACCTAGAGATAGTGAGCATGTCCTTATGAAAAATGGGGAGGATCGGTTACCTTTGAGAATTAACTTGTTATATTGTATTGACGGTACGCAAAGTCATTATAAAAAGAACTAACTAAAACATATTACTTTGGTGGTAATAAGTATAACTTGACAAAATCTCTATCACACTCTGTTTGGCTTATACATATTTCACGGTTGGCCACGCCTCTAACACTGATTAGGGTTCAGCCAATGAGTTGACGTTGCCCCGGGGTCTAATATAGTACTCCTCAGAAGGGAAGGGGTAATCTTCCATAAGGTTATCCCAATTTATAATAATGATTATCGTGTTTGTTAAATTATAAAACAATATAAAATTATCTTAATCAGTCAATTTGCAGTTCAGTACTAGATTAATTGATTACATTTAGATCTCTATAATTTTGTATTTAAATGTTTGGAATATTACTAAGTCTTTACTCAATGCGTTTTTGTTGTTTACAAAATAAAGGCAAATAAAACTTTCATTTCTTAAAATTTGAAATTATAAACGATTAGACTAAAGACTAAAATTTAGGAATCAAGGGATATAAAAAATATAATAATAAGAATCAACACAAATAATCTAATGTGATAATAGGAGGCCATTAATAATTTGGATCCATGCTAAAAGGAAAGTTGAACTTGATGTCACCTGAAAACTTAGTTTTATGGTTTCAAACTTTAAACTTACCTGAATATTCCTTTAAATAAATTTAAACTATACGACTGCAGATACAATTACACAAATATCATAAGAAACTTATATTCTATATTATTCTTCAATCTGTTATTATAAATTAGCAATAACAATATTTATACATTAATAGTTCTATGTAATTTTGTTTTATGTTTTACTTTTTTCAATAATGCTTTGATCGTTGGTTCTCTTTTATGGTATTAAAGTAAGAAAAACAGCCTTTTTAAAGTGTTTATATTGTAAATATATATGAAACTACCGAATATTGAAGATGTAGAATGAAAAGATAAAGTGATTATTACAAGTTTTTATTCTTTATCAGTAATCAGTTTTATTTCACACATTTGTTTTTTGTAGTTTCTCATAGTAAATAGGGTTTGTTATACACTAAATAAATAATAAATATATCAAAATTAGAGGTTCATCGCAGAGCAAGGGTGTATTCCGCCCCGATTCGTAGCCATATTTGCGCCCGCGGCCACGGGGAGGTGATTGGCTGTTACGTCACCACTCACTGTGCGGCTGCTGGAAATACATCAACACATACATACACTAACGAATAAATTAACATTTATAAGTTGCAATTGTGAGGTGAGATGTTTACTTACTGCGTACGATATACAACATGAACAATAAAACAAAAAATAAAATTGTGTCAACGAAAAATTTGGAAGGAAAAAACTAAACCTGTAACTCACCACAAATGAAAATCTTCGATTTTTTACGGTAAAATACTTTGATATAGATGTAATTTTCAAATTTTTAACTTACGATCAAAGTTTATTGATGCTACTTTACTGAAGCAGTGAAATTAAAAGAATTGTGTATTTTCTTTATTATTTCGTAGTTGTATTAATATTTCTAATATTTGAGATCATTAAGAATATAAATCGTCTGATAAATTAATTTGTGCATAAAATTATTATCTTTTGATTGTAGCTTTAGTTAATTAAAATTTTTTAATGTTCAATGATGTATTAAATGCTTAACTTTTTCATGTTGAATACTTGTTAATCATTTGTTTTTATGGTAGTATTTGATTGATAGACGGTTCTTCTTATAGCTTACCTCCTAGATTTGGATATAGTTATACCACTGTATATATATATGATTTATTATGATTTATTTTCAACCCCTTAGCGCTTGAAACTCAACTGTAAGAATAAATAATAAAATGTGTAGTCTTATGTATTTTTCCTAAATATTTTTCCATGTTTTCCAACACAAAGCCATTAGCATTTTAATTATATTTGATTATAAAAAAACACTTTTTGTCAATGTTTAAAAATCAATAAATTTATCAAGTGCTTTATTTTGTACGGAAAGCCATTAAGAAAAGGTTTTACGCGAATTTATTAGACTTCAATCAAGCTAGAAAGACCCATTGGAGTAAGAACCCATCTCTGCATACTTCAACAAATCAATTAATTCTGACTGGAAGTCTATGAGTTGAAAGGTCCTGTTTATTTTTACATGTTAAAAAACTGGTTTATTTCAAAGTTTATAATTCTGGTAAAGTGGTTTAAGAGGTATTTTTAAGCCACTGTTATAGAGTCATTCGAGCTTACATAAATAAAAAATATATATATCGTTTATTAAATCATCATTATAGTTAGATCTGTGATGGGTACAATGCAGATTACTTTGAGGCGGTGCAACCTGAAAGTCCCGACGGATTTTCCAATAGAGGTCGAGAAAGAATAGGGAGCTCAATGTTTAGTTTGATGGATTTGGTTTAGAACTACTATACATAAATACATACTATAAATACTGAATGTCCTATATCACAAAATTCGTTTATAAAAGAAAGAAAAAAAATTAACATAATTTTTAGATTGTATTCATAAAGAAACAGTGTAAGATTATGCTTCATTTAATCTAGTCACGTGACCTAAACATTTGGTGTATGTCAAATGATGTAATAAAATTAAATACCATAATTTTGTTTGTAATATAGATTGATATATGGTTATGTCTGGGTAAAATTTATATTTAACTTTTAATACCTAATGACGATTTAATTACACTTATATAACTAATTTAATGTCTGGTTGAATAAAACGGCGGTTGTCTAAAATGCAGCAAACCGTTCACTCCCAGGTAACTGATTGGACAAGTTTCATGTAGGTGTTAACTGTCAAAGTTTGGCCAAGCTTCACTTATCTGAGAAGACGTTCCACGGCTGGATGGTTTCTACAGAAACTCTATATGAATATGAAACTAACTGAATATGATAATAATTTTGACATACAAATCAAACTTTTTCAATAAATTACTACGGACATTTAACTCATTAGTGATGGGAAATAGGGATCTGGACGTTTCGGGATCTGTAATCTGATTAAGTCTTCAGGTGGAAGTAATACCTAGAACATACCTCAAAGCCACCACCTACAACAATTTAAAGTTTAAAGTTTAAAGGAAAATTATTATGTTATTGAATCATATTTTGACCACTTTTGTGATAACAAATGTTAGCAAAGCAAGAAAATAAGGTATTCCTTTATAAAATATTTGTAAACTAATCGAGTCCATATCGACAAAAATTTTGGCGATCCCTAGTAATTAAAAGGACTTAATGTTTTGACTAAATGCATCAATGTGTTATGTCAGCTTTATGAGTTTGTTGCAATACTGGCATTTTATTCATTGCAAACCCAGTATGAATCTTCCCAGAGGAGACATCCTCCACCACGAGTGTTGCCGATCCAACCATCCCTACCGTGGGGAATTGTGATGTGATTGATAGTGCCAGGGCTGTGTCTGGATTTGTAAAGTTGAGAGATTGCCATTTTAATTTTAAATCATCATGGGTTATGTCATAATAAAAAATACAAGTTTAAATATTATGTAAGCTTTGCAGTAAACTAACCAAAACTAAATAATTTTACACTTAATACTTTATAATAAGTAATACAATACTTACTACCCATGAAAAATATAATAAAATACATAAAAGAAATTAACCATTTAAACGATAAATAAACTTTAAATAACATTAATCAAGAGTCTGTATACGTTTTCAAACGGTAGTGAAGCACGACTATATAAATTTATTTTAAACTTTTCTATAAAATGGTTGTGATTAGTTATCTTTTCTTATTACGAAAGAATATGTTAAGTTAAAAATTTATCGTTACCTTAATTTTACAAGCCATAAATCTGCCTTAGAAATACCCACAGGAGTTATAAAGAAGTAGCCTCAACTTTGTTGTTTATTTGGACCATTATATTTAGTAAACCTGATCCATGAAAAATACCGAATAAAACGTGTTTATTGAATTGAATTTCTTTATTTGTAAAATCAATAAGAAAAACCCACCATTAGTTTGTAGGCACATTTAATGCCTATTTAATAAAAAAATTGTACAAAAAAATACCGGAAGTCACATTTGTGGTTTCAAATATAACAAATTATTACTAGTCATTTTTACAAGTATTATTTCTGAACTGTATACAAGCCTAGTCAGACCACTTACTTATTGTTGTAGATGGCGTAGACAGTGCTTGCCAGAGACTAATGTAATATTCAATATATTTTATGCTTTAGTCTGCGGTCTAGAACCAAACTAGTTCAAACCGGACAAACTCTTCCTTCACGATGTGTTGACCACTGGACCTGATAAGGGAGAGGAACTGAAATGACCATAACCTCAATTGCTAATTAATCGACCACCGTGGTTTGAATATTCTTTGGTAATTCTAATAGTTCAAACACATTGTGAACGGTAATAAACTAGAAGAAAGTCTTATTATAGTAAAGACATACAAATAAAACAATTAATTGTGTGTATTTGATAAAATTACCCACATATAAGTTATTTATTTAATTCCCTATAGTAAAAATTACTTATGCATTTACGATTCTTTTAATTTGATTATTATACTTGTTTTCTTTCTTATGTTATAAACTCTTTTCATGCTATGTAAGGTAACATAGCAATCTTGCTTTGTGAAATATGTTCATGCACAAAGTTAAATAACTTTGTATACTCTATTTTGGATTTTTGTCCCTTAGTATATACTTGTTCTTTATGTTAAATAATGAGACCAGGATACAACAAAACTATCCTTTCCTCATGGGGCGATTCTCTTTGGAATACATGCGTTACTTTGGGGTGGGTAGGGGAACTTGTTGTGAATACAGATTATTATAGCTTGTTTGTTTCTTAAAATGATTTTATAAACTCTCTCTAGGCTAAAGGAATATTATTGTTACATAGGTAGGCCTACATCTATGTTTCTTTGTCGGAAAATAGTGGCCAAACAATAATATTACTGTTGTGAAGCTCAAGTGTTGCGGAGAGTTATGGGTTAACTTTTAAAGTAAATTTCAAGAAGTTTTTTTTCAATTTCGAGATCTTTCTTAAATTTATTACTACCCGTGGACCAATAACTTTCCAAGAACTACAATTTTTTATAGGATATGAGGAATAATAGGCTACTTTTACTACGCTGGTAAAAAATCTAGTAGACTACTCACAAAAAATGACCTTTCACTTCCAGACACTTGCCAGGATTATATATATAGACAGATTGCTTATAGCATTATATCATCACTAGGCCTACTTTGGCCTTCGCCCTTTAGGGCTCACTCCAAAGCCAGCCGTTAACTTTCCCTAAGACTGAGACCGCGATCGTGTTTAAATTGGTTTTCTTGGATCGGAAGACTACATACATCACTGTGACTACATCGTAGTTTGAAATGATTCAGTTAATAATTCATAATATGCTGAATGATACCACGATACGTATGGATTGAAAGTTTCTTTGTTATCAAATTTATCAAAGCACGGTTGTTGCAGTGTCGATAGTAGTTTTAATTTAGAGCATCAAAGTGAATCGTGCTTAGAGTGACAACAAACATAGTAAAAGGAGAGTACAACATCAGGGACCAGGCGGCATATATTGAAAAGCAGTACCTTTTTATATACTACGTTTCCGAAAAACCTGAATACACACAGTCAATATCATCACAGTTAGTGGTAAAAGCAAATATATGTTGTATTAAGAAAAACATATTGAAAACTCCATTTCATATTTGTAATCACTTATACATTAAATCCGGTTAGATTGAAATCATGGCAATTTTCTATTAGTGTAGGGTAAAAAATGGAAGTAATTAATCATGATTAATAAAATTTTGCACTTGAAGGTTATTTTCATTGAACTGTGGTATTTTTTGCTGTTACAAAAAATTGCGAGCAAAAAAACTGGCCTGGAAATTAATGTTAATTATAAGGATGACAAACATCCAAGGTAACATTACGTTCCATTGGAATCACAATGGAGGGAATCACCCGGACATACAGGTACTCGTGTGAACAGCGCAAAGACCTTATTTTTGATTAATTAAAGATCAATTAAAAACTGCGCCGGGCATTTATCGTTAAGAGATTAGATAAGTAGACGCACATACTGGACATCGGTAGGCAAGACAATTAATTCCTTGAATACAGGATAAGTAGTTAGATTTGGTTACTTCTGGCTCAGGTCAGCTGCCCCGGAAGCCACGTGCCGGGGCACATAGCTTCCGGTCGTATATTAAATGAGGGGTGAGGAGGTGGGGTGAGCGTTTGAAGTAGATTTGCGCATAAATTAAAAGTTAGTTCAAGACTGAAATTCAACAATTTGGGGTTGAACAAAATGTGCGCATAAATTAACCGGGTTCAACTAAAACATCGCATAAATTAAAAGTTAGTTCAAAACTGAAATTCAACTTGATAATTGGGTTACGGAAAGTATGTCAAGGTCATCCCGAGTAAGTTTTAAAAAAGCCTATCCCGCTACCACAGGAAATAGTTCTGAGAGTTGAACTATCCTGTGATAGCGGGATAGGTAGATTTAAGTTTTGAACTTTATTCGTAAAAACAAATACAATCAATGTGCAAAAACAAATACAATCAATGTGCAATACAAGTTGAATTTTTGTGATGAAATACGGAGTTGTAAAAGCAAACGCCGACGACGAGGATAAGGTACAGGCAGAGTCCCCAGATGACATACTTGACAAGTTTGAAGAAACGTAATATTTCGAGTTGGTTTTCCCGTTCCAATTGCAAACGTTTAATTTCCAATTTCAATTTTTCTTCTTTCATCTTTTCCTCTTCCATCCTTGTGACGAAGGAAACTTCATCCATCATATCCATCTTTATTGTTGTTTTTTGGTGTTTGAAATTTTGAAACAAGTGATGTTGATAGTTCAAATGTTGGAGACGGAATGAGAAGTGAAAGCGAGGAACGTTAGTGAAACGAAGAAGTGGTGGGGGGAAGTTGAATTACAAAGAGGTGGTGGGGGAAGTTGAATCACAATGAAGTGGTGGGGGAAGGAGGTTGCTCACCATTTGCTTCCGTACTTGTTGTTGTCGTGTCTGATTGTAGAGGTGTAAGTGGAGTAAGATTCAGCAAACTATCTTCATCAGAACTTTCAACCCTATCACAAATAGGACAGGCGTAAGTTATTTCCAGATTCATTTTAACAGTGTTGAATTTACTAACAATTTCGTGTAAAGTATTAAATATTTCTTGCAAATCTTCTTTGGAATTTACTTCGAAACTAGAATTCATTCGTGCCAACGGAGAGTTGTTCATCGTGCGAGAGTCGGTGATTGAATGAAGATCGGCGCTTATTTGTCGGTGAGCATGAGCTTGTGACCAAGTAAATAGCTAAGTTCCTCTTCTTCGTCTTTCAATTCAAATATCTTAGCTGAAGTAGTAGGCGTTGTTTCGTCTTCACTCGATGATGAAGAAAATTGAAATATCCTAGCTGAAGTAGTAGTCGTTGTTTCGTCTTCACTCGATGATGAAGAATCACGAGGACGTAAATAGTGAACATCAAGTCTGATCCATCTCATAGGATATCTATCCATGACAGAAAGCAAATTTTGAAATATTTCCTCCAATTCTTCTCTGTCAGTTATTATATGTTGAAACTTGACGAAAGGCGATCCCATGTTGTTAGTTAGAGTGTTGGAAGTGAAATAATTCAAAGGTGGATTCAATAAGATACAAAACTTAAACTAATGGTGGGGGGAAATCTAAAAACCAATGGTGGGGGAAATCTCAAGGTCATCCAATTGAAGTTTTAAAAAAGAGTGTAAAACTGAAATTACACATTCGATGGTTCTACAGGATCGGAATACCAATCTGATCTGTATTTACATCTTTTTATCATATGTGTACAAAAATCATCTTGATGAGACTTGGTGCGTTGACAATGAGCTAGATCGAGAGGATGAAATTTGAAACATCTTTGAGGACAGCATGTATGAAAATATCTTGATTTGTAAAATTTGAAAGTTCGCAATTCCGGTGGCGGTAGTTGTTTTGTTTTGCACTTGCAGTAACAAGATCCAAAAAATTCACATTTAGTGCAAGCTAACCCGTCAACCATCATTGGTCCTAAATCTGTACACTGTTGTTCACAACAGTAACGAGGTTCGTACTTGTACTTTTGTTCTTCCATGTTGACGCTGCTGAGTCCAGTGAAAGAATAAGAGTGTATAGTGTTGAATAGTCAGTTTTATGTACTACAAAAAGTGGTGGGGGTAATTTCAAGGTCATCCAAACGAAGTTTTAAAAAATTATACCTTACTAATGTAAGGAATATTTATACTTAAGAAGTTTATTTCTGTTTATCTTCTTCAGACTTTGTCTGTTTTTGTTTGTCTTCTTCAGCCTTTTTCTCTCTCTCCGCTTTAGCCATAGCGATAAGTTCTTCAGTCGATAGTGGATGTACTTCAGGAAATTTTAAAATTAATTTAGCTTGATATCCTTCTTTAGTTAATATATTTAAATCTTCAGTCATTTGTTCAACGGTGTTGTAATCTTTTCCATAGATTTTTCCATCAAGTTCGATCATCATTCTGTATAACATCTTTAAAATTAGGTGTTGACGCGGCGAGAGTCGGGAAGCGAATGATTAGTTATACAAGTATCATTCCCTTTTTATCAACTTGACATTGATCACGTGATTCCTTAGTTTTATTTGTTAAAAGTTATTTAACATTGGTAATACTTGTGGAACTTGATGTTATGTTGACCAGTCGGTGATGAAGATGTTGTAGGTTGTGTTGAAAGAAATACTTCATCATCACAGTATTTTGTTTTAGTAAACATCCTTACATTAGTAGCACTAACATCAACAGTTAAGTGATAACCACCGGTAAGTAAAACTCGCATTTCGTTGGTTAAATCTTCAAGTTGTTCAAAACTCGTAATGGTGTTGGTATCGTAAGATGCACACTTGACCTTTAGGGACATGTTGAAGTTTTGTATTTAGTTATAGAGAGCGAGATGTGTACGGTACGAAAGGTAGTCGTAGACTGATGAATTTCACAAGTTGATTTTCACTTTTATTATCACACAAAATTGGGTCAAGGTCATCCCGTGGAATTTTTAAAAAAAGCAACATATTGCTATGTACAAAGACATAACAATATGTTGCTTCTTTTATTTTTTTTTGTTTTATATCATCTTTATTGAGAAACCATTACAAACATATATATTTACAAAGTTATGTACAAACTAGTTAGTAGTAGGTGTTACATGAATAGTTAGTTCAGTTGAGTTGTTTCCACTCGGTCCGTGTGAAACTAAATAGAGTGCGCCAGGTTGAATAACTCGAAGATCTTCATTTTGTAGAAGTTGTACAAACCGTTTCGGTAGGAAGATTTGAAACTTCGGTTCGTCACCAACTGTATACGGCGCCTCGCTCAATGTGCAATTAATAGCATCACCAACTGAAGTGTCCATCTTCTTGATTGTATGTATGATGTAATGTTTTTCTTCTTTTAGTTCAGAACATCTCTTCGTCGGTAAGATTGTTGATTTTGAATGAGCGTTGAATTGATCAACCAAATTTTGAAGAAAGTTCTGCGATGCCATCTTGATGTTATTGTTAATCTTCTTGTTAATAATAATGTCCGTCGGAGATGTTGTCTCTTCGGAGGTTCGAGTAATACTCATGCTGCGTCATGGTAGCGCTCTCACTTTTATTACCGACATTACCCCCACCATTCTGTTGAAGGAAATTATTCAAGCGGTAGGCATTCTTCAAAGCGCACTGTGACCTTCGATGTTTAAAACTCTTTGATGAAATACAAAGTTCATTGAAATAGCATTGGAAATCTCTATCTATTATTGCATTTATCACTTCGTTGCTTGTAAATGATTGTATCCAATTAGCTTTTTCCAATCCTCTTGTGTAGATAGTTTTGAACTCTTTGCAGTAATGATTCATAATGTGCGGCATCATGTTATAATTAATAAAACCTTCATCCCATCTTAAGTTGTGAAAATGTTTGTACAACCATTTGTTTGTAACTTTCGCTTTAGTTGTTAGTCTATTGAATGGTAATGGAGGTTTGAATAAGTAATGATAAACTACAGATGTGTTCATATCCAAAATTACTAATTCTTTTATAATAAAATTTCCATCATTTCCTCGAAAAGCTTGAAATTCAATTATACCTTTTTTTAACTTCCATTATATGTGGCGCATTAGAAAACGAAACCCGTTTGTTCATGATGAAGTCTCGTCAGCAACTGACTTGTATTACAAACACGATTGTTCTTCTTTAACTTCTTGCGCTTCTTCGTCGATATTAAAGTTGGTGTGATAGTTGTTCAATTGTCTCCACATATCCACTTCTTGAGGTATTCGATTAAAAATTGAAGTATCCACGGGACCGTATAAAATTGGAACGAAAGGTTGTCTGTCCAATGTATCGATTAGATAGTCTTTGATTATTGCACTTGAAAATATTAGTTGTTTCAAATATCTGGTGACGGGACCGGTAGTACAACTTAAAGTGTAAAATTCTTCTTTAGTCAAATGTAATTTTACATCATGTCTAGTTAAATCTCTGAAGCGAACCATTTGTCCCCCACGATGTTTCACTATATCAACTTCAATATTTGATTCCAATAAACTTAATCTTGTTCTTCTTCCAAATGTGTTGTTACTCAAATAACATTCCAAAAGATGTAAATGTTTCATAAATGATTCCCAAGAAGTTTCAGTGAATGTAACCATTTTATTTCCATGATTTAAAATAACAATCGGTGAATAATCCAATGATTTTAAAATTCCAACTGAAATACTTTTCGTCATGCATGATGAAATGGGGTAGAAAATCCGAAGAAATACTTCTGTTAAAATATTAGTTGTAATGTTAACTTCAACCTTTTTTCTTTTTACTTCTTTTTCAGCTTCTCCTTCTTCTTTTTCTTCTTCTCTCTTCTTATGTTTGTTAAACTTGAGGAACTCGTCCATTTCTCGTTCAACTTGTTTTTCTATATCTGAACTATTCTCATCCATTAGAGGTGTATTTTTTTCTCCGTTAGTAGAACTCATCTTGCGAACGATGTTTCCCATACGACGGTCGAATATAAAATGAACTTTCCACTCATGATTTTCTCTCTTTTATGTTTTTCGTGAAATCCTTGAAATTTATACAATCACATAAATGTTTGTTTTCAACTTGTTTTTCACAAACGAAATTCTAACCTCAAAAATTGAAGCAGATAATTCTAACCTCAAAAATCTGCAGTCGTTGTACTAATTCTTTTTAAAGTACATTCTTCACAATTCCGGTCAGCGGTGTGTAAGTAACTATTTTATCATGTAGAATTAGACAGTATGCTGAAGTTCCATCTGCTACTGGTTCTTCAAATTCCATTTCAATTTTTATATCCACACTTGATGATTTTACCGATTCATTTTGTTTTGAACAATCGATTACAATTATCGGAGCCTTGGAATAATACTGGTCAGGCGATAATAGTGGTGTATTAGTCTTTCCATAATATGACGATTGAAATCTTGCATACATATCGTATAAAATGGAAAAACGTTTTTTGCTGAACATGACATTCAAATTGTCATACGGAAAGAATTGAGAGTTTAAGAAAACTTTACAATTCTTTATTTTACAGTGATCAAATTGACCGGCATTTGCAGTGATAACATCTTTTCGCTTAGTTTGAAAACCGAGTATTATGTACCTTGCCCGTTCCAAATAAGTTGATGTCTTGACGGTCCATGTTTGTCGTTCTGTCTGAGGTAGTGTAGGATATTCATGGAATTCCCAACTTCGGAATGGCATCACAATATCACGGTCAGACTTTAACTTTCTCAATAATACGATTCTATGTTCATCGGCCAATCTTACATGAGGTACTCTCCAAACAACTTTATCCAATTGTAGTTGCCATTCCAGTTTATCTTCCGTAGTTGCAGGGTCTGCAAGTATCAAGTCCTTGTTAGTTGAAGATCTGAGTAATACCAATTCTTGTTTGACATTTATTATTATTCGTTTGTAATCTTCAGCGAATCCCAAAAGCAATCGTAAGGGTACATGAAAATCAAAGTGACCGTTGGAATCCGGTGTTATAGTGTCTTTATCAGGGGCAACCCATCCGGCGGTGACTATTGAATTCTTCTCATGCGGTGTTAATGATGTTAATCCTTTCAATGTCGTTGTTATACCAACCTTTTTTGTCGAATCAACTGTCACCCCTGATATCTCATATCTTATTTCATCAAAAAGATATGCCATCGGGTTATTTATAAAAGGAACTGTTGAAGCAGTTTTTCCATCCAATTTTAATACCCGTCCTTCAATGTACAAATAACTTTCACACGGTAATGTGTAAATATCTTGTTGTTGAATGGGAATCCTTATTTCATCGTTATTGTTTAATTTTGATGAAGTGTAAGGGTTGTGCGTGTGATATTCCTTCTCCCATAGTGTTTCGTCGAATGTCGGTCCTTGAGATATATCCAGGATATCCATCGTTGTTAAGTTTCAATCCAATCTTCTGTAGAAAACGAATGTTGTCCGATGTTAACTCTTCCAATGTCGAGGAGCTACTGAGCTCCCGACTCTTCCGTTGCGGTTTAAATGATAATCCCATGTTGACCTTTATGTTGCCGCTCTGATGTGTATCCGTATAGTTATCGTTTCTCCTCTAAAGTCAACACTAACACCGTCTTGATCCAATATGTTCAGTACGATGTCTGAAATGAAACTGGTGTTTAACGGTAGGTATATCAAGTCTTGTGGCTTCTCAACAATTTTAAAACCAGGAGCCACTGTTGGATAAAATGTATGTAAAATATGCTGATTCACTCCTTCTCTATACGATCCGTGTATAATATTACACGTTACATCGATGCTATTGACTTTCAATATTCCCCTCAGGGGCAGTGGGCTTTCCACTGTACGGGTGTTTCTTGGCGACCCCGAGGTACCTGAGCCAAGCTGTGAGACCCTCCTCACAGTTCTTCCCGAGCTAAGGCCTTTCTTCTCATCTTTCAGGTCTTAGCTCACCGTCTTTATTCTTTCCTGAGCTAACCTTGCTCACCTTCTTGTTTTCGACCCCGAATCAAGGGTGTCTTTCCACCTTCTTTCGACCGGCGCATGCTGGGGGGTCCTGGGAGTGTCCCTGTTGTGTTGCAGGGACTGATGTGTGCCTCGCACTGCCGATGGTCTCCTCCAGTGTGTCGTCAGAAGCCAGCCGCTTCGGACCTTAGTCAGGGAGTGCGGCATGGATGCAGGGATCGGACTCTGCATTGCCACGGTGCGACCCCCAGCACGTCCGGCACATTTTGTGTATCGGTGCTGGGCAAACGGAGGTTCGGGCCCCGGAGTCCCGGGGTAGGGGTGTCTTATCTCCTACGGGGGGTAGACCTCCGAGGGTGTACCCGCTCCCGGCCGATGAAGGGCCGCCTCTTGCCGCACGATGCGCTGGTTACAAAACAGTATGGATTGTCAACTGCAAAACACTAATCTTGGAAAGGAGAACGAACAGGCTGCTTTTAGGCGCAGCTCACTTGTGCAGAGGTCTCCGACCTCAAAGACTGGGACGCCGACGGTTGGAATTAAAACCTCCCCTCCGCCGGCCCCGTTCAAGGCTGCTGGTGTCGCTGGATCATCGGCCGTAACAGGAAAGGAGAAAGATGAGGTTGATCTGGGTATGGGTGTGACCGAGCCGGTAACACCTCTAGCCAGGATGCAAGGAATCCCTCCCAGGAAGAGCCCTCTTCGTGCGGCATTCGAGCTGCAAATGCTTCGGCAGCAGCAGGACGACGCCCACGAGGAGGAAGACTCATGTCTGAAGAAGATGAAAGTTCTTTTGAAGGAGATGGCCAAGGTCCTCCTAATTCAAAAGAACATAAACAAGGCGATAAAAGAGGGGATCCCGAAACTCGAAGATGCTTTAGAAGAAATCGAGGAATGCCGGAAAATCAGGCTAAAGGCAGTGAAGCAGGAGCGCGATGTCACGAACCGAGTCATCTCTGCTTCACCTCAAGCTCATCTGGCTGAGTCCCAGACTCAAGCCAGAAAGCGAAAGAAGAGGCAGAGCGGTTCTTCGCCGGGAAGCCCTGAGCTTATTGAGGTGGACTCAGTGCCGAGACCGGTTTTTGTCACTGCGGCATCGCAGACATCTCCTGTCCAGGCTACTGAATCCGCCCCGGGCGCTGCCGTGATTCCAGCGGCTACTCCTGCAGAGGTTCCTGCTCCGGCGGCTAATCCTGCCTTGGCAGCAAACTCTGCCTCAACACCTTTGGGGGGCTGGAAGACGCGCCTGTCTAAGAAAGAAAGGAGGAGGCAGAAGCAAGCGGAGGCAGCTTCGAAAAGTGCGTCGAGGGTGGAGCGGACGCAAGTCTCAAACCCGGTTGGGGAGGCCTCTGGCAAGTCTGTCAGAAAGCCTAAACAACCCAGGCCTAAGAAGCCCAGGACGGAGGCAATCTTGATCAAGCCCTTAGGGGGGCGATCTTTTGCCGATGTTCTGGGTCAGATTAGATCGCAGGCCAAACCGGAAGAGACCGACACCGTTATCAAGTCTATTCGGCGAACCCAGAACGGGGATGTCCTCCTCGAACTGGGGAAGTCGAGTGACAAGATCGGTTTTGCCGCTTCCCTCAAGACTGCACTTGGGGACAAAGGCTCCATCAAGGCCCTAGAACCGAAGTGTTCGGTCGAGATTCGGGACCTTGATGTCCTCTCCACCGAAGATGAGGTGACCCGTGCGATCCAGGTGGCACTCCCGGAGATACCGGCCGATGGAGTGAGGGTATGGCTGACAAAGCCTAACCGAAGTCAACTCCGGATGGCTGTTGCTGAGATGAGCGAAAAGCACGCCAATAAGCTGCTTAGCCTTCAGCACCTCAGAGTTGGTTGGGTTAGTTGCAGGCTCAAACGGAGGGTGGTAGTTTCGAGATGCTTCCGCTGTCTCGGTTTCGGCCACTCCTCCCGAAACTGTAAAGGGCCCGACAGGAGTGCCAACTGCTTCCAGTGTGGAAGCCAAGGCCACAAACGTAAGGAATGTTCCTCGAGCCCCTCCTGCTTCCTCTGCAAGGATTCAGGCTCCAGTGCCCTCGGTCACTTACCCGGGTCTGGTCAGTGCGGTGCCTTCAGAGCCGCACTTGAACAGGCAAAAGGCAGCGGCCGGTAATTCGCATCCTCCAGGCCAACCTTCATAGATCCTGGGGAGCTGATAACCTTCTAGATCAGCTCGCCCGAGAACTTGGTGCTGACGCGCTCCTTATCAGTGAACAGTATCGGGACAGAGACCCAAACATTTGGATCTCGGACAGCCTCGGTACTGCTGCATTTTGGGCACGTAATACACGAGATGTTTTGGTGCGGAGTCACGGGCGCGGCCGAGGATTCGTCTGGGTTCGGTGTAGGGACGTGACTATCTTCAGTTGCTACCTCACACCCAACGAGGCCGTCCAGGACTTCCGCGACAAGATAGATAGCCTAGAGGAGTGCGTTCTTGGCACCACCGGGCATGTCGTCGTTGGTGGCGATTTCAACGCCAGGGCCGTCGAGTGGGGAATGCCCTCTACCAGCTCCCGGGGGAAATACATCCTGGATTTCATCGCCAGGGCCGGTCTTGTCGTCCTCAACCAGGGCGACACACCTACTTTTCGGCGCCCCGGGCAGAGAGGCACGATCCCCGACGTCACCTTTGCGTCTGAGTCGCTCCTTCCGAGGATCTCAGGCTGGAGGGTTGTGGAGGACTACACGGGTAGCGACCACCAATACATCGTTTTTGACCTGCATGATCAGGCAAATCGTCGAGTTTCCGCATTTCGGGAAGGGCCACGCCGGTGGAACACCAACAAACTGGACGTGGTCAAGTTCACCGAAGTCATCTCTCGGGGAGCACAGGGGAATCCTGGTGAGGCTGGGGCCGAGGCACTAGTAACATCCACGATGGAACTGATCGTCTCGGCCTGCGACCAGTCTATGCCGCGAAGGAAACCCCGACGCGACAAACAACCCGTTTACTGGTGGACTGAAGAGATTGCGGAACTCAGAAGAACATGTTTAAGAACTAGACGAGCCGCCACAAGAGCGAGAATTCCCGCAGACAGAGTTCGTAAGTCGGAGGCCTATAAAGCTGCGAGAAAATCTCTCCGCCAGGCGATAAACAGGAGCAAGGCGAATAGCTGGAGGAGACTTCGTGACGACGTTGACTCCGACCCGTGGGGCCTGGGTTACAAACTTGTAACACAGAAACTCGGCGCCCGCTCTCCACCTTCCATCATGGAGGGCGCCACCATGGGGAGGATCGTCGCTGCGTTGTTTCCTGAACATCCACAGCGACCGCTGGTTGACTTCGGACGGGTAGAGGACGTTCCACTCTTCACTTTCGAGGAGCTGGAAACCTCCGTTCTCTCCCTGAAGAGCAACAAGGCTCCTGGCCCGGACGGGATTCCCAGTGAGGCTTTAAAGAAAGTATTTTCAATTAACGCTGACTTGTTGTTGAGAATGTACAATGCCTGTTTGGTAGAAGGGGTGTTTCCGGCTCCCTGGAAAACAGCCAGGCTTGTACTGATCAGCAAGGGCAAAGGTGATCCCGAACTGCCGTCGTCCCACAGGCCTCTCTGCATGTTGGACACGGCTGGGAAGCTGTTCGAGAAGCTGATCCGTTCCCGCCTGACTTCTGCCGTGGAAGCTGCCGGGGACTTATGCCCCCGTCAGTACGGCTTCAGAAAGGGACGGTCAACGATCGACGCTGTCACCGAAGTTCAGAGAGCTGTGGAGAGAGCCGAGAGCCACAACCATTTCTCCCGCCGAGTAGTGCTTCTTGTTACGCTTGATGTCAAGAATGCCTTCAACTCGGCGAGGTGGGTCGATATGTTGGATGCGCTTCGCAACACCTTTCGTATTCCTGCATATCTGTTGCGGCTCATCGAGGATTATCTACGCTCTCGAAGCCTGATCTATGACACAAGGGACGGAACGCGGACGATGGAAGTCACTTCTGGTGCCGCACAAGGTTCAATACTCGGCCCGGATCTCTGGAACGTTGCCTATGACAGCCTCCTGAGGTCCGAGATGCCTGAGGAAACCACTTTGGTTGGGTACGCCGATGACGTCGCAGCTCTCATTGCTGCACGCAACGTTGAGCTGGCCCAACTAAAGTTGAACCGAGTTATGCGGGTTGTCAACAACTGGATGTCCGATCACGGTCTCTCGCTTGCTCTTAGTAAGACGGAGATCGTGATTCTCACGAAGAAGAGGATCGACACCGTCGTCCCGTTTAGAGTGGGAAGGGAGGTGGTCACATCAACTCGTGCCGCCAAATACCTTGGGGTTATGGTGGACACCAAGTTAAGCTGGAGGGATCAGATCTTCCGTACGGCGGACAAGGCCGCTAAGGTAGTTACTCACCTTAGTAGGCTGATGGCCAATGTCGGGGGTCCCCGATCCAGCAGAAGACGTCTGTTGATGTCCGCGGTCCAGTCCGTGCTCCTTTACGGGGCAGAGGTGTGGGCAGGCGCTCTAGATAAGGAGTGCTACAGGCTGCGACTCGCCCGGGTTCAGCGTCAAGCCGCGCTCAGGGTGTGTTCCGCCTACCGGACAGTGTCCGAGCCTGCCGTCCTGGTGGTCGCCGGAGTCATCCCTGTCAAGCTCTTGGCAGGGGAGAGGAAAGCGATTTATCAGAGACAAGGCGAGATCGGCAAGGACACGGCAAGAACAGAAGAGCGCTCCCGAACCTTCCAGCAGTGGCAACACAGCTGGGAGCACGACACCCGAGGACGATGGACTGCGCGACTTATCAAGCAGGTCCAACCATGGGTGGAACGGCGGCATGGGGAGGTGGACTACTACCTGACCCAATTTTTGACAGGTCACGGCTATTTTCGGTCGTACCTGAACCGGATGGGAAAGACCGGTTCACCGGACTGCATTTATTGCCCGGGTGTTCCCGACGATGCGGAACACACATTCTTCCGATGTCCCCGTTGGGAAGGGCCCCGCCTGGAGGCCACACAAATATTCGGTGCATTTTCGGTGGACTCGGTCTGCCAAAAGATTTTGGAGGATGAGGGCAACTGGGATTGTTTGTCACAGTTCGTCCGGGGCATCCTCCTGGAAAAGAAAACCGATCTGGACCGCGAAGTGGCCCAGATCCCTTGATAGAGCGGCTGGATAAGGAGCGAGCCCGACGGGCGTAAGCCAAATTTAGGCCTAGCCTGACGTAATGTGATAAACAATTCCAGGTTAGATTCCTAAAAGAGTAGAGGAGGTTTTTTAGTGGGTAAACCCGTTTTTTAGGGGAGCCCCACACTACAGGCTGGCCACCTGTGTGCGTAATGCATTTTTCCGCCTCTCCCTTAAAAAAAAAAAAAAAAAAAAAAAAAAAAAAAAAAAAAAAAAAATTGACTTTCAATATTGTGACAGTTGTATCACCTGAATGAGTAGTTCCAGGAGTTAATATATTCTTTTTTGTATCTGTAAATCCAAGTAAACTGCCAATGGAGTTTTTGAAACTGACATCGATATAATATTTTGAAGTTATTTCTGCTTTTAAAGTATTATTGTTTCCTTTAACGGTGATATTTTCTTCTCCGAGTTGTTTTTGTAGTAATTGGTTTATATCATCGATTTCATAAGCTCCAGTAGGAAATGTAATTATTTTCAATTCTGAGTATTTTCCTGAAGCATCCTTAGTTTCATAATAATGTAGTAAATTGTTCTTTCCTTCCGTAACATTGGGAATTGAGTTGTAGGTAGTTAAATCAAGTAATGCCGCTTCCCATAATCTTTCCTTGGATAGACGCAATGCTGGGAACAGCGTACTTTTCAATGTGGATGAATTTCCACTCAGTGACACTGTATACGATGACATCTTAAAGCTGACTGACACTCTTCGCTAGAAACTCCAAACATAAATGCCCACATATTTCAGTATTGTTAGGTTGTTCTCTTTTGTAATTGTAAAAAATGTTTTTGGAGTTTCGAAAATAATGTTGCAGTTCTTTCGGCGGTGGTAGATTGCCAAAACTGTCAAAGTAGTAAACGGTTTGTCCGAGCTTTTTATAGCATACCCAATGAGTGCCTGGACCATAGGTGGAATCCAAATTTACTATTCCAGTTTCATTTTCCCATATTTTAGTTGGTAATGCATCTTTCATAAAAACTCCTCGAAAAAATGGTATTTTCAAACATTTTACATAATCATTTAACTGATGATTTGTTAAGGCTTTATTTGGAATTATCAATTGATTCTTCTTATTTAGTACACACGGTACGGTCTTAGGTATAAACCTGCTCCGTTTTTTACCATTGACCAAATAGAAGCTTTCTTTACTGTTGCTTTACGAGTTCTACGACGTCTCTTCTTAATGTTTCCACCTCTTTTGGGAGCTCTTCTCTTTGCAGGTCTTCCTCTGCGACGTCGTCTTCCAGCACCAAATTTAGCTTTCGTCTTCATGGCTGTAGTTACTGCCCAAGCCGCTGCTTTTTCTGCAATACTTGCGTCACTTGATTTTACTCTTTGCCAAGCTCTTTCCGCTAGAATTTTATCCGCTATTGATCTATTTGTTGAATCTTTATACTTTGAATATGCTATATCGTGTTCTTTGCAAGCTTGATCTAATTTATTAATTCCAGGATCTCCTCTTGCTAAACGTTTTGACAACTTAGTTCCAGGTCCACAATATTGATAACCTCCGGGCAGATGTAATTCGTATGGTAAAGCGTCTATCGCTCGATTCACAACAGCACCAATTGGAATCCGTCTGAGCAGGGATAATGCAGCTGATGTTAAACCACGTCCTCTCTTGCCGCTGTCTTGACGACGACTGAGCGATACGGTCTTCATTATGCTGTTTTATGTAACCAACGTCTTCACTCTATGAAATACTTTATGATAATGAATCCTTTTTTTGTGTATTCCATACTTAAATATTCATAAGTTTTACTAGTATCTATCAATGATTTCATCTTTAATCCATTGGTTTCTCTGAGAATCTTCGATTTTATTGTGTTTCATCGATGCATTAATCAAATGATTATGCATATCAATAACTACATTACCTACAAGATTCATTACATACTCTACATTAGTAGCATCTTTGTTACGTGTAGGATTATCAAGATTTGTGATACGTTTACCATTACATGTATACACAGATGGATCGTTATTAGAGGTTGCTATAACTTGATTAATAGTAGCAACATCATTCGGAGCTATTCCTGCTGATATGTTAGATATTCTTCTATTTTTTCCATCATATAAGTTATTTATTTTATCTAAAACTATAGTTTGTTTCACAACAACACAATCATTATCATCTTTACCAGATTTTACATGGGTTAATCGTCTACCTCCACATATAAAGTTAACACCAGTAGCTGATAGTTGTGGCACTTGTGTTAAAATAACAGCATCATGTTCTTCCGTGCCTAAACTTATATTTGACAATCTTTTATTTTTTCCATCCCACTTGTTATTTTGTAGTTGTAGTAAGGTAAACTTTTCACTTCCTTGCACAAACTCATCACCTTTCTTTGACACCACCTGATTTTGTTTAACAAAAGCGGATGTTCCTTTCTTCAAGCTTTCATTCATTTGTCTCACAGTAGCAGCATCCGATGGAGTTGAACCATCTTTCAGATTGGACAACACTTTTCCATGACAATCAATAACAGCACCATTATATAAAATACAATTATCTTTAATGTATTTAATATTAACACCATCACTTTCTTCTTTAGGATATCCAATATCGTTTATAGTATATTTATAGAAGGAAAATCCATCTTTTTTCTTTTCTGGTATTACAGAATGCAAATAACGCTTATTGATTGTATCTGTATCCTCGGTTGGATCTGCAACATTAGTTATTTTATAATTTAAAGCATTGTACTTTTTTCCACTTTTAGTCTTTTCCAACAGTAAAGCGTATTCCATCGCAGATAGAAAATAACCTTTATTAACAACATCTCCATTGTTGACTGGTTTTGCAACATTAATAACCCTGTGAGATTTTGCATCATACAGTTGGTTGTTGTCGAGTTTTAAACTTGTAGATGTTTCCTCCTTTACTGTTTTTAAATTTGTTGCATCTCCATCTTCTTCTGGATCCTTAACAAACTTTAAACGTTTATTATTTATGTTATAGTCACCTTCGGGTGTTTGCGGTAATCCACTTCTTTTTCTGTTTTCTCCAACTTGCACTCCTAACGCGGAGTATCGTCCGAACTTGTCGACGCTCATGTTAGAACTGACACATTATACGCCTGCAACTCTTATATATCCGCGGACAATTATACGATTATGCCGCGATTCCTGAGTTCGTCAATCAGAGCTACCCATTCATTATTTAAACCTGTATGACCGGCTTCCATGGCTTCATGCAATAGTCTCATTCTATCAACCAATTTATTGATGTCGTTGTAGTAAATCACATTCGTATTGTATAGATTTTTCATCAATCCTTTGCCAGATGTTGAAGTATCTCCTTTACTCTTTTTACCATGTTGTTCAAGAAGTGATAAATCCATAAGTGATAAAGATTTTCTTTTCAGTGGTTGTCTCACCGCTGGTGCAGTACGTAATGTTGGCAATTTTCGTGGAGGAAACAACTTTTTTATAACAATGTTATATTTTGTTGCACGTGAACGATTAATCATTGCATCCTTTAAGTAGTTTCTTTTATGAGCGTTAGTATTTTGTAGAATTTCCTTAAAAACACTTAAATCTTTGGATGAATATCTTAGTGGTATGTTTTTAAAAATTAATTCATAAAGTCCTTTTGTTCCTTTATATTTATGCTCACCAATAATGATGTAATCGTCTTGTGTTATTTCAAGCTTTGAATCGCCGATCTTTAATTCATTCCCATCAATTCTTGCTCCGTATACGTGTGATCTACTCAAATTCGGGTTTGATTTCATGTCATGTAGCATTTTCATTATATATTTTCTTCCAAGAGGTCCATGTTGTAATATATCGCTACTCAATTGAGTTAAATTTGGAATAGATTGTTCAGCTTCAGGTATTGGCTGTTCTTCTTCCTTTTCAACAATTGGTTCTTCTTCTTCTTTTGTTTCTTCTTGCTCACTAGCACTTGTATATGAATCATCATCTTCTTCTTTTTTTAATGCTTGTACTTCTTGTTTAGAAACTGGTAGTAAAACATCTCCTTCATAACGAGGTTTACCAATAGTTTCTGATATCTGTTTTAAAGGTTCCGTAATAGGTTTAAATGTAGTCTCTAGAAATTCTTCTCTTTCACTTAAACCCATCCTCAATGCACGATTCTTCATCCTAATAGAATCACTGAGTGATTTTATTTCTTTTAATAGTTTTTCTTGATTCACCATGTTTACACTGTGAAGTTCAACGTGTAACTAGATGTAGCATCGGTAGTTCAACGCATAAATACAAATTTATCCAACCCTATACGATATCTACCATTTTTAATATCTTCTTCCTTCATAATAACGAGAAAGCCATATTTCTCATTCCATGCTTTGCCACACATTTCTTTAAATTTCTCAAATGGCATATCCGCATTTACATGATCATTGTATATATGCTTTAAATTTGTTTCATCTTGCTTGAAGATGATCAACATATTTGCATTGTCTCTTATGAGTTGTTTTGGAATCTTACTGTATGTTTGACCAATATAAATGCTATCGATATTATGATGTCTTCCCATAGCGAAGTAATTCCTTATAGTGTCGTGATTTTCACAAGACACATCGTCAAAAATAAAAATAGAAAATGGTTTTGCTTCATTTGGTTGCATAATTGTTTCACTGGCATTAAACTTGTAGAAATGCACTTCAGGTACACTTGCAAGTACTTTATCCAATAATTGATATTTTGGTTGTTGCAATGATTTTGAAAAAATGTATATATTGTTAAAGCGCAATCCTTTAGGATTAGTTATAAGGTTAAAAACAACATTTGTTTTTCCACAATTTGAAGGACCAGTTATTAAACATCTTATTGTATTTGGTAGTAATTCACCATGTTTACCATGATTTAACTTATCATTGTCAACCGTCAATTCATCAATATTATTGATATTAAATCGATCTTTTTGTTGTACAATCTCCATCTTGTGTTAAGGTTAAACACACAATGAGCTATTAAGTTACTATACCAGGTCTTTTGAAGGAATCCAAGAGTCTTCACTTTTATCGAATCCTAACCACCGGACTTTAACCATATCCTTTTTCCTTTGTAAAACCTTCTCAACAAGATATACATCACCGACTGTTGATTTCAACAATTCATGTCCGTAGAATCCACCTTGAAGTAATTCACCCTTGTTATCCTTTAATAAGTAGGTTTCAGGTATAGTTGGTTGCACTTTATAAACTGTAAATACTTCATTAGTCCAATTTGGTAGATATCTTTTACTAAATACACCTTTGTATTTGCTTATACGAACTTTATCGTTGACTTTAAACTTTTTTGGTTGTAACTTTTCCAATTTAGGTGTTGTATTATTTCTGATGCGTTGTAATACAACCTTAGCATTAGCGCTGTTTACCTGGATAGGTTTCATTCCGATGGTACGATGATATTTGTTGTTATACTCTTTTATAAGTTGTGGTAATATGTCATACCACACGTATGATCCTCGTTTTGAAAATTGTTTGTACATCGCTCCTTTTAATGTTCTATTGAATCTTTCAATTATTGAAGCTTTAACTTCAGAATTTGTAGAATAATGATTTATTTGATATTTCTTCATTAAAGCTCCAAAGTCTTTATTAAAATATTCTTTTCCATCATCGGTCTGTAGATGTTTGATTTTGAATTTATTTCTTTGTATCGTTGTTTCCATAGCTTTTGTAACACTTTTACCAGTCTTATCCTTCAATGGTAAAGCGTCAGCTATTTTAGTAAAACAGTCTATAATTGTTAAAATATATTTGAAACCTTTGTTTAATTTACTGTGCGGTATCATTTCAATGAGATCAGCTTGATACAGATCATTCATTCCCTTAATAATTGTACTTCTTCTTGGAAATCTTCTTCTTGCTGGTTTATGTAGTTCATTTACAATCTTGTCCTTCACACTTTCCATCTTCAGGTGTTGCTTGCACATCGCTTGTAAAAATACTGATCCGTACAACAGTTCTTTCTCTTTTATATAGTTTGAATATAGGTCAAGGCCATTTCATATTAGTGTAAAAAAGAGGGAACATGGCATTGGGCTTGCCATGTCCCCTCTTCTTTACGGAAAGGAAAAAAGGAAGAAGGTAGAGGACGAAGAATAGGTTTACTGGTCGATAGGGTTTAGAGAGTAATGTCCAAATGGCAGAGTTCTTATGTTGTCTTCAAGGATGTATCTCTTGTCATCCTTATAGCTCAATGCCGATTTGGTTTGCTTCACACTGAAAAGACGATGGTTGAAGCTTCTTATGGTGTTAAATGTTGCAGTTGTTTCAACATTTTCAAACAAACATCTTTTATAATGTTCAAACTGTACGTTCTTCTTCAGGAAAGAGGTTTTTATTCCTTTGGCTTTCTTCGTGACTTGATATTCGTTCCTTTCGCTTATGTACAGTTGAAATGAATATAGTTTGGACATTAATGCTACAATTTCCATCATCGGCACACCATTTGTTTCATCTTTAAATTTTCCCAATACTTTCTTGTTTCTGTCGTAGTCGTAATTTGGATGGTCCTTGGGATAATCGGAAAAGTCGAAATCATCTTTATACATAAAAGTGCGTAGATCTTCGTACATGTCATTTGTTTTAATCCAGTAAATTAGAGCATCCGTATCCATATATGCAATACCAATGTTCTCTCTTCCATAATAGTTAACCATCTTCTTATAATGAAACTCGTACATGTGTGTTTTGGAAATATCCAAGATTGACATTCCTAGATACAAAGGACGATCCATTAGAACTGACTTCTTGTTCATGGAAATAACAACTAGATTTTCATTAATAATTACAGATGAACCAAAGTTTGGTTGTTGCACTAATTTCTGTAGTTTTACTGGATCAGTTACCAATTTGATGTCCTTATGTTTCCTTTTGTTTTCCAAAGTCTTGCCAAATATTGCGTTGTTCATTAGTTTGAAGAAATCTTTTTGAAAACTTGATGTAGCGGCGGCTCTTCTTCTTGTGTTGTTGTCAATGTACGGTTTTAACCAACAAGATTGAGAGAATTGTAGTACTCGATTAATTTTTGTAATTCTCAATCCCAAGTCTAAGGCCTGTTGTATCATCCAGTAGTGTCCAACATACCGAGACTTGTTAGTTAAAGTCATCAATAATTTTGGCCATCTTCCAGTTGGAGAAATTTCAGTCGTCGGAAGAAGTGGTAAATCATAATGTTCGTCGTGAAGATGTTCGGGATATTCAAAATCGACGTCGAATATGTAACCAGTTTCTCCATATTTCGGTATATCCATTATGTTTCCAATTGATTCTGGGTCTATCCATTTGAAATTATCATATGGAAGGGGATTCGACATTGCCCATCCGTACAAGTTATTTGCATCAAAATAACCCAGGAATGTTGTTGGTTTTGATGCATCATAATCGGGCAAATATTTATTGTTCGCCTTGACATGACGTGTTACACTTTGCGTCAATCCTCCTCGAACTCCTGATTCTAACATCAACACCATATCTATATCTGTAAGAAGTTGTATTTTACAATTTGTTTCTTTTAACATGGCTTGCCACGCTAGTCCAGGCGAAGTGTACGAATGAAGAGGGTCTAATCCATATGACGCAAAACATGTATTTCTAAATTCTTCCATCACATCACATAATAAAGTCACATCTAATTTAACGTAGAAATCTGAATATTCCCCCAATGTTCTAAATCCTAATTCGTTCCATACTTTGCATGCATGATCATAATCCTCTTGAGATATATCCATGTCGTACAGTTTACTTTTAAATTCTTCTTTTGGAGGTAGTGATGTTTCATTAAATCTTTCTAAACTGTCTATGTAATCATATGGGAAAACACCTTTTCGAAGTACCAGATCCAGTTTGTCGCTATTTACAATCTTCTTTGTTTCGATTAAATCTTGTTTCCTTAGGTTTTCAGAAAGTTTAGACAAACTCGACGGCAAAAATCGGTAGGAGTCCAAGAATCTTAGTTTGACATTTCCAACTTCTTTGGAAAAACTTATGAACTTCTCTGAAGTTTCAGCTAACACATCGATTTTACCGTCGTCTCTTCCTAATTCAGGTATTATAAAATGAGCGTCGTACCCACTAAGATTATGCAGAACCACAGGGATAAATAGTGGTAAACGATAGCTCAAGTTGCATTTATTACAAGCAGCACCTCTGTAATATCCTGTGAGGTGGTCGTGATCTTTAACTTTATAATTCTCAATAGTAAAATCATTTTTGCACAAGAAACAGTGAGTCGCATTTTCATGTTGAATTTCTTCTTCTTCGTCCATCGGTTTCATTGGTACAATATTTGTATATAATCTTTGTGTATTTCCAGCTATTGAATATAGGTGATCAAGAAATATTTTTTCCGCATTTTCACCACGATATACTAGAGGTTCTGAAGTTAATCCATATCTGTTTAAATGTTCTTCTGATAATGTTGATTTGACCATTAAACAAAAACTGTTTGGTTTGTGCATTTGATACTTTACACTTTTTCTTGCTTCACAATTTTCATCTTCAACTGGAACAAGTGTTGATTCAAAATCCGCATACACAACTAAAGGGATACGGTATTGATGATGAACCTTTTCAAATGTAACGAATGCTCTGTTTTCCGAAGGTAAATTAATCTTTGCTTCATAATTATTGTTACATAATCTTTTGTGTTCTTGTAACCATTCTCTTCCTTGTCTTCCTTCTCGTTGAAAATTAAAACATCTCTTACAAATCAACTTTTTGTTTCGATTTTTTGAAAGTTGCTTATTAACAAGACGATCGAATTGCTTTATGTACACATAGTGAGACACATCTCCTCGCGTTAGTAGTAGTAAATCCGTATGATCTGGTAGCTCTTCTTTTGCAATACGTAAAGGATACACTTTGTTTGAACTATCTAATGCAAAAACATTAATAGACGTGCCGGGATTTTTCTTTTCAAATTTTGATATATCTTTCGTAGAAACGGGATATGTTATTCCTTGAAAATTGTACCTGTGTCTTGCGTCTTCATATTCTTGGTTGGGTCTACATGGATTTTGTGATACAAACTTTGTCGTCATAGCATAGCGAAAACATTCATTATCTTCATTTTGAACATTAATACAAGATTTTGTATTTTCAATTATTTTTGGCAAAGGAATGTAACTAGATCCCATTAGTCCATATCCGTGTTTGTGAACTCTTATATCTAATACTTCAATACTTGTAAGACTCCATCCGGATCCTCTTCCTTCGTGTTCCTGAAGTTTAGTTAATATTTCTTCTATACAATTCTCGACTATTGAATCAATGTTTGAACTTTCCATGATGGTTCGGTTTTTTGTTATGAATCCTCTTGGTGATAATTCTTCTTGTGCATTTATAAACATAGCTTCTAGTAGTAAACCAAATTTAAGAAAGTTCAATCTTTTCAATTCTTCTTTTAAAGTTTTACTTACGATTGGTTTTGCTTCTCTAATAAATTCTTCTAAGTTCAAGTTTTCATTTTGAATCTTATGATGCATTACTACTTTACCGGGTAAAGCAAATACTTGTAGATTCGGTAAAGTAGTTGAAGATGTTGCTGTTATTTCTTCTTGTTCTTCTTGTTCTTCTTGTTGTTCTTGATCTTCTTCTGTGTTGTTGTGAATTAGTTCTTTATGTATATCTAGTAGAATTTCATCGTGAAACGATTCCGAACATTTATCGCAATGATACATGTTGACGATGTTTACTCTTCGAAATTTCGCCGAGAAATGAAATGGGCTCTGACGGTCCCGCTTTTATAACGGTTCCCCCACCACTATTTCATCATCATCATCCTCTTCTTCTTCTTCACTATCCGAGGAAAACAAACGTCTTGGACGAAACATTAATCTTCTACTAACTGATTGTTCATTTGTGTTCTCTATTCCAGTTGGGGTTTCAGTATGTACTTCTTCATATTCAAACGATGATGAAGATTCTGACATTACTACATCCATATCCAAATTTTCATTCTCCACATCATTTACACTTCCTACTTCTGATGTTGTTAGATCTACATCCATATCATTTACACTTTCTACTTCTGATGTTTCACTGTTATTATCATCTTCTTCCATATTAAAATCGTCTAGTTGAATTTTATACAATATTTCAATAAGAGGTTTCCTTGGATAATCGGTGTTGTCCACAGGAGCCATTTCAAGTAAATGAGGAATAACTCTTTGTGATTCGGCTTATATGATATTTTGATAAGTATGTCAAGGTCATTTTAGATTAAGCGAGAACTGGGAATAGATCACTAAGCGGCATGTTATTTCATTACCACAAAGTGATCTATTCCCCATTCTCTAAGAAGTGTTCAATCAATAACCAAAGTCCAAATCCATTTCCTTTTTTTTTGTTTAATTTGAATCTTTTGTTACATAGTTTATTGGTTGACTGTTTGAAATTTCAATGTGTCGTCTTATTATTTGTTCCAATTCTTCTATTTTTGCTTGTTTTATCATTAGTTCTGTATGTAACTCATTAATGTAATCAGCTGCTTTATCCACCGTTCTTGTTCGTATTTCACCTAACATAACACCAGGAATCAATCTCTGTAGTCTGTAAAACTTAAACTTTATTCTAGACTCTCTTGCCTTAGCCATTTCCCGAAGCCTTTGTTTCTTATTGTCTTTACTTGTAGTCAAGTCCATACTCGTGACAAGTTCGCTTTCAGAATAATTCGACTATAGTACACTCGTCTTTTATACACTTTCCCCCACCACTTTCAATTTCCCCCACCCTACTAATATAGGTCAAGGTCATATGGTATTAACGCGAGAACGAGGAATAGAGCACTAAGTGGCATGTTAGTCCATTACCACAAAGTGATCTATTCCTCGCTCTCTATTCTACATCTAATTTTTTTGGGTTTTTGTTATTTTTATCTTTTTTTTGGTTTTTCTGGGGGAATGAGTGTTTGAATATTACTTGGTAGAATGTCCATTTTTCTTCTTCAAATCTTCAATAGTTTCCAACAATTGTAACAAATATGCGTTAGTTTTTTCTAAAGTTTTCAGTCTGCTACATCCAACTTGAATGGAAGGCACTATTAGTTGCAATTTTGCAAATTCTATCTTTTCTTTCTTGCACCTTTCTCTCATTTTTAGGTTTTTCCTTAGTCTTGCCGAAGATGGTGTTATAGGCTCGTACATACAATCTGGATATGGTTTTGACATTTTTAACACTGATGTTGAAGTACAATGAGATACTTGCGGCCGTTGAGCTTGATAATAATTTGTTGTTGGAGTATTGCAATACATCTTCGGTTCTAAGTTTTGGTGGCAATCTGTAGTTGAAAGTACTGGTGTTGCAGAAGGATCAGTCATCTTTCACTGTTGTCGTACAGAGTGAACTCTTTTTTTAAGTTTTACTTCTTTTATCACATTTCCCCCACCACCGACTTATAAATTCTTCCCCCCACCATAATTATTTATACTTGTTTTTCCACATTTCAAATTTTATACCATACTTCCAATGTGACATCTGCGTCTTCCTCTTTCAAGTATTTGACAAATTCAGGACTCCTCGACGATACATTCGGTCTGTTTAGATAGCTCATCACCTTGTGATGGCTTTCCTCATTTTCTATGTAACAATAAACTTGCATTAACTTGTTTTCTTCTTCTTTCGATGATATGAAATTTGCAACAGAGGTCCACTCTTCATATTTAATCTTGAAATGACGCACTTCGAATTCCATGATGTTTCTTACAATGCCGCAACAATAATAAAACTCTCTTCAAACAACCTGCATTTATACACGTTCCCCCACCTAGTTATAACCCCCCACTCTTTTCCCCCTCTCCTTTATATGTGGAAGGGGTATTATGGTTTGAATGCACGATACTTAATAAATTCAAACAAACACTGTGCACAAATGTCGCAGGTGTTATTACATGTTTCGAATTTCATTATTTGACCTTTTACAAGATGAACTAACCTACCTCCATCATCTTGGAATTGTTCAAAATCTAAAACAGACGCTTTTCCACAATCATGACACATTTTTGTACCATCTTTAAAAGTATAAGCAAGATAGATAGCAAATCCATAATTGTCTCTTTTAAATTCAATGAGCATTTCACGAATTGCTTTAGGTATTTTACACTCATTTGATCTCATAATATAATGGTAAAGAAACCCATTATTGATAATTTCTTGTAAACACAGAACCAACAACCTATCCATCGTGTTAGACTTATACTGATAGTTACATCTAAAACCTCTTTCTTATATGATTTTCCCCCCACCACTTTTATATAGGTCAAGGTCATTGTATATCAAGCGAGAACTGGGAATAGATCACTAAGTGGCATGTTATTCCATTACCACAAAGTGATCTATTCCCCATTCTCTAAGAAGATTGTTGATAATTTAGATTCCTAATATTTCTTTTCCTTCTTCTTCACCTTTTTGAACTGTAGTATTACCAGACATGTGTGATATTAGTTTCTTCATTTCTCGATTTTCCATTTCCACTTTCTTCAATTTTAAATCTCTTGCTTCAATTTGTAGTTTTAAATACTTGATGTAACTTCCAGCCCAGTGTAGGGTTTTCAATTTTGGTGCTCCCATTGCAATTCCAGGTATTTGAAATTGTAGTCGATTGAACTCCATGTTCATATCTTGTCGGTCTTGTTTTTCCTTTTCTAGTCTTTTCAATCTTTGATTCTCCCTTAACAAAGAAGTTCGATCACAAGGAATATGACGAAACATTTTGGTCAACGATATCTCGAAGAATAAGCTTCTACGCAGAAAACCAACACATTTATGCACTCCCCCCTCCAATTTTAGGCTAGTGGTGGGGAGAATTACATTAATTTAATACTTATTTCCACCGTTACACTTGCTCCATTTTCAAAAAGGTATCTGTAAAATGGTTCTGGATACTGGTATATTTCACGTCCTATATTTTCTTCTTAAGAAAGTTGAAAGCTATTCTTTTCGAATAGTCATTATGATATACTTCTCTTAAATTAACAAGAATTCCATCTTCCAGAAATTTCACTTGAATCATTGGTATTTTGCTTACATCATCTTTGTCTATCAGAGGTAGCCTGTAGGTGAACGTATTTGGTGGTAAACGTAAGGTTCTATCAAGTCGAGAACAGAATATTTTGAACAGTTTTTGATCATTGATTGCAATCTCATGAATACCTATCATTTTATAGTACGAAGGTTCAAAAGGTACAGCACGAAACGTTTTTACTAGACAGTTACTCGAAGAAGGTTCTGTAGGTGCGTTAGGATTGAACATTTTTAGTCGACAGTTTCCTGACGAATAAGCTTCTACGCAAATAACCAACACATTTATGAACATTCCCCCACCAACTTTAAGCTAGTGGTGGGGAGAATTTTCCCCCACCACTTCTTCAGAATTAATAGCTTCAATTTGAATTACAACAAATATATTTGACGCAAATTCCCAAAAAACTGAATATGAAACAGTTTCTTCCACATCTTGAGATTCATTTTGTGTTTCAACCATTTCCATCATTGAAGGTTCTTGATCAATTTCTGTTACTTCCATCGCTTCTTCTACAGGATTTTGTATTGTGTCGGTTGTTTCAACTTCATCTTCTTCTTGAACTAACGTAATATTTCGTTGTCTCACAATTTCAATTAATTGTATAAAAGAATTATCTCTAGGAGACATTATTAACCATACATGTAGCTCCAACAAATGCTGACTTACTAATGACAAAACTCTCAATTTATAAGACTTGTTTGAATAATAAAGTGGGGGAACTACCTTAGTCCAATTCGGATTCGGATTCAGAAGACAATAAAGGTGATATGGGTGAATCCAACGATGAATCTAATATAAATGTATCAATAGCTTCCTTAACTATATCTTCGTCACTATCGTTTATCATTTCTTCAAAAAGTTCTTGTTCAAACTGTACCATTTCTTCTTCCATCGTGGAATCATTATCAGTTTCGTTATAATTTTCCTCTATATTGTCTTCTTCCATTTCATTTGTATTAATATAAACATTTTTAACTTCAAAATAATTAACAAATGGAGTATCTTTAGACAACATATTTGTTCACCACTTCTTTTACCTCGAATAACAAACTATGTATCGCTTACTTAGTCTTATATACTTCTACCCCCACTTTTTTTGCACAACGTGAAGGAAGGTAGGGAGAGGATTTTGTAGCTATTCTTCTCTATCTAGGTTATATTTCATTGCTAGCACATCTACTATAATTTTCTGCTTTTCAACTTCATCACGAATAAATATTGTCCAGGGAAATAGTTCATTAATATTGTTGATTGTTACTTTTATATCATACAAAAAATCAATATGTCTTAGTAATGAAACAATAACAATAACTCCTATCCCATTGTTTGCCATAATTGTTTCTTCAATTTTAATACGCAAGTTTGTTATCAAACTCCATATATTAATATCATTGGCTATAAAACCATCAAGTCTAGTACTCATCTTGACGGTGCAAGTACAGACTAAAAACCTGGAGGTTCATAGTCCGCCTTTTATTAGTTTTAAAAATGGGGAAGGGGAAGGAATAAGGATTGGGAGGGGATAGGGTGGGGGTGAGGGAAGGGTAATGTGGTTATTAGACCACTTGTGCGACAAAGTAGCCACCAATGCTAACTTCGAGCTCATAACACTTCATAACATCATCCTGCCAAGTCAACATACGTTCTCTAGTATTTGGTGTTACACAGAAGAACCTACTGTCATTATACACAATAGCTGAACCAATTATAACATTGAATCCTAAATTTAGCCATTTGTGTGCTTCCGTAGTAAATCTTTCTATTGTATCAAAAGGAAATTGTTCATCGATGTAGATTGGTCTCATTTGTTCATCAAGTTCAATTACATCTTCATCTTCACTGTCACTGCTACTATCATTTTCATTGTCACTGCTACTATCATAATAATCTATCACATCTTCTTCAGGCTGTTGGAAAACATCAGCAATTTCGGAAGGATTGAAGTTTTCACTATGGTGAGGAAGCATTTTTAAAGCAAATAATAACGGCAGAGACGAAACAACAAGTGTGGCGCGTGAAAGCAGAATGAAGGAGTGAACAATGCTTGCTTCGCTTTTATAACGATATGCTAATGAGAGGGGTAAGAGATGGTCGTGACCAATTATTGACCCGGGAGGTGGGGGGAAAGGAAGGAGAAGGGATATTTATTTTAAATAATTTGCATAACTTTTGACTAAAATAAGATAACCAAATTCTTCTTTTACTAAAATGTTCGTCTTACATAGACCTTTTCAATGATGTATCGCTTGTCGTAATCGATCAAACCATTATCGAGTTATAGCCATTTTTAATTCTCGGGGGGGGGGGGGTTCCGCTTGAGTGAACACGGGGGGGGGGGGGGTTCCGCTTGAGTGAACACGGGGGGGGGGGGGGGTTCCACTTGGGTGCTCATGCGGAACTGATCTTCTCACGAGATAGTCGTTGCGTGATAATGAAGACAAATGTTCATCGCGCCGCGACCACTAATTAACTCGCATTTGCCGTGTTCATATCTTTCCTACTCATTATATATACGTTTCCTACTTCATTATTTCAAGACTAATTAACTTGCGAAACAACAGTCTCTGTCTTTGAATGCTGATGAGATTTCATTAGGAACCATTCTTTGCACGCTATATGAAGCTACACTGGCTATGCAAGTCAGAGCGGTCATATAACTGTACAACGACCTCTGAAAAGTAGGTCACGAGACTTAGAGTGTTAAAAAATAATGGGGGAGAAACACAACGCTATAACGCATTGTGTTTCTCCCCCATTATTTTTAGCAAAATTTGGAAAATCTATGTGAATTTACTTTGTACGCCCCCACCTTGTAATACCATCCATTTTATGCCTGAGGAGATAGTCTTTAGAGTCTAACTCATAAACAGATTTTTCTTTACGCAAGGATTCAATAACTTTAATATTATATTTTTTGCCGTTACAATTTATTTGCTAAAATGTGTTCGTTGTCAATAACACTTTCAAAAAAATATAGACAACCTCTCTTAATCCTATTTCCTTTCACAGCAATAATTTCGGATTGGTATTCAACAGTGGGGGTTTCTGTCAGTTGTGGTTCGGAAAGATGTTTCACAACATGTACACGGCAGAAATGTTCGTTCTTAACACATTTCCTCCCACAAGCTGATCCTTTCTTAATTCCCCTAGTGAGCACTTCAGGGCAAGTAGTGGGACGGCTAAATGCCCTACGACGCTCTTCTTTTAATAATTGAAAGCGCTCTGAAGGAGCAGGTTTAGGAGCAGGTTTAGGAGCAGGTTTAAAGGATTTATTTTTTGGATAGGCGTGGTCTTTATGCATAATAAGTGGTGGAGTAGGAGGTATTGGTGACAGTGGAGTGATAGGTGTACTTAGTTCATGAACAAAAGCTTCAAATGAAGTGGTATTAAAACGATGAACTGTTTGTGGCGGCGGCATGTTGTTTGATGGCGGCGGTGATTGTTGTTGAGATGGTGTGGAGTCGTTTGAAGATAGAGGCGGTGAAAATATGCTGCCAAGTATAGTAGTCATAGTGAGTGGAAGAAGAGCTCCAGAAGTTGAAGGTTTCGAGTCTTGTTGCTTCTTATACCAGTCGGGAGCATTTTTCAATCGAAGAGTTTTCTTGACTGGAGTCGAAGCCGTAGTAGAAGTAGAAGTAGAAGTTGAACTTGTAATAGAAGAGCGGGTTGTAGTGGAAGTTGTAGTCGGCAGGGATGACATCGTGGTAGTTCTGTTTGCAGCGTAACGTCTGGAATCAGAATGAAACTCTAGCCGTGGTCGTCGCGTCTTTTATAACGGTATGCTAATGAGAGAAAGGTTAGCGACAAGCCGTGACCGGTCATTGGACCCGGGAGGTGGAAGGGGAGATGGAAGGGGAAAGATAGATGGAGGGGGGGGGGGGGGGGCAAATCGACTCCATTTTTTGGAGGGGGGGGGGGGGGGTTCCGCTTGAGTGAACACGGGGGGGGGGGGGGTCATTGACCCTTCCAAAAGTGGGTCAAGGTCATTCAAGACTTATAATGAACCAAGGTGATGGGAACAGTAGTAACTGTTCCCACCACCCTGTTTGCCTAACGGTTCCCACTCCCAACCCACTAGTTGCGTTCTGCGAGGGACATCGACGCAATTTTGTTTGGTCCGTCCGCATCAAAGCGTAACGTCCCGGCCCGCATTAAAGCGTAACCACTAATTACAAGGGAAACTGGAACAGCTGATGCAGACACGCAACTCTAACACCCACCCAAGCTAATCCCACCCATCATATTCCTAAACAAAATTCAAAAACCTAGTCCGCTAGTGCGGATGTCCCACCCCTTCTAAGTGAAGTTCAACGGAACTTCTGAATTTACAGTTAATCTACCCCCTATCATCTAGCTGAAAGGCAAAACAACAACATTAATTATAAATACCAACACTTAAAACTAACAACACATCATTATTAAATATCAAATAATTCAACACAACCAAATACCATCATTATTCTTAAAATTAATACACCTTTAACGCTAAACACAACTTATAACTAACATCGCAATGCGCAAATTAATTCTTAAATTAAGTGCAACTTACAACTAATATTTACACACACACACACACATACCACATTGCATTAAAGAACGCAACGTAGTATAAGAAGTTCAAATATATATAGGCCTACTATATATTTGAACCTCTTACCGAGTCGCCAACGACTTTTCGCTATGAAAACTCGTTGACGACTGACGCGAAAATCGGGCTCGTATCGCTCCTCGGGTTTTTGAGTGGTGGGGGTAATTAATGCAGTGGTGGGGAAATTGTTTCACTCCAGTACGGTCTTCAATCCACTCCAGTTCGCAGCAGTGTAAAAATGAAACGAAGGAGTGGGGGTGGCGCATGCGCAGCGACGTAAAATCCAATGTTTGAGGTTAGAACTTTCCGTGCACAGTAGAGCTAAATTGAGTAATACAGGACTCGGCGCATGCGCAATAGCGAGGAGTGATTCCGATCCGGAGAACTCGTTGCATTCGCAGCAGCGCTAAAGTGAGTAATACAGACTAGGCGCATTCGCAGTAGCGCTAAAGTGAGTAATACATGACTAGGCGCCGTAGCGTGAAGTTGGCTCACTCCAGTACAAGTTATAGCAGCATAAAAATGAAACGAAGGAGTGGGAGCGGCGCATGCGCAGTGACGTAAAAAACCAAGGTTTGAGGTTAGAATTTTCCATGGTAGCTGCCATGTTTAATTCTGTTTCATTCAAACAATAGTAGTTCATGGCTGGCATGGGATGTGAAGTGTGGTAATTAGATGGGGTTAGCAACCGGTCGTGACCGGCCATTGACCGGTCATCGACCCGGCGGGGTTCCGCTTGAGTGAACACCGGGGGGGGGGGGGGGGGGGATTTAATCTCCATTTTTTATGGGGGGGGGGGGGTTCCGCTTGATTAGTCACGGGGGGGGGGGGGGGGTTCCGCTTGATTAGTCACGGGGGGGGGGGGGGGGTTCCGCTTGAGTGAACACGGGAGGTTCCACTTGGACGCTCATGCGGAACTGATCTTCCCACGCGATAGCCGTTATAAAAAGGAGATTGTTCATCGCGCCGCGACCATTAATTAACTCGCATTTGAGTTGTTCACATCCTTCCTACTCATTACATATACGTTTCGCCAACTTCATTATACAAGTCTAATTGCTACTAACCTGGAGTTTCATTTACATTAGCACATGTCGTCCTGTTTGAATCACCTTCGCGTGCTCGACGTTATATCTCATTCATTTGTCTTGTTCTCACTTCTACACGTCTGACATACTTCTTGTGATGGATACGCAATGTTTGAAATTGAAACTTTTGCGGACACAACATATATTACGAAATAATTACAAACCATCGGTTTCAAAGACTAAAACAAATTTAACAAAAGTGAGGAAGAAATTAAGTTTTAACCCGTTATACTCTGTTAGAACTTCGCAGGTTCACGTTGATGATAATGTTATTCACAACATTTTGCGTTCGATGTTACGTTTCCACAACTTCGAACTTGTTACACCTATCGACTGTGTTCAACAGGTTTTTCTATTTCATCCCCACCATTCTTTATATAAGTGCGCTCACGACAATTCCTGTTTCATTCTTCTATACGCTCTTCGACCGACAACTACTCCGCTCTAAATTACACACTACAAGAAGATGGATACAAACCAAGAACAAGTACAAGTTCACGAAATATCGTCTACTACCCACCCGAGGGAGAATCCTCCGAGAACTTCGCCTTCACCGAATCCACAGGACCCTGTCCAAGTTTCGGATGTGTCTTCGACGGCGAGGAATGATCTTGAAGCTATTCTTCGGTCGCTCGTCGGTTTCGACTGACCTGTACGACGATCGCCGTTAAACTGAACTCTTAGAAGTTCAGTCTTTTTTAAAACTTCCTCCGGATGACCTTGAAGCAATTATCCCCTCTCCTTTTCAACTAACTTCTACTTTTGTTCAACTGTTGAATTTCATTTTTGAACCAACTTTTAATTTATGCGAAGTTTTAGTTGAACCCGGTTAATTTATGCGCACATTTTGTTCAACCCCAAATTGTTGAATTTCAGTCTTGAACTAACTTTTAATTTATGCGCAAATCTACTTCAAACGCTCACCCCACCTCCTCACCCCTCATTTAATATACGACCGGAAGCTATGTGCCCCGGCACGTGGCTTCCGGGGCAGCTGACCTGAGCCAGAAGTAACCAAATCTAACTACTGCTGTTAAATAATTATTTTACTGATTTAAAAACTACTGCAACTTAGTGTCCTTGATTACATTTGTATCTGTCAATTATCATAGAATTGAAGTTGTCTATTTTGTTTTCAAAAAC